>CANSGD010001051.1:0-122441 GCA_947645195.1 Patellifolia procumbens | reverse complement strand
TTTTTAGTTTTTATTTCCTTTTTATGTTTTGTTTTTTAGTTTCTTATTTTTTCCTCTGTTTTTCCTTTAATTTCAATGTAATTTAGTTAAATTAAGGACTTTAGTCAATCCCCGAGATAGGGAGATCTCAGTCTTCATCCTTGTACCTGTTTTGAAAAAAGTAATTGACGTCGTTTTGCTCAATGGAGAATAAAAAGTGTTTTATTAATTGTAAATTTTGTCATCTTTATCTAATTTGTTGATTTGGTTGCCGAAATTTGATGATTTCCTTTAATCTTTAAACTATATGGTGTTATTTAATGATTTCCTTTATTTTTGATAATTTGGTATATATGTTTTTGGGAAGAATTTATGGGTCATGAAAACTTTTAAGGGCACCAAGTAGTACTTGCTAATTGGTCTAGTGGTAAATATATATCATTCTAATTTCAACGTTGGGGTTTAATCCCCAACAGGGGCACTATGAGGGTAGGGATTTCACCCTTCAACCTACTCACAAGTGCATGCCCCATTAGGACCCGACCGGGGTGCGGTCACTTCTTCTTACAAAATAAAATGAAAACCTTAAGGGCATACTGAAGATTAGTTGAGGAATTTCATTGATGATAATTATAATTATTTATAAATGGCTTGTTTGAGTATGAGTTATCGAAGGACGATGTCCCAAACGGGGAGGATGCGTTCCGGGGGGTTGCGAAGTAGTGAGCTGGATACTATCAGGAACCAGCTTTACCTTGGTTATGTTGTCGTTCGAGGGTTCGAAAAATACTAAGTTGGATACTTGGGAGTTTGGCCAGTCTTAGACATGGGTGGTACGGATCCTAAGCCGTTCGGGAGGTTGCATACTCGATATTACCAGAGGAACTGGGTTGCATACTAATTAACATTTGTTTTCACTCAGGAACTGGGTTGCATACTAATTAACATTTGTTTTCACTCAAACTATAAAATCTATCACTTTTATAACTAAATAAGTAGTCCTTTATTATTGATTTTATTGTAAAAATTCTCCAATATTGAGCATATTCTGTTTGGTTGTATGTATAGATCTGATTATTAAAGTTACTTGACTTCTATATGAATCCCCATTCGACTGGAAACTGCTAGTTGCACCCTATCTGATTTGTGAAATGTTGTTTAAACATTAGCTTTGCAGGTAATGACGATGAATATGCTTATTACTATTGGGACCGTGAATTGAGATTTGGAAAGTGTGCAAGAGAGTGGTGTTAGTTTTAGTCGACGAACACTATGAGAATTACACTAGGTCCTATAGTCTCGTATGCATTAGATGTGTACGTTTTTTTTTATGTTTTGTGATAATTTGGTCTCATTGTATAATGTGGATAATGTTTTGTTTTGCGATACTAGGTGATGTGGAAACGCCTAGCTAATTTTTTTCTTTTGGATTTAATTAAATTTGGGATTTTATTTACGCTTCTGAGTTTAAATATTTTAGCCTTATAGTGACACTTCGTCTCAGTAATAATTCCGCTATCACTGTTATTTTTATTTCATATAACAATTCTATCATATAGTATTGTCAAAGGGTAGAGTGTTACAAAATGTATCCCGTATACTTGTAATTATATATCCATAATTTAAATTTTAGAATTAAAATTAGATTTCCATGTTAAAGTTTCTTATGAATTAAATACTTAAGCAGATCAAGTGAAATTACTCATTTAATTAAAAGGTCGGGCTAGAATAAAGGTTAGTCTGGTTAGTGACTCATTTATGAATAAGACGTGAATAATTTAAGCGAAAAATTAAATTTCCAACTTTTTCATGAAATAGAAGTCCAAGATATGATCCTTTTTCATTTCCTTATTTTCCAGTAATATTATTTTGCTTACAAAAAAGCATTTGACCCCATTCGTTGTCTCTCTTGATACACCATTCTCAAAAATAATCACTATCTTACTTTTCGTTTTAAAATGAAAGTTTAGGCTCACACCAACCTTCTCCTTAAAGTTTGTGTGCAAAAGAAATGAGAAATCATTTGGGGGACAGAGAGATTAGTTGGCGGACAAGTGAAGAGAGGTAATAGCAATAGCAATTAAAATACCAAAATGATAGAACATGAAAACTTAATGTCTAAATAAGAACATGAACACTTAATGTCTAAATAAGTAAGGGGGTGCTTGTTTATTGGTGGGAATGGTAGTATAAATCCTTAGATTTATATTTCTTTATATGTTTAATGGAAGTGGGATAAATTTGAGGGAGTTTTCCCATCAAAATAAGAAATGAGAGGGGGCATGTCTTATGGGTGAGATTTAAAATAGAGGGAAAAAAGATTTAATTGCCATTGGGTAATTTTAAATTTATGTCCTCTAATTTTTACTACTACCTCGTTTTTATAATATGTACATTTGCTTTGGCGCGCGGACCAAGGGAGTTTATTGCAGATATCATACACACGCTAGTACCATGCTCTTCGTGCGCTCAGTGAAATGCAAGACCGAGCAAACAAAACGCAGCCCAACAAAACAGACAGAGCACGGAAAACCTTCAGTTCATTTGCAAAGAACCTTGATTTGTAATTAACTTTCATTTCATTTGTAATGAATATGGAAAACGCCCCTTTTTTTAACGAACCTTCAGTTCATTCCTAATGAACACGGAAAAAGCTCCACTCTCTCTCCTCTGTTAATTTTATTTTTTGAAAATTACCAAACTCTTTTACCTTCCCAAAACCCTCAGTCAGTTTTAATTCTCTCCCCACTCAAAATTCATTTTCTCTCTCCTTCCATTCTCTCTCTCTCTCTCTCTCTAAAAGCTCCTCACCTTCATCCCATTTTCTTCTCACCTTTTTTTCCTCACCCTCAAGCCATTTTTTCCTCCCTCAATTCACCATTTTTTTCGGTATTTCACCTCATAAAAACGTCATTTTTGTTGCATTTTGCTTCCATTTTTTATTTTTAATATTTTTTGTTAAATTAAGTGTTGATTTATGTTTATTTTCTGGGAAAATACAAATGAGGGGATGAAGAAGATTCACCATTGGTAAAGATGATGGAGAAGTCAAGACACATGCAATTGAAAGAGATGAAGACTCCAAGTAAGTTTTTAAATAAAAATTATTGTTTTTTTGTTCATTTATAAATATTTTTTGGATGATCTGAGTTCATTTTTAGGATGAACCTTTAAATTTTATTTTTGATGAACCTTTTAGCTTTTTACGATGAACCTATCTGTTTTACGATAAAACTTGTCTCGTTTTGGGATGAACCTATTTAGTTTTTTGAAAAATAAAACTCTTCATTTTTAGGTAATTTTATAGATATTATTCATTGTTTTTGTATATATGTCCATTGTTCACTAATCATTGTTCATTATGTTAATTATTGGTCTATTGTTCATTGTGTTAATTTTTGGTTTCATTGCCATTGTGTTAATGCTTGTTTCATTGCTCATTGTTAGTTTTTTGGTTCATTGTTCATTGTGTTAATTTTTGGTTCATTTCATTTTTTTGGTAATTTTTTGTCACTTTCCTTGAAAATAAATTCTATTGTTAATTTTCTTCGGATGAACCTCTTCTCATTATTGTCGCTTTTTTGGTATTTTGTTGGTAATTTGGGCATTTTTTCTTTGAAGGATAAAATTGGAAATTTTTTGAAAATTTTGAACCTTTGATAGTTTGTTTTGGTAATTTTTTTTTAGAATTGATGAACCTTTTTTTATTTTTAAAGATGAACATTAGTTTTCTAGGACGAACCTCTTTCAGTTTGTTTGCTTTTAAAAAAAAATCGAACTAAAATTACTTTTTTCGATGAACCTTCTTTGTTTTTAGGATGAACCTTATTTTTTTTCGGATGAACCTCTTTCTCTTTTTTGGCTTTGCTTAAGAACCATATATTTTTTTGGTAATTTTGGTACTTTTTAGAAGAAATAAAGGTCATTTTTTTGTCAATTTTTGGCAACCTTTGACCTTTTTGTTTTGGTAATTTTTTAGAATTTATTTTGAAAAATTGATGAACCTTTTAGTTTTTTTGAATTAACCTTTTAGTTTTTTGGGATTAACCTGTATCTGTTTTTAGGCTGAACCCATTTTAGTTCTTGGATGAACTTATGTTAGTTATTTGGTAATCATTAATTTTTTTAGCATGAACCTATGGCAGTTTTTTCGACGAACCTTCTAATTGGTCTGTTTTTAATGAACCTCTGTCATTGTTTATTATTTTTACTAATTTTGTCATGTTAACCATGGGTTTTTAAGAAATTCATACATAATGTTTATTTTCTTGAAAAATAGGAAACATAATGAAGAAGAAGCGTCATTGGTGATGATGAAGAAGAAGAGAAACAAAATGATGAAGAAGACATGTCATTCTTTAAAAATAGGAAATTAAGTATTTTTATGTAATTCATTAATTTATGGTTATTCATTGATTCATTAATTTTTTTAATTAATTTTATGTCATTTTTTATGTAATAATTATTTTTTCATAAACTTTTTTTATGTAATGCTCAATCCCTTCTTTTAAAAACAGATATGATCATTGAACTATTGTTCATTGTTTTATTATCATATGTTGATTTTATATCCTAACTTGTTTGTTTACCTAAAACAAGATGTTCACTAAATTTGCCTAAAACAGAGAGAATATTTTTGGGCAAATGATTTCAAAATGTAATTAACCATACGTCCATTCATTGCCATAACACAGTTCATTTTGGGCTAACTAGTTGTTCATTCAAAGTTATCTTATATCCCTTGTTTATATTGTACAATGAACATTTGATGTAATTAAGGAACAACTTGAAAAACGATAATGACCGTTAGTTTATGTTTAAGAAAAATATGTTTACGTTAATTAGGAACCATTTTTTTATAACATTGATTTTACAATGAACTTGAAACCATAATAACCCTTTAGTTCATTTGCAATGAACATCTTCAATATACCCTTGATAAATATCGGGATTATGTTTAAAAAGACATGTTCAAATGAAATGAAACTAATACTTTTTTTAAAGTTAATTACTATGAACATTGGTTATCAACAAATGAACATCTTGTTCAAACAAATGAACATTAGGATTGTGTAAAAAAATTGTTCTAACAAATTGAAACTAACACTTGTTAGAAAATAAGTTGATTTTACAATGAACATTATATATCACTAAATGAACATCTACAATAAACAAAATGAAGGTACTTAATTGTAAGTAACTTTTTCATTGAAAATTTAGTTGATTTTACAATGAACATTTTATATGAATAAATGAATATATTGAACATTCAAAATGAACAATTTTTTAAGGAGAAAATAGATGCCTGAAAAAAGAAGCGGGAAATTTTTTGGGTAAATGAATTCAAAAAATTTTAATAATGGAGGAGAGAAAAACAATCTGGGCCCTCATCTATCATTGTTCATCAGATATAAAATGATGTTCATTGATTAAGATTATATAGGAAAAAAAATCCCTCCAGTTCTTCGATTGCTTCATTGCAAATGAACTGTGAAGGATACATTGAGGTTTAGCGCACCATGCTCATCATGGTATCGTGTATATAATGGAGTTTGCGATTAAATGCAAAAGTAAGAAAGAAGAATAGGAAAAGCAAGGAGAAAGACAAAGGTGAGAGAGATAGAAAGAAAAAGTAGGAGAGAAGTTTAATATATGTCAAAACACGATCGATTGATATATTATTATTTATATTAATTTAATATCCTTACATTTAGCTCGGGGTGAGCAGAAAAGTTGGGTACCCGGTTCCAGAAATCGGAACCAAACTGGAACTGGAACTGGAAATGTCGGGACTGGGTCTGGGTATCAAATATTAGGAACCGGTTGAAAGTGGGTCCAATTTCGGGTAGTGAAATTATAGACCCGTACCCACTAGGTACCCGGTTCAACCGTTTTCAAGACCGATTTTTTTGACATGAATGCATATGTAATGTATGCTTAAGAATTGAAGGTTTTTAAGACTAACTTGTCAATAGAAGTATCAAATGTATGATGCTTATATTTAGCTAAACAAGAAAAATATAATTTTTGAATGCAATTGAGTAGTGGGTACCCGGTTTTGGAATCGCCCAAATAGACCAAATAATAATCACTTTTGTGAGACTGGGTACCCGGTCAAGGAACCGGTCCCGGTTGGTTCCAGTGCTAATTCCAAAAATTGAGGAACCAGTCAAACCGGTTTCGGTTCTAGTTCCAGATTCTAGGTACCCGGGTCTAGTTCCAAAAATTGAGGAACCAGTCAAACCGTATCGGTACCAGTTCCGAGCAATATGACCGAGTACCCGGTTGTGTTTCTCCCTACATTTAGCTACCTTATCTAAGAAAGATTTGTGGGCGTTTTAGCCCTCCGATTTATTACCGTTAATCACGTGAGTATCACTTACTAGTAACTAATCCCTCCATCCCGCCGTCAAAACTATTCAAAAAAATCCAAAAAGCCATAAAGTAAAAGAAAAGGATCCATTCGTCCATGTCTCCCCAACGGCTACTCCTAAACCTATGATCTTTCTCTATAACATAACCCCCCAAAATACTACCCTTCAATCTTTAATCTTTTTAGGACACCAACCAAACAATTCTCACAAATTCATTTCTGTCAATTCATACATACAATGGAATCAATCACAACCCCAAAATCCCACAAATCAGAGCCACCCAACCCAAGAAAATCAGCTTCAAGACTTGCTTTAATGGTGAATACCCCAGATTTTGGTAGTGATACAGACAATCAAATACCCCATTTTTCAGTAGAATATGCTCCTTCACCTTCTCCTCCTAAACGTCGAAAAAACCCATCTTCAACAACCCCTTCAAAAACTCTCAATTACTAACCTAAAAAACTTCCTCCCTCTTCATGAACACTTGCTTCTTTCCCCTTCTCCTGTTAGAAAGTCCAGGACTCGTCTCTCTGATCGCCTCGATGCCGCCGATAATGATGCTCCTGATCACAGACGAAGGTGCAAGCTTAGGACTAGCTCTAATGGTTTACCTTCTTGTTTTTCGCCTCGAAATCTTAGGAGATCAAGGAGGAGGTTTGAACAAGAAGAAAAGGAAAGTGTTCATGTAGAGGATGTAGTCAAGCCTAGAAAAAGAAGAAATAGTGGCAAGTCTAAGAAAGAAAGCTTACTTCTGCTCCCTCCTACTCTCTCAAGTAATTAACTTTATCAGTTCAGCTTTTACAAGATTTGTTTTTTTAGTTTTGAAATCTGATTTTATTAATTCTAATGCATTTTTTTCTGAATTGGGCATGTGATTATAGAAGGTAATGATGGAGAAGAAAGTACATTGGATCATATTTGTCATCTGATTTGGGAATTGATTATGTGGAGAGATGTTGCTAAGTCAAGTCTTTGGTTTGGTTTTGGGTGTGTTTGTTTCTTATCTTCTTGCTTTACAAAGGGGTTACACGTTAGGTAACAAAACAATCAATTCATACTGTTAATATGTTTTTTAATTGTTTATGTGTTGGGTATAATCTAATATGTACTCTACATGTGTGTTTTAAGCCTTTTCTCGTCGATATCCCAACTCGGTCTACTGTTTTTAGCAGCATCATTCATTGCAAACTCATTGCATCAAAGGTGAAATTCTGTAATTCTACTCCTGAAATCGCGCTGAGGAGATACTTCTTCCATTTTACTTATTAACTTTGTGTTCTATCTGTAGAGACAATGTACCAAGAAACATGGAAGTGAGCTTGAAAGAGGATGACATATTGAGAGTTATTAGAGTGATTTTACCAGCTCTAAACCTTGTAATTTCAAAAACAAGAAAGCTTTTCTCTGGAGAGCCATCCATGACCCTGAAAGTAATTATAAATACTTGTTATTGATGAACTATCCAATTATTTGTAAATTGTTCACTTGTAATTTGAGAAGCTTCTATCTCTTGGTTATACAGGTAGCTTTGTTTCTGTTGGTTGGTGCTGAGTATGGTCACCTTTTGACCCTGTGGAGACTTTCTGCAATTGGTATTAACATATTCAACTTTAATGCTTTTTATTAATATAATATACACTTGTATTATTTAGATATTTAGTTGGTTTGTTTACAAAATTGCAGGATTTTTTACCAGCTTTACTGCCCCAAAACTATACTCCTCATATTCTGCACAAATAGATAGCAAAGGTACTTGATAAATAACATTGGCCTCATGATAAATCTTAAAGTTGTGACAATTAGTTTAGCATTGATGAAATTGTTTTGGATTTGCTAGCCGAGCAATTCAAGTCAAGGGTGTTGGCAGCGTGGCAAGCGTGTTACCACAAGAAGATTGTAGCTGCATCAGCAGCTACCGCCTTTTGGAATATGTCTAGTCTCAAAACCCGAATCTTTGCAGGTGAAGTTTTATCCTTTTTTACCATACATATCCTGTTTCTTACACAAAGTAACCTCAAATTCAAATTTACTTGGTTGACACAATAATTTGGAATTGTTCTCCCTAAACAACCTGCACCTTGCAGAAATATTTTACTCAATACTTAAACTTTACTCACTGATTATACATGTTCTATTGATCAATTCGAAAATCTAGTTATCAGCTACAATAAGATGTGATATCAAATTAGATTGCCTAGAGTGATATCTTCTGAGTCTGTAAACAAGCTACATCCTTTAGAAAGCTTTCACTTACTGTGGTCCTTCATTGATTGCCTAGAGTAATATAACTAATTTGTTGAGTTTGTTCTCTGTAAACAACCTGCTTACTCTCGAAATAATTATGGTCTTACTGATTTCCCATGGTTAGCCAACCAATTACACATTAGAGGCACGATGTTTTTAATCGATCACAGTTCTTCACTACCAATTTAGTAATGTGACACTTTTTTAGGACATCCTAAAAACTATAGGCGACTATAATTTCCAGTGGTAGGGAGTATAAGGTCCAATAAGTAGAACACTGAACTCATCTGAATGCTAAAACTTAACAAATTTTCTTAACAAAATTCACTATAATGATTTCTTAAACTGCAATGATGAATTAAATGCTGTTAACAACTATGATGGCAGTTGCTTAATTTCAAGCTGTCCGCACAGCACAATTTTTATTTTTTTGTTATGATGCAGCATTCATCACCTTAGTGATACTGCGATACTGTCGACAACTGTCTGAAAACAAATTGGAAGAAGAACCTGCACTAAAAGAAGCAGACCCACAGCCACAAACAGAAGCTGCAGTACTAGAACAAGAAATGGAGCCAGAAACAGCACTGGTTGTGGCTGATGGGAAAACTGTCAATAACTAGCTCTCGCGTGAAACTCACTTCAGAAATCAAGCAAGCACACATCAATGTTATTAATTTGAAAGTGACTGCAGATCTATATGAATAAGAAGATTATTTTCTCTTCCACATTTTCCTGTACAAATGTAACATTTACATATTTCTCGCTCTACTATAATATAGAATATGTTAATTCTCTTTTCATATATTCACTTCATCCATTGGCAAATTTTTATCTTCTTTATAAGAATGCGCAAGAAACATTAAGTCTTCAATTTCAGGATTGAACACTCCACCAGAAGCAAACTCTTGAATTTGTCCATTGATTTCAATGGAACTACATCCTTTCTCCTTTGGAATTTGCTTCTCCTTCATCAAAACTCGCTGTTTGATGGCATTCTCAAACTGGCCGGAGGCTGCATAAACATTAGACACGAGTATATCGCCGAACTTTCATTGGAGTCAATCTCACTGACCCGTTTTCCAACCCGAACTGCCATCTCAATATTTCCATGAATCCTACAAGAAGAAAGCAATGATCCCCATATTATAGCGTCTGCCTCCATTGGCATTTCCTTTATTACCTGTTCTGCCTCCTCAAGCAAACCGGCTTGACCTAACACATCAACCATGCAATTATAATGCTTAATTGATGGCTTTATCTTATACCTTTCTGACATTAACAAGAAATATTCTTTTGCTTGATTGACATTACCCTTGTAAGTACAGGCTGTCAGGACTCCTAGGAAAGTGACATCATTTGGTTCTATATCCAATGACATAAGCCCTGAGAATAATTGCAACGCTTCCTCTTCACACCCGTTATTTGCTAATCCTAAAATCATAGAATTCCAAGTCGATAGTCCTTTTTTGGGGGCCATCTCAAAGACTCGACGTGCTTTCTCAATGGCACCACACTTGTAATACATGTCGACAATGGCAGTGACCATAATGACATTTAACTCAAACTTATTCCTGCATATGTAATGATATATCCACTCCCCTTGCTCAAGGGATCCCATATTTGCACAAGCATTAAATAAGCTAACCATTGTGAATTCACTTGCCTTGATCCTCTCCTCTTGCATTCTCTCGAAAAGCTTCATAGATTCCATAAAATTTCCATTCCTTACATACCCACTAATCATACTATTCCAAGAGATTGCATTTCTCCTCAACCCCAGCTTATCAAACAATCTCCTTGCTTCATTGATCTCCTTCCTCTTTGCAAGGCCCATGATAATTGAGTTCCACGCCACTACATCGAAATCCCCCTCCTCGTCAAAGAGCTTATAGGCTTCATGCATACAGCCAGAACTAGCATACATATGAATGATTGTATTCCTAATGAAAGGATCAAACTGAAGGTCTAGTTTTATAATCCTACTATGAAGCTGAGCTCCATAATGTGGAAGGCCTAGTTGAGCATATGCTTTAAAGAGAGAAGGGTAAGTGAGCCTTTGAGGTTCGATTGTCGAATTGGTTAACATGTCTACGTAGAAAATGATGGCATTTTGAGGTACCGAGCTTCGAGAAAAACCTCTAATAATAGTATTCCACATGAAGAGGTTCGGGTTATCAATGTGGGTGAAGATTGAATATGCATAGTTAATATCAGGTGCAGGAGAAGTGGCAGAGAAAGCCAATACACGACTAATGGCTATTGTGTGCTTAGATAAGCCTGTTTTAATGAGGTGAGCATGTATTTTCTTGAGGTCTTGTATGGTGTTGCAGTGATTTTCTAGCAATGTGAGGTGGGAATCATTTGAGATGAACTTGGAGATGTTGGTTTGCGATGGAGTAAGCATTAAATGGCTCATTGTTGTTAAGCTATTTTCTAGTTTCTTAGTTGTGATGTCAGGGAAAACTTCTATGCTCGTATGTGTGGTCGTAGGTACATGGGAAAAGGATAGTTTTGATAAGATAAAGTAGTTCCTCATAAAGCCATCCGCATTAAGAACCGATTTCTAGCTAATAGGTTTCGAAACCACCCAATTTCAGATTAAAATCATATAATCTATTGGGTGGCTAGTTTAATCCATTCCGTGAGCAATTCAATCTATTTCGCGTCAAGCTTAATACATTTAGTAATTCACATTTTTAATTCATTCAATGACTAGCTAGTTTGATCCATTTAGTGTCTAGTTTGATCCATTCAGTAAGTTTGTTGCGTTGATTTTTGTAAAAAGTCGGTTGTAATTCGAGATTACTGTGAGACAAGGTTGGTGAGTGTTTTTACAATCTATGTTTATTACTGTTGAATGAGGTACATATATATAGGATTACAGTGTTAAGGACAGTAAGAATAATTGATATAATTATAATTATACACTAATATAACTTTCCTATATTTGTGATATGGACAAGATTATTATCCCTTGATTGTAGGAGGTGATTGATAGGATGATTGTTGATTTGCTTGGCTGTCAATATGGGTGAGAACTTCCTGATTTACATTGATATGGTTAATACGCCCCCGCAAGATGGACGTCCGATGCGTGAGTCCAATCTTGGTTCGTAACTCGTGGTATGAAGTCTTATGCAGCGGTTTGGTGAGGATGTCAGCCAGTTGATCTTTGCTGGCGACATGTTGAATGCGAATTTGGCCGAGTTGAAGTTGTTCTTTGACGAAGTGGAAGGAGAGAGCCATGTGTTTCATTATGGAGTGAAAGACTGGGTTCTTGGCATAAAGCGTGGCTGAAATGTTGTCACAGTAAATGGCTAGTGCTTTGGTTACGATGATGCGAAGCTCGGTGAGTAGGTTGCGGAGCCAAAGTGTTTCAGTTGTAACGGAAGCGATAGCCCGGAATTCGGCTTCGGTCGTGGAAAGTGCTATACCCCTTTGTTTTTTGGAGGACCATGAAATCGGATTGCGACCCAGATAAATGATGTAGCCTGTTGTGAAGATGTAGTTGTCTTTGTCACCTGCTTGATCAGCATCACAAAATGCATGAAGACAAAGTGGTGAATTACGATACAATTGGATGCCAAAGGTTTGAGTCCCTTGCAAGTAGCGAAGAAGACGTTTCAAAGCAGTCCAATGAGTAGCTGTGGGGTGATGAAGATATTGAGCAAGGCGGTTTAGAGCAAAGGCAATGTCGAGCCTAGTTAGAGATAAATATTGTAAGCTTCCGACAATGGCGCGATAAGTGGATTGGTCGTGAATGGGTAGATGGTCTTCGCGAAGTAGTGATGGAGAGGTAGCCATAGGAGTAGTGTTTGGTTTGGCGTCAATCATGTTGTATTTGGTGAGGAGATCATAAATGTATTTAGATTGGTTTAGGTGGAGGCCGAGTTCATTTGGTATAACTTCTAAGCCTAGAAAGTACGACAATGGTCCAAGATCTTTTAATGCTGTAATAAACGTTTGTAGTTGTGTTATATTTGGTCCGGTGATGATAATATCATCAACGTAAACTAGCATATAAATACAAGTGGTTTTGTTTTGTAAAATGAATAAAGATGAATCAGAAATTGATTGTTTAAAACCTTGAGTAAATAGATGGGTTTTTAATTCGGTGTACCAAGCTCGAGGAGCTTGTTTTAGTCCATAGATTGCTTTATGGAGTTTACAAACATAGTCGGTTTTTGTTTGATCAACAAAGCCGGGTGGTTGAATCATGAAGACATTATCGGTCAAATGGCCTTGGAGAAATGCATTGTTGACATCCTATTGACGGAGCGGCCATGATTTCGTAACAGCGAGAGATAAAATAAGACGAACAGTAGTTGGTTTTATAACAGGACTAAATGTCTCAGTATAATCAATACCTGGTCGTTGATGGAAACCCTTAGCAACAAGTCGGGCTTTGTGTTGTTTTAAGGTGCCATCCGGGTTATATTTGTTGCGGAATACCCATTTACAGCCAATGACATTTTGCGTTTGAGAGCGAGGAACGAGGGTCCATGTATGGTTTCGCTCAAGAGCTTGGTACTCGTCTTGCATTGCATTACACCATTGGGGAAGTATTAGGGCTTGTTTTACGGTGTTGGGTAGATTGTCAGGGGACGGGTTAAGGGTAGCCACTTTAGCGAGTTTGGGGAATTTGGGGTTGGGTTTGCGAATGTTGTTGTCGAGGCGAGTAGTGACTGTTTTGGCAGGTGGCGGAGCAGTGGACTTTCGTGGACGGTGGGGTTGGGTGGGCTGGTGATGGGTAGCGCAGGATGATGGATTAGCCATAGTAGAGGTGGGGTCTAAATTGGTTGGATCCGAGGACGAAGAGGGATTGGATGTAGCTTGTTGGCTGGGAGAAGGGTTTCGACGAGAATAAACAATAGTAATGGGTGGTTTGGTGTGAGGTGGATCAGTGGTGGATGGATTAGAGGGAGGGTTGGCAGGAGGAAGAATGGGTATGGACATGGTGCACCAATCATTTGGATCAGTGTGAGGTAACGGGGATGGTATTGATGGTTTACGAAATGGGTACTCATCATCGACAAACTTAACATGTCTTGAAGTGTAAATGCGATAAGTTTTTGGGTCAAGACAATGGTATGCGCTTTGGGTGGTGGAATAGCCAACGAAAATGCATGAAATAGAGCGGTCTTCTAATTTATGCTTGGTATAGGGTCGTAACCAAGGGTAACAAAGACATCCAAAATTATGAAGTTTTGTGTAATCGGGTTGTTTATTATGGATTAGAGAATATGGTGAGTTACCATTTAAGGTTTTGGTAGGGAGTCGGTTTATAAGATAAGTGGCTTTACTAAATGCAAATGGCCAATAAGTGGTCGGAAGGCCTGCGTGGTTTAGAAGGGCGAGACCCATTTCCACAATGTGACGGTGATGCCGTTCAGCATAGCCATTGTGTTCAGGAGTATGAGGTGGTGATGTAGAGTGGGATATTCCATTATCAAGAAGTGTTTTATGTAACTTAATATATTCACCTCCATTATCGGAAAAAAAATGTCGAATTGGTTTTTGGAAATATTTTTCCACTAATGCTTTAAATTGAATAAATATTGTCGTGGTGTCGGATTTGCGTTTTAGCTGATATAGCCAAACATATTTACTAAAGTGGTCGACAAATATGATATAGTATTTGTAGTGATCTTGAGATAGGACCGGGCTGGTCCATAAGTCAGAAAACAAAAGATCAAGTGGTGCGTTTGACTTTAGTGAAGAAATAGAAAAAGGGAGTTTCTTGCTCTTAGCAACACAACAAGAATGACAGTGTTCATAGTCCAAAATTGGTGAAGAAATTTTTTTATTAATAAGCTTAATTACATCATAAGATGGGTGGCCTAACTTATGATGCCAAGATATTGGAGCGGTGCCTTTGACAGCGGTTTGAGCAATTGGTTGTTGAGGACACCACTCATAAACTCCTTGCTTAACTCGGCCCTGGAGCAGAATTCTCCCCGATGATGTTGCCTTTAAACAAAATGAATCAGGTGAGAAAAGTATAAAAGCATTGTTATCTTTACACAATTACAAAACTGACAGAATATTGCGTGAGATGGTTGGAACATGCAATACATTATTGAATTGAAGAGATTGGAGAGTAAAAGAACCTATATTTTCAATCGGGAGAGCGGAACCGTCGACGATGATGAGGTCGTCCAGTCCAGTATAAGGAGAATGAAAGGCTAAGGTGTCGAGGTCGTGGGTGATATGATTGGTAGCGCCGCTGTCAAGCAGGAAGTTTGGGTTTGGTGGAGGTGCTCCATAGGTGGCCGCGTGGACCTGAGGTGGTGGTTGAGTATGGCGATTAGATGGTGGCGCCGGGAAGACAATGGTGGGAAAAAGCTTCCTGAATAAAGGGCAATTGGCGATAACATGGCCAGTTTGTCGGCACCACTGACATCGCCCTTGGAAGGGTCGGGGATTAGAACGGTTTGTGGGGGTGGTTGTGGGTGGTGGTTTGTGAGTGAGTAGGGTTGGGTTGTTAGTGGGAATAACCACGGTGGTGGTGCTGATTATTCTGGCGATATGCGGGATTCGCAGATGGGGTGAAATGAGTGGTGGTTTCTTGGTGTTTGACAAGCAGTTCGTGTTGAAGTAGTTTTTCATGTAATGCTTCAAAGCTAATGAGTGTATCATGAGCTCTAATGACGTTGATGACTGGTTTATAGAGCTCATAGTCAAGGCCCTTTAAGACCTTGGAAATAATATCCTCTGGATCAAGGATTTTGCCCATAAGGGCGAGTTGGTCTACACACGCTTTAATCGAGTGCATATAGTCCGAGATGGGTTGGTCTGTTGATTTAACAATGGAGTCAAATTTGTCTTTAAGTTGCATAATATGCGCACGCGAGGGGTTTGCGTAAGTATGGGCAAGGATGTCCCAAGCCTCCTTAGTGGTTTTAGCCCTTACAATTAAGGATTGAAGGGCAGAAGAGATAGTACCCATTAATGCACCAAGAATCAGTCCGTCCTGCTTGAGCCAAGTCAAGTAGGTGGGGTTGGGTTTTTCATTTGTCTCAGAGTCAAGGACAGTGGCGGGTGGTGGAGACTCGGATCCATCCAGGAAACCGAGTAAGCTGAACCCAAAAAGTATATTCGTTAACTGAAAATGCCATGAGGAATAGTTAAGTGGTGTCAACTTAATGACATGGCTTAGGTTGAGAGCAGTTAAGGGTTTTGCAGTTTCATGCGGGTTGGGAATCTGGGTGTCTTGCACAGTGTTTGTCATGGTGGAGTGGGGTTGAGACAAGGGTGGGTTGGTGCGCTTGAAGGTGAAGCGTTTTGGCCGGAGCTTGTTTGTTGCATGTTCCAACCATGTGAGACAAGGTTGGTGAGTGTTTTTACAATCTATGTTTATTACTGTTGAATGAGGTACATATATATAGGATTATAGTGTTAAGGACAGTAAGAATAATTGATATAATTATAATTATACACTAATATAACTTTCCTATATTTGTGATATGGACAAGATTATTATCCCTTGATTGTAAGAGGTGATTGATAGGATGATTGTTGATTT
The DNA here is from genome assembly GCA_947645195.1 of Patellifolia procumbens. Classification (NCBI taxonomy): domain Eukaryota; kingdom Viridiplantae; phylum Streptophyta; class Magnoliopsida; order Caryophyllales; family Amaranthaceae; genus Patellifolia; species Patellifolia procumbens. Next base: position 106,313 of record CANSGD010001051.1, on the reverse strand, counting down.
GCTTGGCTGTCAATATGGGTGAGAACTTCCTGATTTACATTGATATGGTTAATAATTACAAGGGGAACAAAGAAAGGGAAAAGAGAAGGGAACACTAGGTTGTTTCAGATGTCCAGGAATAATGTTTAATTAAAGTAAAATGGAATGAGCTAAGTAAAATGTGAACTAAGTCTAATATAGACCCGGTCTACACTAAACTTATTGTAGACCAATGCCAAGTCCCAAAAGTTAAGGTTTTTTTAGCAAAAGTTATATTATAGCTCACCAAAAGTTAAGATTTCTTTAGCAAAAGTTAAGATTTTGTAATTAAAAGTTAAGGTTTTTTAATCAAAAGTTAAGTGTTATAAATGAAAAGTTAAGGTTTCTTTAGCAAAAGTTAAGATTTTATAATAAAAAAGTTAAGGTTTAGCAATCAAAAATTAAGTGTTATAAATAAAAAGTTAAGGTTTTTTGTAGTAAAAGTTAAGATTTTGTAGTCAAAAGTTAAGTGTTATGAATGAAAAATTAAGGTTTTTATAGCAAAAGTTAAGATTTTATAATTAAAAGTTAAGGTTTAGCAATTAAAAGTTAAAGTTTTGCAATCAAAATACTTTTGACTATACTTCTTTCTCTCTCTCTCTTCCTTCTCTTTCTCCCTCCCTCTCACTGGTGCTGCTGCCACCACTATAACCGCCACCATCACTATTACGCCAGCACCACCCTACAACTTCACTGCCACACCGCCCCAAACTCGGTCCCACCCTTGAAACAACCAAAACGCCACTGTCTCAACCCCCTAAACCCAGCCCGCCATCAACAACCACCGCCATCAACAATTACAACAATTTCGAGCAAAAAAAAGGCAAATTCGAGGGCAATTGGCTCGATTTTAAGCACAAAAACAATTCAAATGTTAGTAATTAAACATTTGTGAAGGTTGATGCATAAAATCGGGGCATTAAATAAAATTAAAAAATCAATTTGGTGCAAAACTTAGGGTTTCGAATTTTCGATTGAAATGCTTCAATTTCTCTTCAATTTCGTAAGTAAAACAACAATTAAAAACATGATATTATAATTCAAATGTAAAGAAAACAAAGCCCTAATTCAATTGTACAAAAACCATAACAATTTTGTTGAATTGTGAGCTTGAACTTTGGGTTGTGGTGATGCTTGGTTATGGAGGAAGCACTGCCGCTGTTTTTTTTAATCTTTGGGCTGCTTTTGCTTTGGGCTCATGTGAGACGTGGCCGGTCCACACTATTTTTAGTGTGGACCCGGTCCACCCAAGTCTTTATGTAAAATGTGATGGTCTAATTATAAGTTAAAATAAACTGTCTCTTTTAATAAATTTTATACTCTAGAATCTAATACTCCCTTCGTTTTTTCTTAATATGCACATTTCTCCATTTTGGGGTGTTTTTTTAATTGGTACCTTTCTACCTTTTCTCATAAATGGAAGGTTGACCCACATAATTATTACACTTCTCTCCTATTTTTTCTTTTCTTTTCTCTACCTTTTTCACTTTTTCCTTACTTTTACTAACCTTCTCTCTTACTTTTGCACTTTTTCCTTGGTCCGCGCCCAAAAGCAAACATACATATTAAAAAAAGCGGAGGTAGTGCTAATCATCAATCCATATATGTATGAAAAAATTGATACACGTAGTTCCAACTTTCATGCCTCTTATCAAAATAAGCCCGACTTTAGATATTTCAAAAATAATACTTTGTTCGTTTCTCAATACTTGCAACATTAGCATAGTAACCCTTATTCATGTGCAAATCTTATGTCATACTTTTTTTCAAGTGTATAAGAGAAAATATAGTCAATTGGGATCTTATTTGATTCATCTTAATGCATATTTTCATTATATTAACTTTTTATAATTTTAACTTATCAATAATTAGAGATATTCAGGTTCGAAGTATTGCATTGGATAGTGTGCAAACAAGATACGTTGCGACTCTTGCAAGTATTGTGAAACAGAAGAAGTACTAAGTTTGGCAACCTTTTCAGAAAAATTTAAACATTTTTTTAATTGATCCCCTTTTGGTCTTTGTACTTAGAAAAACTAGTATATGCTCATGCTGATGTATAAGATATCTATAATATTAGAAACGAGTTTATTTGGTTTGGTAAAATATTTTTTTTGAACTTATATGAGCCAAACTTCAACTTTTTTGCCATTAAGAGATTAAATATAAAGTTTAGATGGATGAACTTTTTTTTCCCTCTCATTAGCTAGAGATGCTCTAACTATGGTCCTTTTTAAGGGAAAAAAAGCTCTAGCTCTATTCAATATCCATATGAACAAATTATTTCAAAATATAAAATGGCATGAATGGGATGCAGCTTGGTGCAACAATAACGAGATATCAATTCGAGGAATGTATTTTATTTTGAGGAAGTCCTCTCGTTAGGTTTTCGTCATCTATGTTTGAAGGCTTTTGTATAATAGGCTCCGAAGGCTTTCAAGGCGTGGCATAACTTTCGGGAGCGATTCTGTGGTTCTATAATGAGAAGTAGATAATCCATTTTGGTAGGACTTCCAAATATAATAGTCAATACTTCAGAGGATTTGAAGGGAGGTTAAGTGTTGTAACTTGCAAGCCCTTTGGTAGACTCAATATTTTAATTTTACATCTAAAGTACAGGGAACGAAGGATGTGACTAAGGGATTTCCAATGCTTGTCGTTATTGTCATCATCATCTTGTCTTCGAAGAAACTCAATTGATCGGTCCAATTAATTGTAAGTGATTTGAAGGCTGTGAGATGCTCCAACCCTCCTCTAAAAAGTCTTCTCAAATTTGTGCACTCTCTAATCTCAAGAGTTAGCAAGGAGGGAGCGCAACTCTAAAATACCCTCCCAACTTCTGATAAACCCTCCACTTCTTCGTACATTATGTTTAGACTTATAAGATATGGTGCATGTATTGATTTGAGATGACCAATTACATTATCTACTGTCACCCTTCTTAATCTAACCATATGTTCCCCTCCATCTATTATTCGCAACATTTTATTGTTATAATATAACGGCAATTTTTCTAGGCCACAAAAAGGAAATGATGTCAACTCATACCATTGAGTGATTTTAGGCAAAAGTTCTCCAATATCGGAAGCGTAATTATCCAACCCATATCACAGCAATGAAATCTGGTTCAACTAGGCTAATCGAGAGAGGCAGGAAAGTTCTAGTCCCTTCCTTAGGTGCTTTTGAATCTCTGCGTGTGCTACTTCTTATATTCTCAATATACTCCAACTCGTACAAACAAACAAGTATTAGTGACTTCAAATAAAGTAGTTTACTCAACAGTGTTATTTCTTCAACTTGCTACAACCTCTAAGCTCAATCTTAACAAGATATGGTAGGGAAGGGAGTACGCCCAATACTCCTCCAAAACGAACCCTTTGAGATTTGAATGTGGCTTTAACTTTATAATCACAACTTCAGTATCTACACATCGATCACTAACAAATACTATTTTAGCCTTTGTGAGATTATCCAAGTTCTCTAAGTCTCCTCCTTCCTTATCTTTAATAATTACAATCTTTCTGAAACTGTCGATCTAATAATATTTGGTTCTATAATTTCTGAATGGAAGTGTGACAATACAGGTATACAAAGGTATATCTCCGAAAGTGGCCGGCATACTTTGATTTAATATTTCAGTGCACATGAATGGTGCAAATGTAGAAGAAGTATTCAAAGAGATACACTTACTACTGACCCATTATAAATTGTTTTGATCTTGTTGATTCAATGTGATGCCTTAACGCATGGATTCTCAGCTGACTCTCTGTTTATAGGGGCTAATGGATTCAGAAACATGTTCAATCTACTAGTGGCAGACCTTGAAACCTTTTGTTTCAGCGGCCGAATCTTTTAGAAAATGTGACCTAGATACTTGGAACACTAGTGAAAAAAAATATCAATTGCATCGCGTAAAGATGACTTATTGCAGCGGTTTTAGATCGATGCTACAGCCATAACTACAAATACTTAAAAACTATCTGTAGCGGGCTTAAACCGCTACAAATATTATATTATTTGCACTGGGCAAATGTTTAAACCGATGCAAATAAGGTTGTTTTGCAACGGCTCTTGAATGCCTGCTGCAAATACCCATTTCCAAAAAATGAAAAAAAAAAAAAAAAATTAAGAAAACCAAGATTCCCAAGAATATGTAGAACAATCATTAAGCGTTTGTAGAAAAAAAATAATTTGAATAACAATACATCGAAATGACAAGAAACAAAGTGCTTAAATTCATTAAAACGGACGATAAGCAAGCAACAAAACGTAGAGAAATTAAGGCCAAAAAGAGTCTTGTGACTCCAAACAATTCCATACAAGTTTGTGTACAAAAGCAAGCCACACAACCTTCTCACTGCTTCTACAGCCCCTCGACCATCAATATATCGTGTTCATGAGCATCATTATCACTACACATTCCAATAAGTCTAGGAAAAAACCATTACCATAAAAAATAGATACGAATAGTTAAATGACAAGAATTGCATACATCTTCTAATTGGCCAGCTATCTTTTATTGTAGTGTGAAGCATCTCAACAGTTGTGTTTAGATGTGGTTTATCTTAGTAAGAAGTGACATTATAATCTCTTTCTACATTCATAAAGAAGACAAAGGCATGTTAGAATTCTGCATTAGGGCAATGAATACAATGGAAGATAGAAATACAATGGAAGGTAGCGAACAGAGAATGGGTTAGGGGAGGCTACCGAGCTCTTTCTTCTCATGAGGTTAATGATTATGTTTATAAGACCATACATAGGTTAGCTTTGGATTAAAGGTGGCCAAATCACTTGTTAGATTACTAAAATATGAACTCACTCATTATATATATCCAACACAGAGGTGAATTCAGTCATGATAACAATCCAATAACTAAAATATATAATGTGAGCGTTTAATTCATTATATGCATGAAAATATTACATTGTTCCTAGTGCATAATTAGTCAAGATCTTACATATTGATGATTGGAACATTGACAACAAACACAAGATATTATAGGAAAATTTGAAGTTGATGTAGAGTGAGTAATTAAGCATATATGTATAACAACTTTTCCAACTATTTAACCGGTTTCGCGATTAGCATGAGTTTTCCATTATGATATTCAACATAAGAACTAAACAAGAACATTAAAACTAAACCAATTTACTGTAACCGATCTCGATTTTTGCTCTCTTTACCCAAGGACGATCAAAACATCACCAAGTCGTATAAGAAACACATGAATATACATTTCAGCATAGAAAATCATATTCATTATCAAACAATAAAACACACCCTTCTCCTTCGATCTCAATCGATCTCTTTAGCTTCTGAGGCCTCTCTTCCACCATTTAGATCTAACTAAATCCATGAATTAGGGGATTTGGTACAATTAAAAACAAATGCCTCTTGCCCTCGAATAAATCGCACAACAAAATCACACTGTCTTTTCCACCAGTGGCACACAAAGAACCATGAGGGGAAACAGCTATAATAGCCGCTAGACCAGCCAAAATAAAATGAAGAGAGTGAAGCATCTTTTCTCAAATAAAGAAATCAAAGCCATCAGAAATTATAAAAAAATTTTAAAAAAATTGAGATTTCTCAATGGCTTCTCCAAAGTTTCTTATGCTATTTCGAGTAGTATAAAAGAGGGTGATCTCTAAGTTTTCTTACGCTATTTCGAGTAGTATAAAAGGGTGATTCTAGCAGTTGAGTGAATGAAAGGATAACAAAGGAGTAAGTTCCCAAGCTAGCATCTAACCTTCTAATAAGGGCTGCTGCTCTTATAACAGGATCTGTTAGAGTTTTACATTCTGTTATCAGTTGTTCATATAAATACTTGGAATAATGAGTTGTATAGACATTCAATCATTTTTAATGAAATACAAAATTACGTTTCCCTCTCTTTCTCTCTCTCCATTTCTCTAATTCCGATTCTCTCTCTCTTTATTTATTCTTCTGTATTCTGAGTTCATACATCCAAAAATAGTTTCAATTTGAGGTGTATCTCAGTCACAAATTGATACCCTATTTTGGAAGATTTCTGAGAATTTTCGAGAAATCTAATTGAGTGTGAGCATTCTGGCGCCTCAAACTCGTAGAGTAATTGCAATGGAAGATCAATTGAAGGCTTTAGACCAGAAATTGCAAGATCAATCACATAAATACGATGATCAATCTTTGCAAATTCAAGATCAGTCCAAGAAAATTGATAATCTGATGAATGTCATCATGGAGCTGAAGAACAAAATGAGTGATTCTTCCACTGAAGGATCGAGATCTGGATTGAAGGAGGTTAATTCACCAAAACCTTTGGGGCATACACCTCAACTCTCATTTCCTAAATTTGATGGCACAAACTATAGAATTTGGTTTAAGAAATGCAGTAAATACTTCAATTTGTGCAAAAATGAACAAAAAGTAGACTTAGCTTCTCTAAATATAATTGATAAGGCAAAAAGATGGGTGACTAGCTATCTTTCTACAAGAAGAAATGTAGATAGGCCTGAGTATGTGATGGATGTAGCAACTAGATTTAAAGATGAAAGAGGCATGAATATGGTAGAACAATTTAACAAACTGGAGCAGACTGAATCTCTTGAATCTTATCTAGATGAATTCGAGGATTTAAAGTCTAATGTGATGCAAACTCATCACTCTTTACCTAAAGAGTTTAGCCTGGAAAGCTTCATTGGAGGTCTTAAGCCTGTTATTAAACCATTTGTTAAGGCTTTCAAGCCTGCAACATGGTTAAGGCAGTGGAGTTTGCAAGACTGCAGGAGGAAGCTTTAGCCGTCAATCAAAAACCTCAATAACCTTACTTCCCTTATTCTAAGCCTTTACAAGCCATTCCTTTAAATGCTAATAAACCCCCTCTTCTACCCACTCCTCCTACTAAACCTGCTTCATTACCTTTAACCAAGTTTAATCCTAGGCGTGTTAGGAACTTCAAATATATTCCAGTAGATGTGAGAGCTGAAAAGATAGCTAAAGGGTTGTGTTACTATTTTGACCAACCTTATGACAGAAACCACAAATGCCAGTTCAAAGAACCACAACTATTTACAGTTGGTATAGCAAAAACAAATGATGAAGTGGAAGTAAGGGATGTAGTAGAGGATTTTGTGGATGAAGACTTGAATGAGCCTCTCATATCCATTAGTGCTTTGTGTGGAAATCAAAATTTCCAGACTATGAGAGTTAGAGGCCAGGTACGGTGCAAGGAAATTGTTTCACATTGTGGTGGATTCAGGGAGCACACATAATTTTCATGACTTGGAATTAGCCAAGAAAATAGGCTGTTTTATGGAGAGTATTCCCTCTCAAGTAGTTTTAGTAGCCAATGGAAATCACTTAGTATGCCAACATGTGTGTAAAGGTTTTGAGCGGGAAATGCAAGGCAAGCTATTCCAAGAAGATACCATGCTTATTGATTAGGGAGGATGTGACATGGTTTTTAGTATCCAGTGGTTTGCTACTTTGGAAACTATTAGCTGGGACTTCAAAAGGCTTTTAATGCAATTTGAGTTGAGAAACCAACAGTTTATGTTGCAGTGTGTGCACCCACAACATGTTAAACTGGTGAACGGGGCTCCTTCTGCTAAAATGGTAGCAAATCCTACAGAGTTGTGTCGATTGCAGGTAAGAGATGTGACTTACCAGCTGACAGAGTGCCAAGTGCAATTACAAAATAGCATACTGAAGATCTTGAGAAGGAAGCTGCTATGGAGTGTAGGATGATTCATAAGTTGTATGTGGATATTTTAAAAGCAGAGAGCTAAGGCTTCTTTGATCAAAGATGGAGATAGTAATACTAAATTGTTTTATCATGCTCTAAAGTTGAGGAGAATGCAGAATAGTGTCTAAGTATCCAAGATAAGAATGGATAGTGGGTGGATCAACCTCAGTTGGTGAATGATGCTTTTCTAGATTATTATGATGAGTTGTTGGGTTTTACCATGTCTGAAAGGAAGGGTGTTATATAGGCAATTGTTGATCTCGGTCCCTATGTTACTGATATGCACTATGTAGAGCTTTTGACTCTTGTTTCTCCTAATGAAGTAAAACTGCCCTTTTTTCTATTCCTGGTGATAAGGGCTACTGCTAGAGTTTTACATTCTGTTATCAGTTGTACATATAAATACTTGGAATAATGAGTTGTACAGGCATTTAATCATTTTTAATGAAATACAACCTCACCTTTCCCTCTATTTCTCTCTCTCACTTTCTCTAATTCTGATTCTCTCTCTCTTTATTTCTTCTTCTGTATTCAATGTTCTTTTGTATGGTTCTTAATTGAACTAATATCTAGCAGTTGAGTTGAGCTCCTACATCATTAGTATCAGAGCTAATCTTAATCAAATCTTGATCAAATTATGTGAAAACCAGATTCATCGAATCTCTCTGACATTCTGAGTTCATATTTCCAAAATAGTTTCAATCTTAGGTGTATCTCATTCACAAATTGATACCCTATTTTGGAAGATTTCTGACAATTTTGCAGAAATCTAATTGAGTGTGAGCATTCTGGAGCCTCAAACTCGTAGAGTAATTGCAATGGAAGATCAATTAAAGGCTTTAGAGCAGAAATTGCAAGACGAATCACAGAAATACGACGATCAATCTATGAAAATTCAAGATCAGTCCAAGAAAATTGATAATCTGATGAATGTCATCATGGAGCTGAAGAACATAATGAGTGATTCTTCCACTGAAGGATCGAGATCTGGATGGAAGGAGGTTAATTCACCAAAACCTTTGGGGTATACACCTAAACTCTCTTTTCCTAAATTTGATGGCACATACTGTAGAATTTAGGTTAAGAAATGCAGTAAATACTTCAATTTGTGCAAAATTAGTGATGAACAAAAAGTAGACTTAGCTGCTCTAAATATGACTGATAAGGCAGAAAGATGCCTGACTAGATATCTTTCTACAAGAAGAAATGTAGATAGGCCTGAGTTTTTGATGGATGTAGTAGCTAGATTTAAAAATGAAAGAGGCATGAATATGGTAGAACAATTTAACAAACTGGAGCAGACTGAATCTCTTGAATCTTATACGGATGAATTCAAGGATTTAAAGTCTGATGTGATGCAAAATCATCACTCTTTACCTAAAGAGTTTGTTCTGGAAAGCTTCATTGGAGGTCTTAAGCCTGCTATTAAACCATTTGTTAAGTCTTTCAAGCTTGCAACAATGGCTGAGGCAGTGGAGTTTGCAACACTGCAGGAGGAAGCTTTAGCCGTTAATCAAAAACCTCACAAACCTCACTTCCCTTATTCTAAGGCTTTACAAGCCATTCCTTTAAATGATAATAAACCCCCTCTTCTACCCACTCCTCATACTAATGCTGCTTCATTACCTTTAACCAAGTTTAATCCTAGGCATGCTAGGAACTTCAAATATATTCCAGCAGATGTGAGAGATGAAAAGATAGCTAAAGGGTTGTGTTACTATTATGACCAACCCTATGACAGAAACCACAAATGCCAATTCAAAGAACCACAACTATTTACAGTTGAAATAGCCAAAATAGATGATCAGGTGGAAGTAAGTGATGTAGAAGAGGATTATGAGGATGCAGACTTCAATGAGCGTCTCATATTCATTAGTGCTTTGTGTGGAAATCAAAATTTCCAGACTATGACAGTTAGAGGTCAGGTGCAAGGAAAATTGTTTCACAATCTGGTGGATTCAGGGAGCACAAATAATTTTCTTGACTTGGAATTAGCCAAGAAAATAGGCTGTGTTATTGAGAGTATTCCCTCTCAAGCAGTTTTGATAGCCAATGGAAATCACTTAGTATGCCAACATGTGTGTAAAGGTTTTGAGTGGGAAATGCAAGGCAAGCTATTCTAGGCAGATACTATGCTTATTGATTTGGGAGGATGTGACATGGTTTTGGGTATACAGTGTTTGGCTACTTTGTGAACTATTAGCTGGGACTTCAAGAAGCTTTTAATGCAATTTGAGTTGAGAAACCAACAGTTTGTGTTGCAGGGTGGGCACCCACAACATGTTAAACTAGTGAATGGGGCTCCTTCTGCTAAAATGGTAGCAAATGCTCCAGAGTTATGTCGATTGCAGGTAAGAGATGTGACTTACCAGCTGACTGAGTTCCAGGTGCAATTACAAAATGACATACATAATGCTAGATTGAGAGATCTTGGGAAGGAAGATGCTATGGAGTATAGGATGATTCATAACTGGTATATGGATTTTTTAAGGTAAAGAGCTAAGGCTTCTTGAATCAAAGATGGAGATGGTAATACTAAATTGTTTTATCAGGCTCTAAAGTTGAGGAGAATGTAGAATAGTGTCTATAGTATCCAAGATAAGAATGGCTAGTAGGTGGATCAACCTCAGTTGGTGAATGATGCTTTTCTTGATTATTATAATGAGTTGTTGGGTTCTACCATGTCTTAAAGGAAGGGTGTTGTACAGGCAATTGTTAATCTCGGTCCCTGTGTTACTGATATGCATTATGCATAGCTTTTGGCTCCTTTTTCTCCTGATGAAGTAAAGCTGGCCTTTTTTTTATTCCTGGTGATAAGGGCTACTGCTCTTATGACAGATTTTGTTAGAGTTTTACATTCTGTTATCAGTTGTACATATAAATACTTGGAATAATGAGTTGTACAGGCATTCAATCATTTTTAATCAAATACAACCTCACCTTTTCCTCTCTTTCCTATCACTTTCTCTAATTATGATTTTCTCTCTCTCTCTTTATTTCTTCTTCTGTATTCAGTGTTCTTTTCTGTAGTTCTTAATTGAACTAATATCTAGTAGTTAAGCTGAGCTTTTGCATCATTGGTATTAGAGCTAATCTTGATCAAATCTTGATCAAATTTTGTGAAAACTAGATTAATCGAATCTCTCTAACATTCTTAGTTCACACATCCAAAAATAGTTTCAATTTGAGGTGTATCTCAGTCACAAATTGATACCCTATTTTGGAAGATTTATGAGAATTTTGCAGAAATCTAATTGAGTGTGAGCATTCTGGCGCCTCAAACTTGTAGAGTAATTGCAATGGAGGATCAATTGAAGGCTTTAGAGAAGAAATTGCAAGATCAATCACAGAAATACGATGATCAATCAAAGAAATACGATGATCAATCTCTGTAAATTCAAGATCAGTCCAAGAAAATTGATAATATGATTAATGTCATCATGGAGCTGAAGAACAAAATGAGTGATTCTTCCACTGAAGGATCGAGATCAGGATGGAAGGAGGTTAATTCACCAAAACCTTTGGGGTATACACCTAAACTCTCTTTTCATAAATTTAATGGCACCAACTATAGAATTTTGGTTAAGAAATGCAGTAAATACTTCAATTTGTGCAAAATTAGTGATGAACAAAAAGTAGACTTAGCTACTGTAAATATGACTGATAAGGCAGAAAGATGGGTAACTAGCTATCTTTCTACAAGAAGAAATGTAGATAGGCCTGAGTTTGTGATGGATGTAGCAGCTAGATTTAAAGATGAAAGAGGCATGAATATGGTATATAAATTTGACAAATTGGAGCAGACTAAATCTCTTGAATCTTATTTGGATGAATTCGAGGATTTAAAGTCTAATGTGATGTAAACTCATCACTCTTTACCTAAAGACCTTGTTTTGGAAAGCTTCATTGGAGGTCTTAAGCCTGCTACTAAACCATTTGTTAAGGCTTTCAAGCCTGCAACAATGGCTAAGGAAGTGGAGTTTGCACGACTGCATGTGGAAGCTTTAGCCATTAATCAAAAACCTCACAAATGTTACTTTCCTTATTCTAAGCCTTTACAAGCCATTCCTTTCATTTCTAATAAACCCCTTCATCTACCCACTCCTCCTACTAAATCTGCTTCATTACCTTTAACCAAATTTAATCCTAAACCTGGTAGGAACTTCAAATATATTCCAGCAAATGTGAGAGCTGAAAAGATAGCTAAAGGGATGTGTTATTATAGTGACCAACCTTATGATAAAAATAACAAATGCCGGTTCAAAGAACCACAACTATTTACAGTTAAAATAGCCAAAATAGATGATTGGGTGGAAGTAAGTGATGTAGAAGAGGCTTATGAGGATGAAGACTTGAATGAGCCTCTCATATCCATTAGTGCTTTGTGTCGAAATCAAAATTTCCAGACTATGAGAGTTCAAGGCCAGGTGCAAGGAAAATTGTTTCACATTCTGGTGGATTCAGGGAGCACACATAATTTTCTTGACTTGGAATTAGCCAAGAAAATCGGCTGTGTTATTGAGAGTATTCCCTCTCAAGTAGTTTCAGTAGCCAATGAAAATCACTTAGTATGCCAACATGTGTGTAAAGGTTTTGAGTGGGAAATACAAGGCAAGCTATTCCAAGCACATACTATGCTTATTGATTTGGGAGGATGTGACATGGTTTTAGGTATACAGTGGTTGGCTACTTTGGGAACTATTAGCTAAGACTTCAAGAAGCTTTTAATGCAATTTGAGTTGAGTAACCAACAGTTTGTGTTGCAGGTGTGCACCCACAACATGTTAAACTCGTGAATGGGGCTCCTTATGCTAAAATGGTAGCAAATGCTGCAGAGTTGTGTCTATTGCATGTAAGAGATGTGACTTACCAGCTAACTGAGTGCCAGGTACAATTACAAAATGACATACAGAAGGCTAGATTGAGAGATCTTGAGAAGGAAGCTAATATGGAGTATAGGAGGATTCATAAGTTGAATGTGGATTTTTTAAGGTAGAGAGCTAAGACTTCTTGGATTAAAGATGAAGATGGTAATACTAAATTGTTTATCAAGCTCTAAAGTTGAGCAGAATGCTAAATAAAGTGTCTATAGTATCTAAGATAAGAATGGCTAGTGGGTGGATCAACCTCAGTTGGTGAATGATGTTTTTCTGGATTATTGTAATGAATTGTTGGGTTCTACAATATCTGAAAGGAAGGGTGTTGTACATGCAATTGTTGATCTCGATCCCCGTGTTACTGATATGCACTATGCAGAGCTCTTGGCTCCTGTCTCTCCTAATGAAGTAAAGTTGGCCTTTATTTCTATTCCTGGTGATAAGGGTTGCTGCTCTTATAACAGATTGTGTTAGAGTTTTACATTATGTTATCAGTTGTAATTATAAATACTTAGCATAATGAGTTGTATAGGCATTCAATCATTTTTAATGAAATACAACCTCACCTTTCCCTCTTTTTTCTCTCTCTCACTTTCTCTAAATCTGATTCTCTCTCTCTCTCTTTATTTCTTCTTCTGTATTATGTGTTCTTTTCTATAGCTCTTAATTGAACTAATATCTAGTAGTTGAGTTGTGCTCCTGCATTACTATTATCAGAGCTAATCTTGATCAAATCTTATTAAAACCAGATTAATCAACTTTGTCTGATATTCTGAGTTCAAACATCCAAAAATAGTTTCAATCTGACGTGTATTTCAGTCACAAATTGATACCTTTGGAAGATGTATAAGAATTTTCCAGAAATCTAATTGAGTGTGAGCATTTTGGCGCCTCAGACTTGTAGAGTAATTGCAATGGAAGATCAATTGAAGGCTTTAGAGCCGAAATTGCAAGATTAATCATAGAAATATGACAATCAATCTCTGCAAATTCAAGATCAGTCCAGGAAAATTGATAATCTGATGAATGTCATCATGGAGCTGAAGAACAAAATCAGTGATTCTTCCACTGAAGGATTAAGATCTGGATGGAAGGAGGTTAATTCACCAAAGCCTTTGGGGTATACACCTAAACTCTCTTTTCCTAAATTTGATGGCACAAACTGTAGAATTTGGGTTAAGAAATGCAGTAAATACTTCAATTAGTGCAAAATTAGTGATGAACAAAAAGTAGACTTAGTTGCTTTAAATATGACTGATAAGGCAGAAAGATGGGTGACTAGCTATCTTTCTGCAAGAAAAAATGTAGATAGGCCTGAGTTTGAGATGGATGTAGCAGCTAGATTTAAAGATGAACGAGGCATGAATATGGTAGAAAATTTTAACAAACTGGAGAAGACTGAATCTCTTGAATCTTATCTGGATGAATTCGAGGATTTAAAGTCTGATGTGATGCAAACTCATCACTCTTTACCTGAAGAGTTTGTTCTGGAAAGCTTCATTGGAGGTCTTAAGCCTGCTATTAAAGCATTTGTTAAGGCTTTCAAGCCTGCAACAATGGCTGAGGCAGTGGAGTTTGCAAGACTGCCGGTGGAAGCTTTAGTCGTTAATAAAAAACCTCACAAACCTTACTTTCCTTATTCTAAGCCTTTACAAGCCATTCCTTTAAATGCTAATAAACCCCCTCTTCTACCCACACCTCCTACTAAACCTGCTTTATTACCTTTAACCAAATTTAATCCTAGGCCTGCTAGGAACTTCAATATATTCCAGAAGATGTGAGAGATGAAAAAATAGCTAAAAGGTTGTGTTACTATTGTGACCAACCTTATGACAGAAACCACAAATGCCAGTTCAATGAGCCACAACTATTTACAGTTGAAATAGCCAAAACATATGATCAAGTGGAAGTCAATGATGTAGATCAGGATTCTGAGTATGTCGACTTGAATGAGCCTCTCATATCCATTAGTGCTTTGTGTCGAAATCAAATTTTCCAGACTATAAGAGTTAGAGGCCAGGTGCAAGGAAAATTGTTTCACATTCTGGTGGATTCAGGGAGCACACATAATTTTCTTGACTTGGAGTTGGCCAAGAAAATAGGCTGTGTTATTGAGAGCATTACCTCTCAAGTAGTTTCAGTAGCCAATGAAAATCACTTTGTATGCCAACATGTGTGTAAAGGTTTTGAGTGGGAAATGCAAGGCAAGCTATTCCAAGCAGATACTATGCTTATTGATTTGGGAGGATGTGACATGGTTTTGGGTATAAAGTGGTTGGCTACTTTGGGAACTATTAGCTAAGACTTCAAGAAGCTTTTAATGCAATTTGAGTTGAGAAACCAATAGTTTGTGTTGCAGCGTGTGCACCCACAACATGTTAAACTCGTGAATGGGGCTCCTTATGCTAAAATGGTAGCAAATGCTACAGAGTTATGTCTATTGCAGGTAAGAGATTTGACTTACCAGCTGACTGAGTGCCAGGTGCAATTACAAAATGTCACATAGAATGCTAGATTGAGAGATCTTGAGAAGGAAGCTAATATGGAGTATAGGAGGATTCATAAGTTGAATGTGGATTTTTTAAGGTAGAGAGCTAAGACTTCTCTGATTAAAGATGAAGATGGTAATACTAAATTGTTTATCAAGCTCTAAAGTTGAGGAGAATGCAGAATAAAGTGTGTATAGTATCTAAGATAAGAATGTCTAGTGGGTGGATCAACCTCAGTTGGTGAATGATGCTTTTCTGGATTATTGTAATGAGTTGTTGGGTTCTACAATGTCTGAAAGGAAGGGTGTTGTACAGGCATTTGTTGATCTCGATCCCCGTGTTACTGATATGCACTATGCAGAGCTCTTGGCTCCTGTCTCTCCTAATCACGTAAAGTTGGCCTTTATTTCTATTCTTGGTGATAAGGGTTGCTGCTCTTATAACAGATTCTGTTAGAGTTTTACATTATGTTATCAGTGGTAATTATAAATACTTGGCATAATGAGTTGTATAGGCATTCAATCATTTTTAATGAAATACAACCTCACCTTTCCCTCTCTTTTCTCTCTCTCACTTTCTCTAAATCTGATTCTCTCTCTCTCTTTATTTCTTCTTCTGTATTTTGTGTTCTTTTCTATAGCTCTTAATTGAACTAATATCTAGTAGTTGAGCTGAGCTCCTGCATAACTGTTATCAGAGCTAATCTTGATCAAATCTTATTAAAACCAGATTAATCGATTTTGTCTAATATTCTGAGTTCAAACATCCAAAAATAGTTTCAATTTGACGTGTATATCAGTCACAAATTGATACCCTATTTTGGAAGATGTATAAGAATTTTCGAGAAATCTTATTGAGTGTGAGCATTCTGGCGCCTCAGCCTCGTAGAGTAATTGCAATGGAATATCAATTGAAGGCTTTAGAGCAGAAATTGCAAGATCAATCATAGAAATGCTACGATCAATCTCTGCAAATTCAAGATCAGTCCAGGAAAATTGATAATCTGATGAATGTCATCATGGAGCTGAAGAACAAAATCAGTGATTCTTCCACTGAAGGATCGAGATCTGGAGGGAAGGAGGTTAATTCACCAAAGCCATTGGGGTATACACCTAAATTCTCTTTTCCTAAATTTGATGGCACAAACTATAGAATTTGGGTTAAGAAATGCAGTAAATACTTCAATTTGTGCAAAATTAGTGATGAATTAAAAGTAGACTTAGCTGCTCTAAATATGACTGATAAGGCAGAAAGATGGGTGACTAGCTATCTTTCTGCAAGAAGAAATGTAGATAGGCCTGAGTTTGAGATGGATGTAGCAGCTAGATTTAAAAATGAAAGAGGCATGAATATGGTAGAACAATTTAACAAACTGGAGCAGACTGAATCTCTTGAATCTTATACGGATGAATACAAGGATTTAAAGTCTGATGTGATGCAAAATCATCACTCTTTACCTAAAGAGTTTGTTCTGGAAAGCTTCATTGGAGGTCTTAAGCCTGCTATTAAACCATTTGTTAAGTCTTTCAAGCTTGCAACAATGGCTGAGGTAGTGGAGTTTGCAAGACTGCAGGAGGAATCTTTAGCCGTTAATCAGAAACCTCACAAACCTTACTTCCCTTATTCTAAGGCTTTACAAGCCATTCCTTTAAATGCTAATAAACCCCCTCTTCTACCTACTCCTCATACTAAAGCTGCTTCATTACCTTTAACCAAGTTTAATCCTAGGAATGCTAGGAACTTCAAATATATTCGAGCAGATGTGAGAGATGAAAAAATAGCTAAAAGGTTGTGTTACTATTGTGACCAACCTTATGACATAAACCACAAATGCCAATTCAAAGAGCCACAATTATTTACAATTGAAATAGCCAAAACAGATGATCAGGTGGAAGTAAATGATATAGATCAGGATTCTGATTATGACGACTTGAATGAGCCTCTCATATCCATTAGTGCTTTGTGTCGAAATCAAATTTTCCAGACTATGAGAGTTAGAGGCCAGGTGCAAGGAAAATTGTTTCACATTCTGGTGGATTCAGGGAGCACACATAATTTTCTTGACTTGGAATTAGCCAAGAAAATAGGCTGTGTTATTGAGAGTATTACATCTCAAGTAGTTTCAGTAGCCAATGAAAATCACTTAGTATGCCAACATTTGTGTAAAGGTTTTGAGTGGGAAATGCAAGGCAAGCTATTCCAAGCAGATACTATGCTTATTGATTTGGGAGTATGTGACATGGTTTTGGGTATATAGTGGTTGGCTACTTAGGGAACTATTAGCTAAGACTTCAAGAAGCTTTTATTGCAATTTGAGTTGAGAAACCAACAATTTTTGTTACAGGGTGTGCACCCACAACATGTTAAACTCGTGAATGGGTCTCCTTATGTTAAAATGGTAGCAAATGCTGTAGAGTTGTGTCTATTGCAGGTAAGAGATGTGACTTACCAGCTGACTGAGTGCCAGGTGCAATTACAAAATGACATACAGAATGCTAGATTGAGAGATCTTGAGAAGGAAGCTATTATGGAGTATAGGAGGATTCATAAGTTGAATGTGCATTTTTTAAGGTAGAGAGCTAAGACTTCTTGGACTAAAGATGAAGATGGTAATACTAAATTGTTTATCAAGCTCTAAAGTTGAGGAGAATGCAGAATAAAGTGTCTTTAGTATCCAAGATAAGAATGGCTAGTTGGTGGATCAACCTCGGTTGGTGAATGATGCTTTGCTGGATTATTATAATGAGTTGTTGGGCACTACCATGTCTGAAGTGAAGGGTGTTGTACAGGCAATTATTGATCTCGGTCCCTGTGTTACTAATATGCACTATGCAGAGCTTTTGGCTCCTGTTTCTCCTAATGAAGTAAAGCAGGCCTTTTTTTTCTATTCCTGGTGATAAGTCACCAGGATTAGATGGTTTTGGTTCTTATTTCTTTAAAGGTATGAGGAACATGATTGGTAATCAGGTAACCAAAGCTATCCTTTCTTTCTTTAATAGTGGTAAATTGTTGAAAGAGATTAATGCTACTATTTTAGCTTTGATTCCTAAATGTAAAATCCCTGAATCTGTAGCTGATTTTAGACCAATTGCCTGTTGCAATGTGATTTACAAAGCAATTTCTAAGATTATGTGTATGAGGCTTAAAAAGGTGTTGCCTGATATTGTGGCTGAAAACCAAGGTGCTTTAATTCATGGTAGGAGCATTTTGAATAATATCATGGTGCGTCAAGATATGCTAAAGAGTTATTCTAGGAAAAACTATAATCAGTTGTTTGATTAATATGGATATGAAGAAGGCCTATGATACTGTTGATTGGAGTTTCTTCAAAGAGATGTTGGTTTGCTTAAAGTTCCCTATGAAGTTTGTTGAGCTCATTATGGTTTGTGTGACTTCTCCAAAGTTCTCTTTGATGATAAATGGTAACTTGCATGGCTTCTTTAGATCTAAGAGAGGCTTAGGCAAGGGGATCCTATTTCCCCTTTTCTCTTTGTTATTTGTATGGAATACCTTTCTAGGATTATGAAATTTGTTGGTATCAATGAAGGTTTTAAGTTTCACCCTAGGTGTAGATCTCTCAAGCTCAATCACCTAATTTTTGATGATGATGTACTGCTGTTTTGCAAAGGTGATTATAACTATGTGTATCATTTACTGCAAGGATCTAAGCTCTTCTCAGATTCTTCTGGTCTTAGAGTTAATAAGATGAAAATTGTTGTTTATTCAGCTGGTATGTGTGAGAGGGAAGTTCAAAGAGTTATTGATGTGTCTGGTTTCACTAAAGGATCCCTTCCTTTTCCTTATCTAGGTATGCACATTTGCTCTAAAAGAATAAGCTCAACTGATTGCCAAATCTTACCGTTTATTTTTCAAACAGAACAAAGGACAATCACACATAGACTATCATGTACGCCAAATTTGAAAGAAAGATAAAAAGGGTACCCGAAACGGTATGAAAGGAGAAGAAAGAAGTAACATCAACAGCTTCATAGTAAAAATGTTTAATATTTAACACGGAATGTGATCATATGGAGAGCCAACACGGTAGATTAAAATACTTTTGAGTGACATTTACCTGGAAAAAAAAATTCGTACGAGTTATGCTTAATTTTTTAATTGCTTGCATTTGACAGGATAAAGAATATCTTCCATTATTGTTATTAGAATCAATACTTTAGGCTCTATTGAAGTGATTCTTAATGCTAGCTGAATTGCTATCAAAGTACTGCAATGGTTATTCATTAGTCGTCAATGATTAATTTTTTCCTCTTTGACTATCTTTTTGCATAATTAGATCTTGGTTTTGTACCAAACTCGAAAGTCATACATCGTCTCTTCTTATATGCTTTTTTTAGTGTTTACTTAGTTTGATCTCATAATAATTAACGATAACTTTGGCCGTTCACGTAATATTAACTATCGTTTAAAGAGGTGGAAATCATTTTTATTGGAGCATATCATTTCAAAATTTAAAGAATTTTTATGCAATTAAAAACTCATTTATGCTCTTGTTGCTCTCTTTTGTTATGAAGTTAATTTACATCGATGTAATTCTTAGTTCATGGTGACTTCTTTAGGGTAAACTGATATGTAATTGATTTTGTAGTAGGATGACGAACACAATAGTAGGTCATGAATGGATGTATAAAAGACTTAATGGGAAATTTCTTACCTTTGCTTATGCTAAAAAGGTTGATGAGTTTGTTGAGCTGGTTTCTAAGAAACACAATGTCATGATTGATGGTTATTGAAATGTCCTTGTGTAAAATGTCGAAACGTTCCATATTTGGATCCGGAAAAAGTGAAGCTTCACCTTTACCAAAATGGGTTTCGACCTAATTACTACAAATTGACTTTTCATGGTGAAGATGATTTTGACTATGCAACTCCAAATAGTGTGTCCACCCAACCAATAAAGGCATATGATCCTTACAAGAGCATGGTAATAGATGCATTTGGACATGATCACTTTGCACTAGAGGAATCATTTGAACCACCTCAAGAGTTTAAGAAGTTCATCGACATGCTAAAGGCCGTTGAAAACGTTTGTATGATGGTTGTAGGTTGTCTTTGTTATCTATTGCCGCAAGGATAACTAACATCAAATGTGAGTACAACATTCCAAATAAAGCTATTGATAGTGTCGCATCTTTGATTAAGGATATTTGTCCAGAAGTTAGTAACATGACAAACACCTTTAAAAGGACTCGAAGATTACTTAATGACACGATCGTTGCACGTGCAAAATTAATAACCTAACTTAGCCTAATATAGGGCAAGAAAGGGTCGAATCCACGAGAAAGCAAGGATCAATCAAGATTTGAAAGTGATTAAGCGAGCTAACTCTATTTTTAGTGCTTTTGATATAAATGATCAACTAAGAAACTATGAACGAATTAGCTAACGATTAAACTAAATGAATGGGTTTAAACTATAATAGGAAAGGGTTAGGGATAGGGGAATCACTAGTTAACTATTAGCTAACCTATTAGTCAAGCCAAGGGATTCAATAGGGTCAATTAAGGGACTAAGTCACTCAAATGTTTCCTAATTACTCTCTCGGGCTAATTAGGAGGACTTAATCAACTAATTTTACCTATTCTCATGGCAAAATCAATCAACCAAGTATTTCCACAACTCTCAGCGATTCAATTAAGGTCTTAGGAAGTCAATCACCTATTCTCATGGTGAAGTCAACCTATTGACTAGCCTAAGGTCAATCATAAGCTTCATCTCTCAATCCTTCACTTTTGATCCCCAAATCAAGTTTAAATGGTGATCAATCAATCAAACAAGGCCATCAAATAAGCTAGACAACCTAATCTCACCTAAGTCTAACCCCCAAGCTTGACTTTTAAGGTCAACTACTGATCACCTAGGTCATCCCCTTCCCCTAGCTAATAGACTACTCACTAGCCATAAAAAAGGTAAATAAAAAGCTTCAATCAACATATGTGATCCAACAATGGTGAAAATCATACTAAATAAGCTAATCATCAACTAATCACTACTAATCAAATGCTAAACCAAAATAAAACAAGTATGAAAGCAAATAAAAAGAAGAGTAAGAAGAAATACTCAAATAAGGATGGAAATCAAAATGCAAATCTCCATAGAAATAGCTTCAAAACTTCAATATTCAAGAGTTTAGATCTACTTTCTCTCTCTAACTTCTACTTTTTCTCTCTAAAAATCTCTCTAATAAAAACCAATTCATTCAGAAATTAAATTTTCTCCCATGATTATTACAAAAATGGGTTTTTATACCCCAAAGTACTAAGGGCAAAGCCATAAAACACAAAACCCAAACTGTCCAAAAACCGATATAAAACCGAAATCGACCGATATAAAAACCGAAACTGACTGAAATAGCAAATCTGGGCATGGAGCGCCCGCTCCTGGAACGCTCATGGGCCGCTCCAAGCTACTTCTTCTTTTCTTCACTTTTTCTTTGACGGAGCGCCCGCTCCGCCTCTTTTGTTGTGCCCGCTCCCCTATCTTGGAGCCTCTTCCTTTGTAAATCTAACTTTAAACACTTCAAGAAGAGGTTAGATGGGGGAGGGGATGCAAATGCACATGTAATGATCTGTATGCAACCTAACTACACGTACACGCAAATGAAACAAAACTAAATGCAAAGCATGTGACTATGAGAAAGGATGAAAAAGGGGAAGAAAAGGAAACTATATGGCCTAAAATGCATCTAAATAACCTAAAACCAAATGCAAATAAGTGAACCTAAAGTCCACTAATCACTTAACAGACTTGAACTTCCTCACCATAAGATAGGTGTATGTCCTAATGGATGTATATTGTTTTGGAAAGAGCATAAGGATCTCAATGGATTTCTTATCTTTAAAACGAATCGCTATAAGGCTTTAGGAATAAAAGGCAAAAATACACCTAGAAAAGTGCCATATTACTTGCCAATTGTTCCAAGGTTGCAAAGATTGTATGCAATGGAGACTTCAGCCAAGCAAATGAGATGTCATTTTGAGAATCCTCGAGAAGAAGGTGTGATGTCTCATCCTTGTGATGGCAAAGCATGGAAACAATTTGATGATGACTTTAAAGATTTTGCTAAGGAGCCAAGAAATTTCCGGCTACGCTTATGCACCGATGGCTTTTCACCATTCGGGAAGTCGGGGAAACCATATACATGTTGGCCAGTTATGTTAACTCCTTACAATTTGCCACCTGAGTTGTGTCTGAAAAAACCGTTCATGTTTGTGAGCTTGATCATTCCATGTCCAAAAAGTCCTAAAGGGAACCTTGATGTTTTCTTACAACCTCTTATCGATGAGTTGAAGCTATTCTGGGAGGTAGGGGTGCCAACTTATGATGTCTCAAAAAATCAGAACTTCCAAATGAAGGATGCCTTACATTGGACTATTAGTGATTTTCCAGCCAATAGCATGCTATCGGGATGGACTACGGCTGGTAAGTTAGCTTGTCCGTATTGTATGGAGAATACAAAGGCTTTTACTTTAAGAAAAGGTAGGAAATAAACATGGTGCGATTGTCATCTTCGATTCCTACCTCGAAACCATACGTTTCGGCGAAATAAGAGTAATTTTTTCAAAAATAGAGTTGAATTTTCTTATGCACCCCGAAGATTGAGCGGTGAGGAAATTTTGGATCGTGTTTCAAGGTTGTCTAGGACAGGAGAATGCAATGATGGTTCTACTTCCAAGGGAAAACTTAAGGGGTTTGGAGCTTCCCATAATTGGACTAAACAAAGTGCTTTTTGGCAACTTCCATATTGGAGGAAGCTTTTGATTCACCATAATCTTGATGTTATGCACATTGAAAAAAATGTGTTTGATAATGTCTTTAATACTGTAATGGATGTTAAAAAGAAGACAAAAGACAACCTTAATGCAAGGAGGATCTTGTTCACATTTGTAAACGACAAAAATTGGAAGTTCGAGAAGATGATACTCTTATGCCGACTGCTCCCTATGTGCTATCTAAGGAGAAGAGGAAAGCTTTATGTGAATTGTTGCAAAGGTTGAAACTCTCGGATACATATCCATCTAACTTAAGCAAATGTATAGATGCAACGGAGTACCAAGTATTCGGCATGAAAAGCAATGATTGACATGTTTTCATGCAACAATTGCTGCCTATTGCAATTAAAGATTTGTTGCCATCAATGTATGGAATGCTTTCACGGAGTTGAGCCAATTTTTCAGGGATCTTTTCTCCTCTTCTTTGAATGTAAAGGATATGGTCTGATTAGAAGAAAACATACATGAGATTAGTTGCAAGTTGGAGAAAATATTCCCACCAAGTTTCTTCAATGCTATGGAGCATGTTCCAATCCATTTGCCTTACGAGGCTAAAGTTGGTGGGCCTGTTCAATTTAGGTGGATGTACCCTTTCGAAAGGTAAAATTAATTATTGTTGTTATTTATAAGTAGCAAATAATGAATTAATCATGTAATTGCAATCAATTTTGTTCTTCTAGGTTTCTACACCAGTTAAAATTAAAAGTGGGCAACAAAGCTCGAGTTGAAGCCTCAATTTGTAATGCTTATTTAACAGAGGAGATATCTAACTTCTGCTCACATTACATTGAGGCACATGTTGACACTAGAGCGAGCAATTTAGGATTGAATCTTGGAGTTGATGATGAAGTGTCTTTGGACAAAAACCTATCTGAGATTTTTTTCTTGTTGCAACGGCTATAGTGCATCCGAAGGTGAAATAGGGTATCTTAATGAAAAATATTATGATATTGCCTATCAGTATGTCCTTAGTAATTGTAATGTGCTCAAGGATATTGAAAGGTATGACTTTTTTATGTTTTTTTAACATTTTGAAAGATATTGCCTATCGGTACGTACTTAGTTTTTTTTTACTAAAATAGCGTATGAACAGTTTATATGAAGAACATGTGATGAGAACATATGGTTGCATAGATGTCGACGATGTTTGGAACAATTATGATCAATATTTTACTAGTTGGTTCAAAGAACATGTAAGTTTTCTCTATTTTGCCTTAGTTTTTTTAAAAAAAAAATTATCATTTAGATTCGCTATATGATAATGTTTTAATTGGTATAAGTTTTGGATATGGGCATTAATGTTGATGTCATTCATTCTTTAGCACTTGGTCCTCCGACAAAGGTTCGAAAGTTTAATCGATACTCTATCAATGGGTACGATTTTCACACATTCGACTATGGTAAGAATAAATCAACCGCCAATTATGGTGTTACCGTGAAAAGTGTTCAAGAAAAGGATTATTTTGGTATTCTCCAAGAAGTAATTGAATTGGTTTACATTGGGGCGAAAAGGAGCTATAAAACAGTTTTGTTCAAATGTGAGTGGTTTAATCCGCGACAAGGTACTAAAATACATGGAAAATATAAACTTATAGAAGCCAATCATATGAGAAAATATGGTACATATGACCCATTTTATAGTGGCTTACCAAGTTGATCAAGTGTACTTTGCTCTCGGGCCTACTATGAAAAATGAAAGAAATACATTGAAGAAGAATAAGAAGAAGAAGAAGAAGAAGAAGAAGAAGAAGAGAAGAAGAAGAAGAAGAAGAACGAAGAAGAACGAAGAAGAAGAAGAAGAAGAAGAAGAAGAAGAGGAAGAAGAAGAAGAAGAAGAGGAAGAAGAGGAAGAAGACGAGGAAGAAGAGGAAGAAGAAGAAGAAGAAGAAGAAGAAGAAGAAGAAGAAGAAGAAGAAGAAGAAGAAGAAGAAGAAGAAGAAGAAGAAGAAGAAGAAGAAGAAGAAGAAGAAGAAGAAGAAGAAGAAGAAGAAGAAGAAGAAGAAGGAAGAAGAAGAAGAAGAGGAAGAGGAAGAAGAAGAGGAAGAGGAAGAGGAAGAGGAAGAGGAAGAAGAAGAAGAAGAAGAAGAAGAAGAAGAAGAAGAAGAGGACAAGGAGGATGAAGCTAATATTATGTAGTTGTTTTCTTTTACTTTTTTTTGTTAGAGAAACTTGTAGATTTGTGACGTTGCTGTTTTCCTTGTGATAATATCTTTGGGCGTTGATATTTGATTTTTGGTTAAGTCATTGATTGTTGAATGCTTGTTCTAATGTATATGTTTTAGCTTAGCTTGTGTAGTGAACTACATATATGTGATTTATATTTTGAATGAAAACAAAACGAGGTAGCGTTGAACTAGTACCAATATTTTTTTGTATCAAGTGTTTGTTAATTACTTAATTATGTGTATTATTTTTCTAATTTACTTGTAGATGACTTATAGATGCATAGGTGGACTAAATGGGAGGGGTCCAATAATTGGGACGCCTCTTGTATCTCGAAGACGAGAGACTCAGCATAAGACTTTGATGCCTATGTGTGATAGTTCTCAGGATGATGCAGCAATTCCAACACCCTCTTTGACGCAATCTACATCAAACACTATTGCTTACACGCTTGGTCCTACTCCTGAAGCAGCTACTACAGGTCTTACAAAGGAGAATCTTAATGAAAACTCTAATTGTATTTGTGATGAAACATGTACTCTAAAAAAATGATCAAGTGCTACACCCTAATGGTTTATGGTAAGTAAACTTCACAACTCAGTTAAATACATTACATACTTTGACAAGTTGACGATTTGCATAATAAGTTAAATACATACTATGACAAGTAAACAAAATTCACAATTCAGTTAAATGCATGCTGTAAACTTTTCAATTTGCATAACAAGTTTTATTTTCTTTAATTCTTAGGTTTACTCATCGTGATGTAGTTTATGTAATTTCCGAGACATTTTACAAGACATATTTTAAGGAACCATACTGCAATTGGGGTATGACTCCACGCCTTTGATCCCCCTTTTCGTTGCTTATTTTTCTTATTGGTTTTTGCAGTTGAGAATTTAAGACCATATTTACAGTAACCCCTTAGAATTATAGCTAGATATTAGATATATCAATCTCGAAAAGTTCAGAATTAGTAGCAAGTTGCAGGACTACCCTGAGGTCAGGATCAGTTCCACCTGTAGCACAAAATCATAAGTAAAAATAAGTACTATATACTTATATTTGTGCATGATTGATTGGGGAGATGAAGAGAGATGGAGAAGGAGGAAAGCATAAACTTTGGCTGTGAGTGGAGCTGAGGGCTGAGGAATTGAATTCTTAGAGTGCGATGAAGGAGTTGCTGTGTGCTTGGAATTGGGGTTGTTAGTTTAGAGCGAGCAGTGTGGTTTCAAAAGATGGAGTCTACTAAGAGGGACGATTGGAACGTAAGTGAAGAGAGAGTAGCCACCACTGAAACTGTATGGATGATAATGATAATGGTGGATTCTCGTTCGTTGATGCAGATGCAGATGTTGGGTACAAGATTGTTTTTTTATTGCGGTAAAGAACTTATGTAAGGTAGATAGCCTGAATCACGGTGTAACAAATTTTTAAATTTTTAAAAATATTATTGTGTTGTATGTATTATGTGAATCACTTTTTAACATAAAGCAAAAACAACTAAGCTTCTCATGCATGGATCACTATATATCCCAACAGCCATTGATGTGCATTAGTGGTAAGAATTTGAAATGAAGACTGTTGGCATTGCCATGTTTGTCCAAATAAAAATCATCCCACATCGAAACAATGGTGGAAACGTGACTAGTGATATAAGCCAAGTGGGTTACCCTTTTTATTGGAACTTCATTGGGTTTCAATTGTGTGTACCTCTCCGTTTAGTGTAGGCTTAATAGAAATGTAATCAGCTTTTCCCATGAATGGCTTAATCTTAAAGAAGATGAGGGACTTAAAGGCTAGTATATCTATGATTCTGTTCTTTTTTTTGTTTGATGGAAATTAACAGTTTCTCTGCCAAGATCAAGTCTTGTTTTTTTCACTTGTAAGGACTTTAATTTCACAGATAATTGTCCTTGGCTCTAAATGTAGAGTAGGTAATAGTAATTCAAGAATAGTAGTATATAAGTATTCAATCTTGTAAACTCAGAGGCTTACCAAATTTGTTCTTCTAATGAGACATGACAATTGGCCTTTGGGGTGAAGTACATTCGCTGCTATGTTCCAAAAATCTGAATTATTCGGAGCCCCACTAGATAGAATCTGCTCTTTTCATAGCTAATATGTAATCATAGGTTTTCTTTCCCTGCAACGAATATTTTCTCTCTCAATGTTCTATTGTTATACAGACAAGTGTTAATGCTCGTGTAAACCTAATTTCCTAATATACTTCTAAACCCCTTCTATCCAAGTCTGAAATTGGCCGTGGAACGATATATCTTAACATAATCTGTTAGAAACAACAAAGGGGGCTGGAAGAATGATTTTCAAAGAAAGATTTATACTTCTAACCCAAACTATCCCCCATTCTCAGTTTGACAATTTCCTTAAACAACTCGTATTGCAAAGTTGAAAAAGTATCCAGTTTTCTTAACGTGGTCGAGTTTTGCGAGTAATTTCTTTTTGTCAGCACCCTATCCTAAACGACATGAACATATGGATGCGAAGAAAATCATTCATTTTCTTTGCGTATTGTAAGTTCATTGGTAATGTCTTTTTGATGCATGATGCAATAAACTGCTGCTAACCTATTCCTATCCCCACCTACAGAAATTACAAAGATACTTAACTGCCATTGTGGTGCTCTACTAAGCCTGTCAAGCTGTTTCAGGGGGATCCATGAAAATTCAAAAGTACACTACACAAGCTTACTAGCATGTTTAACACGTTCGTACCCAAAATGCTAGTTAACCTTCTTTACTGCAGTGCACAACATTAATCCTCTTCCGCATAACAGTCTATCATAATTTCCTGTTTATATTTTAACATGAATGTTTGTTGCCAGCTTGCAGACCATTTTAGTGATCATTGAATGCTATAGACTTAGTTTATAGCTTATGGCCTTGTTTAGAGCTTCTGGACTTGATTTACAGCTTATGGATTTATCATGTTGTTTATGCAGACACTCAATTATAATTTTTCTCTATAAACTGTTCATTAGATTTCTCTATATATCTCTGTAATTTTATTGTTTCTTAGTTTTTATTAGTTGAGTCTTCCATCATTTGGAACTTCCATAATGTTGACAACACTTTTGTTCAGGTTGAATATAAGAAGAAAAAAGATGATAATCTACAATGTGAGAGTGAGAATCAGAAGATGGAAGATGAATTGTTTTATGAAGCTACCGGTGGATGGACTACAAAGGGTAGAATTTTTGGTTTGGGCACAGCAGCAGACTCGTACTTTAAAAGACCAAGTTGTGAAGAAAACAATGCCAAAAAGTCACGGCGTGATTACGTGATGAAATTGAAGAATCAAGTTTTTGAGTTGATTGTGGAGAATTTGCAACAAAAGAATGAGCTAAATGCAACAAAGGAAAGTCTTGCTCAAACAAAAGACAATCTTGCTGAAACTACTACATCAATGAAGGTTCTACAACAACAAGTTCATATGCTAATGCAAGTCAATAATGGTTTATTCCCTTCACCTCCATCATCTTTAACTTAACAAATTTTTCTTAGTTTATTAAGTAAACTAACTGTTGGACATTCGATGAGTCTTTTTTTGTACATCATGCCGACTCAAGTTTCTTAGATTCTCATGCTACAGGCTATAAAATAGTAAATTTGTAAAGAAATGGCTCAAATCTTAATATAGGTTTTACTTGGGAGCTTTTTTGGTTGATATTACTAGCTTTTTTGTACTTGACCATTTTTGTATACATGGCTCAAATCTTATGTAATTCATATTTAGTATATTAAATTATATTCAAAGCTAGTATTCAATTTTAAGTTATTTCATATATATATATTCCTAATGTAATACTAAAGTATATTATACAAAGGTTAAATAGTTAAATAACCAAAATTATAACTCTCTAACAATGACGCGCAATTATAGCAAAGTAATACTTTACTTAAATCAGCGACGGAAAATAATTTTCGTTGCTATTTGCACTGCCAAAGTCAGCGACGGAAACCCATATCCCTTGGAAGAGTAGCGACGGAAACCAAAATACTCGTTGCTAAACACAACGACGGCAAAGAGATCCCTTGCGAATATCAGCGACGGAAAAATCCTATATGTTGTTGGATACAGCGACGGTAATCTATTTTCCCTCGCTAAAACCAACGAACGATTTATATTCGGTTGCAAAAATGGAGCGACGGAGCACAACGTACCCGTTGCTGATGGAATAGCTACTGGTTGCTACGAAAATAAGCCGTCACTAAAACGTGTTTTTTTGTAGTGCTAGTGGAGACGTTTTGTGTTTAGGCTTGGAAAATTGGATCTATTGATGGACAGGGAATAGAGAAAGTGTTTAGGATGTCATTTAGGAGGCCCGAGTTTTGAGTTTGTTGATTTGGAGATATGGTGATTGGTGGTGTTTGAGTTGAGATTGAAGTAGGGTTTGAGTTTGGGGTTGGGTTTGAGCTCATAGCTTGATGAGCTTCGAGAAAGATTGGGAGGCCCATGCAAAATTACCAAGTGTTTCGAAAGTTGACGAGATTGTGTATGAGAGGATTCACCATAAACATAAGGATAAATCGTGAATAACCACCTGCCAGATACATCATTTTCAAAATAACCACCCCAAAATTGTTTTGCATTTAAATAACCACCTCTACTTATGTTCACGTTTTGAAATACCCACCTTTTAACTAAAAATCTTAACACCGTTAGTTTTAGGGCTCAAGTTTTTTGACTCCCTCTAAAATTTCACTAATTACCTTACTAATCTATAATTTGACTGGTAAAATCATGATTAACATTTTAAAAATATTTTTCTATTCAATTTTACAATTTTTTAAACTATATATTTTTGATATACGACACGGTAATGGACACCAATTTCGAGAAAATATTTAATCGCGTTTTTAATACTCAAGACGACGTTTTTTCGAAAAACGGACACCACCGTACGCCCTTTAAGGGCACGAATTTTGAGATTTCCTACGAAACGAGTACCTACAAGCCAGCTTTTCGGGCACGTTCTTCGAGACGCTTTTTTCGGACGGAATACAAAGTTTTTTCGAAAAACGGACACCGAATCATGATTAACATTTTAAAAATATTTTTTTATTCAATTATACAATTTTTAAAACTATATTATTTTTGATATATGACACGGTAATGGACACAAAGAGACAATATTTAATCGCGTTTTTAATACTCAGGACGACGTTTTTTCGAAAAACGGACACCATCGTACACCCTATATGGGCACGAATTTTGAGATTCCCTACGAAACGAGTACATACAAGCCGGGTTTTCGGGCACGTACTCGAGACATTTTTTTTGGATGGAACACGTTTTTTCGAAAAACGGACACCGTTGTACCTACAAGTCGGTCTCCGTTTTTCGAAAAAACTTTGTATTTTGTCCGAAAAAGGCGTCTCGCAGTACGTGTCCGAAAAGCCGGCTTGTAGGTACTCGTTTCGTAGGGAATCTCAAAATTCGTGCCCATAAAGGGCACACTGTGGTGTCCGTTTTTTGAAAAAACGTCGTCTTAGTATTAAAAACGCGATTAAATATTATCTCGAAATTTGTGTCCATTACCGTGTCATATATCAAAAATATATAGTTTAAAAAATTGTAAAATTGAATTAAAAAAAGATTTTTAAAATGTTAATTATGATTTGACCAGTCAAATTATAGATTAGTAAGGTAATTAGTGAAATTTTAGAGGGAGTTAGGATAATTTAGTAAGAATTTGGGCATCACACTTAACGGCGTTAGAAAATTCCGTTAACAGGTGGGTATTTGAAAAAGTTAAGGAAATGAGAGGTGGTTATTTAAACACAAACAAAAATGGGTTGGTTATTTTGAAATAGGTGTATCGTGCAGGTGGTTATTCACAATTTTTCCTAAACATAATATGGATTTTGTTGGTTAGCATTGGAAGAATTTGTTAAAAAAAACTGAGCGTAAGGATCAAAGGACGAAAGACCAAGATGTCTACCTAGGGATTGTCGGACTTGATTCGTAGGCGGAGGGGGTGGTGAAGGAATCGTATTTATTGGAGGAGAGTGAGAATGGGAATTGGAAGAGTTTGCATACCTTTGTGACGAGGAGTCAAACCCCTCCTTCCCATAAATATATTCGCTTTATGTACTCGAAGAATCAGTATCAGGATTATTGTTGGGGAGACGATTACCAAACAAATCGAACCTTTGACGAAAGAGAGGTTCCTCATGTTCGTCTCTTAGGAAGAGATTAGCTGGAGTGTTGTAAAACAGGTTTGGTAGCCTTCAATGGTGTAATATGGAATATTTAGAGGGCCATAAAGAACTCTAAGTCCATTTTACTCCATAGTAGAAGCTCTCGATCTAAGTCGTCGGTAAGTGTCAAAGATGGACGAGCAATCTACTTGGTCCTAGACAACCACACCTTTTACCAAAGCGAAATACACCTTCATAGCGAAAACAGATCCAATCTACTTGGTCCTCACTAATAGGAAGGAAACAACCTAGGATAAGCAGTTGGGAAAGATCAATGAGCATGCATGCTCGAAGCTCAGGCTCGGTAGGTAGGTCATCACTTTTGTGGTCAACAGACTCAACATAGCCAACATGAGTGAGTGTTTCATGAGCCCAATCTTGGGAGAGGTAACCAAAGGGGATTCCAACAACGGGGACCCAAATGCAGGCGATATTGAAGTTAATGGATTAAGGAACAATAGACCAATGGCTGCCTCTAAACGTGATAACCATAATCTGCTCAAAATCATAGTAATTAAACATCACATCATAGCCTCACAATCATAAATGCCCATCTATCTAGAAACAAAGTCAAATTATTTTCAATCAAAGCACAACAAGGAGACAATCAAACCAGCGTATGATTTTTTCCAATATTTTCCGAAAGCATAAAAATATATCCTAGAAAGTAATAAAAGACATAGAGTTTACAAACACAAATCCTCCCCCAAATTAACTTGGCAGTGTCCTCAATGCCAAAAGTTGAAAAATAGGACGATGCTTAGAGAAAAAAATAACGTTAGTACTCTCTCACTCTAAAAAATATAAGAAAGCGAAAAAAATTACCGATTGCCTCCCGCACAACGCTGGTTTATAAACGTCCCGCACGACCATGGGACCTCCAAGTAATGTGTGTCACCCTCATCAAACATCTTCCTTACTAAAAGGTTCTTACCCTTACCTGCAGAAGATGATGCCACCTTAGGTGCATTGGGATAATGAACCTTCTCTATAACCACCGATCTGTTTCCCTTTTCCTCCCAAGGTCCCTCTAAGTCAGCAATGTAGGCATCGACTTCGACATCGACTTTGAAATTCGATGCCTAGGGGACCTCCATATTCAGTGCGACCTCCATAGGGTCATTACAAAGCATCTGCGGAAGTTTATATTAAACAACTTCATCCAAAATATCAATCTTGTAACAAGTTTGTTCAAGCATAGGTGCCTTAACAACATTGGTTAGTTTAAAAGAAAATTTCTCATCACCAACACTTAAAGTTACAGACCCAGACTTGACATCAATAATAACACCAGCAGTACATTAAAACGGTCTACGCATAGTAATGTGAATCTGAGCATCCTCTTCCATATTAAGTACTACAAAATCAACAGAAAAGTAGAATTTCCAAACCCTAACAGGAACGTCCTCTAAAACATCTAAGGGGTATTTAATACAACGGTTAGCCATCTATAAAGTGATTTTTGTGCATTTAAGTGCTCCCATATCCAGTTTTTTATAGACAGATAAAGTCATAACAGAAGCACCTAAATCACACAAAGCTTTATCTATGAAAATAGGACCTACATGCCAAGGGATAGAGAAACTACCATGATCTTTCTACTTAAGTGGGATTTTATTCTGTAAAATAACACTAACTCTAAAGTTAGAGCTACTCGATCTAGATCTACTCCACCAAAGTCTTTCTTCTTCGTTATCATGTCTTTCAGAAATTTGGCATAAATAGACACTTGAGAAATAAGTACAGTGAAAGGAACCGTTACCTCAACCATGGCCAAGAACTTACCAAAATGTTGATCAACCTTTCATCTGCATCCTGTGGGGAAAAGGTAGCCTTGGTATAAAGACGTTTTCAAAACCTTTTCCTTTTGCTTTCCTCTCTGATTTTTCTTTGCTAGTTCGACCTTAGACGTCTAATTCTCCTCTTCTTCTTCCTCTACCACCTCTTTCCCCTTACTCGGGGCAGCATCGTCAATGGGAAATGGAGGAGCGTCATAAGCAGTGCCGCTACGAAGTGTAATGGCATTCGCTTGCTCCCTCTAAATGATTTTCCCAAGCAATTATCCCTGCTACCTCTGGGCATTGTTTCCTGCCATTTGAGCAATCTGAGTATCGGGCAGTTTGATAGGTTCTTGTGTATCTCTTTGTGATTTTTCTGCATATTAAGTTTCATCTTCATCAAATCAGAAGTGGTGGGCTCTTGGGGGGTTACAGTTTGTGGTTGTTGGAAATTTTGTGGAGGGGTCTCTGAAATCTAGGGGGTTTGCTAGAATGATGGTCTAGGGTGATTTTGTGGTGGTGGTGGATTCTGGATATTATTACTTCTATAAAAAAGTTTGGGTGATCTTTCCACCCAAGATTTTAACCGTTGGAGTAAGGATCGTTTTGTGGTCACTGCTGAAAAGCATTTACATGCTCTAATTGGGGTCTATTTTGCTGACCATATCGACAATCATGCCCAAAATGTCTCTTAACTTCACATACCTCGCATTAATATGATCTGGTGGGTGCGACGACAGACATGGCATTAATTCTCATGGGAGGAGGTGCCGAGGTAGAAAGATGTCAATGAGTCAATCTTCATAACCACTTGCAAAGTCAGCAATGCAAGGGCGTCTACATCAGTACCTTCTTCGTGAGACTCCTAGAATTGGAATGATCATTGGCTGCAACGTTTGCTAGGAATTTATAGCCTTCAACCACTTCCTTGTCCAGAAATACTTCTCTCGCAGGCGAGTCAACTGTACTCTTTGTTCGAGATGTGGAACATTGTAGAATGTCCGCGTCAAGAACCACTTGTCCATATTATAATGTGGACACTCTCTATGTAAATCTCTAAATCCAGTCCACTCTTACCAAAGTGTTTTAGCCGGCTCTTGGAAAATCATGGCTATTTTGTTTCTGAAATATGTTGTTATTGTGTGTGGGTAGTACTCCTTGAGAAATGCAGCAGATATTCCATTCAATTTCTTTAACGTCGTTCAACCATTTCTATGCTCCATCATTCAATGAGAACTCAAACAACATGACTTACAACTGGTCTGGAGTGACTCTTGTGTGTTTGACGATCCGACAGAGTTTTTGAAACCGTTGCGGATGATTTATCGCGTCTTCGGTAGGATGCCCATCAAACTGATTCTCCTGCACCATGTTGATGAGTGTAGGTCCGATTTCAAAGTTACTTGCAGTAATGGTGGGCATAGTGGGTCCAGTGCAAAGACCGTCTAGGTCAGCACCCAATATGACTCTATTGATTGACATAATAGAACTCAAAGTGTCTTTCTTAGATGTGTTCAGCTGAAGAGTCAGCTTTGCTTTCTGAACTTTCCTTCAAATCTGCTTGAGGGTCTTTGTGAGATCGGGATCCTCACAGATGGGGGGTACCTTTTCTAAGAGACTTGGGCATGTGAAAGAAACAAAAAGAAACAGTGAAAAGTACCTCAATTGGAACGAAGAAGTTCCAATGAGGCAAAAGAAGTTGTCTAAATAACCAAATAAAAACTAGAAAACTAGTCGTCTCCCCGGCAACGGGGCCAAAAACTTTACGTTTTTTAAAATGTACCGCAAGTGCATGGTGTCTGTTGTTAGTAGAGCCTTTCAAGTACGGGTCGAGTCCATAGGAGACAAGTTTTCAGAGTCAATATTCAATTAAACAGTTACTTCAGACAAAATAAGGGAGAAAACACCTAAATAAGTGTTAAACTAATGAAAGCAATTAAATCAAGGATTCAAATAATAAAAAGCCTTGGGTATTAGTTCAGTCCACCATACTTATACCAATCAAAGGGGTTCAAAGGACTAATAATACCTAGGTCGAGAGTCAAGCAATTAGAGCATGTGTTAAGCCTACGATCAGGTCATAACGCTCATAATTCAACAAATGCAGTATGATTGCTCACATAATCAGAATTAATAGTGTGTTCTAAGCCTCTAAAAGTAAGCCTACGATCGAGTCAAACTAATATTGTCAAACGTAATTTATGAGACTTCACTATAACATAAACCACCGAATAGTAACGAATAACACTATATTGCTCTAATCACACCATAAGTGCTACAGAGACATTCAAATCATATCAATGTATAAACAAGGCTTCCTCCCTAAAACCCTAGAATAAAAATCTACTCACTCATGACTAAAGTAACAAAAGCAATAACTATTGAAAGATTCATATTTTGAAACATCTAATAATAAAGAGAGAAAATACTTGAAAGCAATAAAAAAACATTGGAAGAAACAATTACCAAATGAAACGAAAGGCAAGAACTTGAATTAAACTTGAAATAATCTCCAAAGTGTTTAAATTAGATCTTGCGAGAAAACTAATAGTTTTATGAAACTTAGATAAGCTAGAAAGTGATGATAAATCCAAAGTTACATCTTATTTATAGACATAAGCTTAAAACTACTTAAAAAACGGATAAAAACGCTCTCCCGAAGAACTGCTCGGTCGTCAGTTCGAGCGCATTCGACCCATCAGGAGGACCTCGCCCGGGTGTCTGGGCGGATGAAACTTAGAAAAATCTAGAAAAGGGAGAAAAATTGCTCTCGCACCCCATCGGGCGGATGGAAGACTATTGGTCAACTTGCAAAGGTCATATCTCTCAAACTAGAAGTCTGATTAGGGCGTGTGTGTCACGGTCCGAGAGTTTTGACCTCAGAACGTGTAACACGCCCTTGCCTTATATGGGCAAGTGCGCTAGCCTTAATGTGGAAAAGGGTCTCTTGAGGCTCGTGAGGCACGAGCACTCGGTATCTGAAAGGATACTCTTACCTATTGGCGACAAGAGCAGAAGAAGAGGGTCGATCAGGGCGCTCGTGTGCACAAGGCAGGCACGAGCAGGGCCAACGGTGAGATGACCCTGTTTTGAGTTGGGGTGGGCGCTTCATAACAATATTATAAAGCAAGCATAAAACTGGTAGGAGGCCTTAGTGGTGAACAAACATTTCATTCATCATCTTCCCCTAAAGAGGCTTAAGTATGAGATAGTAAATATTTCCAGTGAACACTGGTTTTGCAATTACTCAATAATGGAACATTGTTTTTTTGGCAAGTAAAGAATATTATAACAAAGGGACTTAAAACCCCAAACATCATACAAAAAAACCTACTAATGAGACCTACAGCTTCTAGGAAGGGTTTGGCCCCAAAAACAAGCTAAACTACTGAATCAATAAAGACCTCATACTAGAATCACACCTAGCAGCTATCTTAAAGAGAACTTCACTATACAACTGGCCTATAGACTTAGAAGAGCTCTTAAAGATTTTACTATTCCTATATAGCCAAATACAGTACACAGATTCCACAAAAGCAATAGTATACAACTTAGAACAAGCAGATTTCCTTTTCCTTATAGTCATAGCAATCTACAACTCAGCAGCAAAAGGAAGAGCATTCCTGCAAACCCCCAACTTCATCAGCACCTGCAACCATAATTCAGGAGAAAAGGCACACTCAAAGAAGAGATGCTCATGAGATTCATTACTACTGCTGCACAACACACAAACAGGATCACAAGGAACATTCTAGCAAAATAACCTATCTATAGTAGCCAATCTACCATAGATAGCTAACCAAACAACCAAAATGCTTCTAGGAGATGCCATATTGTCACAAATAACTTTCCTCCAAGGGACCTTCTCATGATCACCTGGCAAGAGCTTGTACATCTTGCTAATGCTAAAGCCTTTGCTATTAGTCAATTTGCTCCAACCTCCCAGATTCTTAACCATCTCTCTAACTTGAAGGTTCTTTTTGAAGTTCTAAGAGCTAGTAAGAGGAATGAGCATGGTATCAAACATCCTCTTTTAACATAGTAGCTATTAACCCATCTCACCCATTATTTGTCTTTTTTTGTTAGACAGAGCCCACAAAAGTTTAGTGACAGCAGCTTTATTCCAAACACAACTATCTCTAAGATTCAAACCCCCAGCAGATTTAGGGAGACAAAGAGTACCCCAAGCAACTGGAGCTTTAGAGGATTTCTGAGCATACCCTATCCATAAGAATGTTCTGCAGCAAGAGTTAATCTCTTTCAAAAGCTTCTTTGGCAAAATGAAGATCTGACACTAGATTGATTGTATACTAGATAGCACAGATTTCACTAACTGTAATCTTCCAACATAACTGAGAAACTTTGAATTCCAAGACTTCAACCTGGCTAGCATATGTTCAATGAAAGGTTTACATTGATTATAATTGAGTTTTTGTGTGGAAAGAGGTACCCCAAGGTATCTAAAAGGGAAAGAGCCTTGAGGAATACCAACACTCTCACTCAATCTAGCTTTCTCCTCAGAGCTAATACCTCCAAAATACATATTGCTTTTATCAACATTTGCCTCCAAACCTGAACCTTTAGAAAATTTCTCAAAAGCTTGGAAACAATGTTTAATAGAGGGCTCATCAGCTCTAGTGAACATAAGTAAATCATCAAACATAAGATGAGTTATCCCAACTCTTTTGCATTTTGGATGGAAGTCAAACTGAGGGCTGGAAGACATTGTTTTCATACATCTAGTGAAGTACTCCATACCAATTGCAAGCAAGAAAGGGAGAGTGGATCACCTTGTCTTAGGCCTTTCTTAGCTTTAAAAGGAGAACAAGGATGCTAGGAACTGGAATGACAAGGTATGCAAACAAGTAGAGAAACCAAAGAATAGAGAGAAGATTAGATAACTTTTGTATTGATTGACTACTAGAACCACTCAATACAACCCTTTCTTTAGAGAGGAAAGGAGCTCTCCCAAGGTAAGCAAAAGCTTGATAATATTTCTCATGATCTCTACAGTAAGTGGACTCCCCCTATTTATTTACAAAAGATTCCCCACTAAAAACTGTTAAACCTTTCTCTGCTCAACTTCTCTCTATAATAAACTACTTAACAGAATAATGATTATACTTACTAATGACTCTTATGCCCTTGCCTTAATTATCATGGTTTGCTGCCACTGACTTGTCTTTGTTACGCCTCTTCCGTGAGTAAGTTAAAATCAGAGGAGGCCTTGGATAGTCTCTTGCAGTACCCCCTGCCCAAAGATTCACCTTGTCCTCAAGGTGGAACTCAGGGAACCGCAAATCAATATCAGTGAAGGGCTCCCAAGTGGCCTCAAAGTCAGGTAGGTTCTGCCATTTGATGAGTACTTCAGCGGTGGAGTGGCTTCCATGTTGGAGATTACGGGCCCTAAGAACAGCTTCGGGAAAAACCTTGAGCACCAACTCAGAAGTGAGTTGAGGAGGCAGAGGGGAGGGTTGATGCCCCTGCCCAACTGATCTCTTCAATTGAGAACAATGAAACACAGGGTGGATTTTGGAGCCGTCTGGTAACTGGAGCTTGTATGCTACTTCACCAACCCGTTGAACAATGAGATAGGGGCCATAGTATCGCGGGGAGAGCTTCTCAAAGGGTCGTCGAGCCAAGGAATGTTGGCGATAAGGCTGCAGCTTGAGGTAAACAAAATCACCAACCTGAAAATTTCCATCACGCCTGCTCCTGTTCTCATACTGCCGCATATACTCCTGGGCTTTGAGGAGGTGAAATTTAAGGTCATCCAATATGGCGTCACGTTCAGCGAGCTGCTCTTCGATAGTAGAAATGGCGGTAGTGCCAGGGGTGAAACGGAGCAAGTGGGGAGGATCGCGACCATACAATGCCTTGAAGGGAGTACAATGAGTGGCGGTATGAAATGAAGTGTTGTACCAGTATTCGGCCCATGGCAACCATGTCGACCAAGATTTTGGTTTCCCATTAATAAAACACCGGAGGTAAGACTCCACTCCCTTGTTTACCACTTCAGTTTGTCCATCCGACTGTGGATGGTAACCGGTGCTGCGAGCAAGTTGGG
Source organism: Patellifolia procumbens (assembly GCA_947645195.1). Taxonomy (NCBI): domain Eukaryota; kingdom Viridiplantae; phylum Streptophyta; class Magnoliopsida; order Caryophyllales; family Amaranthaceae; genus Patellifolia; species Patellifolia procumbens. Next base: position 67,177 of record CANSGD010001051.1, on the reverse strand, counting down.
TGCCCTACATCTTAAAAAATTCCTACCAGAATACACTCAAGAAAATTTTATCCCGGTCTGATACAATTGTCGACGGTAAGCCGTGGAGACGGACTACTTCTTTGAGAAATACTTGAGCCACCATAAGTGCTGTGAAAGGGTGTTTAAGAGTGATAAAATGCCCGTACTTGGTGAGCCGATCTACCACCACTAAGATCGTGTCCCACCCGGCGGACTCCGGAAGCCCCCCGATAAAGTCCATCGCAACATCTTGCCAAACTTTATCCGGAAGAGGGAGGGGCTGCAACAACCCCATAGGACTGACTGTAGATGCCTTGTTTTGTTGGCAAATGTGACAGGCTTGGACATATTTAGCGATGTCCTTGCGCATTCCAATCCAGTACCATTCCGCAGCCATCCGTTGGTATGTCTTATAGTCCCCAGCATGTCCCCCGATAAGTGAATCATGGTATACTCGCAGCAAGGCCGCTGTGATGGCAGATTTGCGGGGAAGGACCACCCTGCCCTTATACTTCAAAACGTCATTTTCGAGAGAGAACCATTTGGGCACATGGGTATCCTCACGAATATTCGTGATTAGCTGCTGGAGGAAAGAGTCCTGTTGAATGTGGGACTGAATTTGAGACCACGGAACCCCACAAGAAGTTACCAAGGTGGAGCACGTGGTGTCAAGTGTGAACTCACGAGATAAGGCATCGGCTACCAGGTTGCTTGACCCTGGCTTGTATTGTATGTCAAAGGTATAGCCCATGAGTTTTCCCACCCATTTTTGATATGCCTGACCCACTTCTCGTTGCTCTAAGAGAAATTTCAAGCTTTTTTGGTATGTACGTACCGCAAATTGTCGCCCCAACAGATAATGGCGCCACTTTTCAACAGCAAACACGATTGCCATAAGCTCTTTCTCATAAATGGGCTTGCTCCAAGCCCTACTGCCCAACAACTTGCTAAAATAAGTGATGGGGTGTCCCTGTTGCAGCAGCACCGCGCCAACCCCATGTCCGCAAGCATCAGTTTCGAGAACAAAAGGCTGTGAAAAATCAGGCAATGCGAGGATAGGAGCGCTTGTCATTGCCAACTTAAGGGCTGCCAGCGCCTGCGTAGCTGCCTCATTCCAACAGAAATTATCTTTTTTCAGTTGGTCAGTTAAGGGGTGAGCAATCTGAGCATAGTTGTGAATGAATTTCCGGTAATAGCCTGTTAACCCGAGGAACCCACGAAGCTCTTTCAATGTCCGAGGTTGCGGCCAATCTAGCATGGCTTGAATCTTACTCTGATCCATTTCGACCCCTTGTGCAGAAATGACATGTCCCAGGTATGCCACACGCTCCTGCCCAAATGCACATTTCTTATAATTGGCATAGAGGGCATGGTGTCTCCACACTTCCAACACCAAGGATACGTGGGTCAGGTGCTCCTCCTGTGACTGACTATATATCAACACATCATCAAAAATACTAATACGAACTTCCGCAAATATGGCTTAAATATGACATTCATGAGGGATTGAAATGTCGTCGGGGCGTTAGTTAGCCCAAACGGCATTACTAAGAACTCATAGTGCCCCTCATGAGTTCAGAAGGCAGTTTTATGAATGTCATCATCCCTAACACGGATTTGATGGTAAACGGACTTGAGGTCTAATTTCGAAAATGCACAAGATCCCTGCAGTTCGTCCAATAATTCATCTATAATAGGAATGGGGTACTTATCGGGAATTGTAGACTTGTTTAATGCTCGGTAATCCACACAAAAACGCCATGAACCGTCCTTTTTTTTCACCAACAAAACTGGGCTAGAGTATGGACTAGTGGAAGTTTGAATAATACCTGCCTTGAGCATGTCATGAATGAGCTTTTCGATCTCGTCTTTTTGAATGTGAGGGTAACGGTATGGCCGGACACTGACGGGGTCTGTCCCTTCTTTCAAGATGATGGAGTGCTCGATTTGTCGACGGGGAGGCAACCCATCTGGCAGTTCAAACACGTCTCGAAATTTGTGCAGTAGTGGTTGCAGGAACGGGGGCAGAGTGGGAGCTTCTGCCTCAATAGAATGTTGCTGCTGTTGAATGTGATTGAGTTCCACCAGTACCCCTTGGCCCTCCTTCCGTAATGCTCTTATCATCGCCTTAAGCGAAATGCCCGTCCTCCCTAATGATGGATCACCTCGGAGAATGACATTATGATCACCCAACTGGAATTTCATGACTTGAGTTTTCCAGTTGGTGGAAATTGTACCCAACTTCTCTAACCATTGAATTCCGAGTATGAGGTCTAAATTACCCAATGGAAGTGTCAGGAAGTCTTCTGTTATAGTGTTGCCTTGGAGTTCGAGAAGGACCCCCGTACATTCACCATCTCCTTGCACGGTGTCGCCGGTGCCCAGAGTTACCCCAAATCCTTTGGACCCCGAAATTGGTAATTCCAGCTCCAAGGCAGCTTTGGTGGATATAAAATTATGGGTGGCGCCGGGGTCTATCATGACCACCACATTTCGGCCATTAACTGAACCCATCAAACGCATCGTTTTCGGATTGGTGATTCCCATGACGGAATTGAGGGGCACGGTGGGTGAAGATTGGGGGGTTGTGGGTGGTGAGTCACTCGGAGTCTCCACAGAGGAAAGTTCGCTGATCTCCTCCACATCTTCTTCATCATTGAATGTCAGCAAAACACTCAACTCCCGCCGCTTGCAGCGATGGTTGAGGCCCCATTTCTCATCGCAACGAAAGCACAACCCCTGCTCTCGTTTCTATTGTAGTTCATGTTCACTGAGCCGGCGGAGTTCACCGATAGGGCGAGTCGTCGAAGGGTGGTTTTTTGTGGAGTAATTCTGGGTGGTAACAGGTGAGTTTAGTGGGGCGTGGGTATTTGGCTGGGAATGAGTTAGGTGTTGTCTATAGTGGTGTTTGGTATTGGGTTTCCAGGCTAATTGAGTTTTGGGCTCAACCCGGTATCTGGGCCCAACTCTGAATTTCTCCTCTACCTTAAGAGAAAGGTCCATAGCATCATCTAGGTTGAGCGGCCCAAGTAAACGGACCTCAGCCCTTATGTCTTCCCTTAGCCCATTTAAATATTGCCCTTTTGCTATTATTTCTGGTACCCCTTCTAATGGAGCTAACAACTCAATAAACCTGCGCCTATACTCTGTTATTGATGAAGTGAGTTGTTGATGAGCGAGCCACTGCTCATAGAGGTTTCCCGACGACGTTGGCGGAATTTGCGAAGAAGTAAGCCTATGAGTTCCTCCCAATGCGTGAAACGACGTCGCCTATGCTCCCATTGAAACCATAAGAGGGCATCACCATCTAACGCCACCACCGCAGCTTCCAGGCGATCCTCCTCACTAAGCCGGTAAAAATGGAAATATCGTTCGGCCCTCAAAATCGAACCATCTGGGTTGGTGCCGTCGAAAGTGGGTAGATCCAATTTCTTCATCCTCCAGTTTGAGCTACCTCCGTTCCTAACACCGCTGGCGTACCCCAATCCTTCCTTCTCGAACGGTCTGGGTTTCCCAAGCCATCAAACCCCCCTTCCAAGACCTGGAACACATTCTCACTCACCAATGCATCCCTTGGAGATCGCCTCTGCCCAGATTCGGCATCGAGAGCCTCCTTGGTTTGTGGCCTGTGAGAGCGTAACTCCTCTCCCAGACGTTGTTGCTGCTCTCTTAAAGTGATCGCCTCTGCCCGGAATTGTTGTGAAGTCTTCTCTAACCCCGCACTGAGCAGAGCTGAAAATCTTTGTTCCATCGCCTCATTTGACTGCGTGACTGCCTGGGTAATTTTGGAGTCAATCGCAGAAATCTCCGATTCCATTTGGTCCATGCGTTGAGCATTTGTCGCCGGAGCCATCGTCCCGTCACTGGATTGTCACCGCTCTGATACCAAGTTGATAGGAACTGGAATCACAAGGTATGCAAACAAGTAGAGAAACCAAAGAATAGAGAGAAGATTAGATAACTTTTGTATTGATTGACTACTAGAACCACTCAATACAACCCTTTCTTTCGAGAGGAAAGGAGCTCTCCCAAGGTAAGCAAAAGCTTGATAATATATCTCATGATCTCTACAGTAAGTGGACTCCCCCTATTTATTTACAAAAGATTCCCCACTAAAAACTGTTAAACCTTTCTCTGCTCAACTTCTCTCTATAATAAACTACTTAACAGAATAATGATTATACTTACTAATGACTCTTATGCCCTTGCCTTAATTATCATGGTTTGCTGCCACTGACTTGTCTTTGTTACGCCTCTTCCGTGAGTAAGTTAAAATCAGAGGAGGCCTTGGATAGTCTCTTGCAAAGGATTACCATTTATGAGAATGGAATAAGAGACAGTGTAACACATGCCATAATCCAACAAACAAACTTACTAGGGAAGCCAAGCTCAACTAGCATCTTGTGAAGAAAAGGCCATTCAATAGAGTCAAAGCTTTCTTAAGGTCCACTTTAATCACACACCTAGGAGAAATATGAGACCTAGTGTAACATTTAATAAGCTCAGTAGATAGAAGAATATTATCTGCAATGTATCTCCCTGGGATAAACCCTGTTTGAAATTCACTCACAACCTCAGCAACACGTTTTTGGAGCCTATTAGTAAGGATTTTCCCTATGATCTTATAGAGCAAGGTACTGCAAGCAATAGGCTTAAAATGAGAAGCCTTAGAGGGATTAGCAATCTTAGGGACAAGAGTGATAGAGGCAATATTTACCTGGTATGGAATATCACCAGTATCAAAAAACTGAAGAATAGCTTCACAGATATCTTCTTTGATAATAGGCCAGGCTTTTTTGAAATAAACAGCATTATAACCATCCACCCCAGGGGCTTTAGAATCATTAGTAGAGAAAAGAGCAACCTGGATCTCATCAACTGTAACAGCAGCAATAAGAGCAGCACAAGAACTAAGAGAAAGTCTGGCACCACCCCTGATAATGTCAGTCTCAACTGCAGGCAAAGAGAGGGCAGCAGTTCCAGAAGAGTCGCGCAGGTAAGGAGCTCAAACGTATACCCGTCCTTATTCTCCTTACGTCGCGGTATAGTACTACGGAACAGTTAGGCTTTCCCTTATCTCCTGTTCAATTCTCCATAATCATTAATAAGAAGATTACAACTCCGAGACACCGAACAAATTCCCTATATAAAACTTTAAAATGATGTCTTGTATTTTGTCATGGTGAGTAATGGCCTCATTTTGATCATCTAGCAACATGGAAATTCTGTTTCTACTCCGTCTTTCTTTCATAGCAGAAAAAATAATTTAGAGCTAGAATCCCTAACTTCAACCATTGAATTCTGGCTTTGTGTTTCAGAGCTTTCTCTTCAACAGCTAGTCACTTCTTCAACTCCATAATAGCCTCAGCTTCCTTAATATGAAGAGTAGGACAGCTAGGAGTATCTTGTTAAGAAGATTAAATATAATGTAAGTCCTTCCTATCAGCTTCAATTCTATCAACAACACCTGGAAACTCTTGAGAGTGAAGAGCTTTGAGAGAGATTTTAAGCTTTTTAAGCTTAAACCAAATTTGCTGGAGTAAATTACCCCTACTTTCTCCTTTCCAGTTCTCTTGCACAGTTTTCACGAAATCTCCATGATCAGCTAGATGGTAAAAAAACCTAAAAGGTCTGCCACCTTTAGTATCTTCTGATACACAATCAACAATAAGAGGGGAGTTATTAGAGATAGAGTTATTAGAATACCACACCTCAATATGTCCATGATGCAACATCCACTTATCATTTCCCAAGCATCTGTCAATCCTACTAGCCATTCTATGTTCTCCTAGTCCTTTACTAGACCAAGAGTAGAAATGGCCAGAGCTTTTGATCTCAGCTAAATAAAAATTAGTAATGAAACCATCAAAATCTTCAGTTTCATAAGCATAAATACGAGCACCATTGATTCTATCATTAACTGACAAAACAGCATTAAAATCCCCCATTATCAACCAAGGAGAATGAATAGAAGCTGCCAAACTACTCAACTCAGTCCACAAAGCCTTCCTGTCCCCTACTGTATGAAGCCCATAGACAAGAGTGATGAGAGAAAGCAAATCACCCTGATGAAATACTTCAAGATGAATACATTGTTCTGATTTACTAGTCACTCTAATATCCATACTTAGAGGCTGCCAACCTAACCAAATTTTGCATCTATTTGAGAAATCATAATTACAATCCCAAGTCCAGTAGGAGCCAAATTTCTTCGTAATCTTAGCAGAGTTATGCTTCTTAACCCTAGTTTCTAACAAAGTAACTAAGTTGATATGCTGCTTCCTCAGAAATGACCTAACCTCAATGAGTTTCACAGGGTCATTGAGCCCCCTGATGTTCCAAGAGAAAAATGTAATCATGTGAGGTACAAATCTGCTCCTTCATCAGTAACCTCATTATCCTCTTCATAAGTAGGAGAAAGCAAACAGTAAGTGTTCTGCATTGGAGTTGGGTACATTTGAGCTTTCCCCTTATCTCTTGTCCTCTTAGTCACCATTTTCCATTTTTCAGCCTGAGAAGAACTTACCTTAGAAGTGTCTGCAACAGGAGTACACATTTGCTGATCAGGTGGTACTACAACAAGAGTGTTTGGGTGAATAGAACCAAACTGAATAGCATCACCTCTTGTTGTCTTTTCAGAAGCTGTAACTAGAGCAGTAACTGAAGCAACAGGCTCAGGTACAGCTTTCTTCACCCATTGTTGAGTAGGCTTTTTAGCTTTAACCTGAGGCTTTTCACAGTTATGTCCAACCAACTTGCAGGTCTTCCAGTAGGAAGGCCTCCAATCATAAAGCACTCTTTGTTGAAACACAACACCAAAGGGATCCTCTATATTCACATGCTCAATAATAGGTTGAGTTACATCAATTTCAACTAGAATTCTAGCAAAAGATACCCTAATCTGATGTGTAGTGCACTCATCAGCAAATAATGGAGTACCAATCATACTACCAATCCTGCTCAGAGCTTGTTCACCCCCAACAATTCAAAGGCAAATTAGGAAGTTTAACCCAAAGTGGAATTACCTTCATAACCTCCTCATGAAATTTAAACTGTGGAGACCAAGACTTAACAATGATTGGCTTACCATTGAGAAAATGAGGACCAGCATATAATATCTCAGTTTTATCCTCAATAGATTGGAATTGAACAAAAAATACCCCTCATCATGATAAAACAATTTTGGTGTAGAGACAATATTCCATTCATTCAAAATAAAACGTCTAAGAGCAGCTAGAGTAGGATTAAATCCAACAACATATAAAATCATGGCATTTTCCCACTTCCTAGTTAATGGTTCAATCTTAGAATGCTGAAGTTTAGCTACAGATTTACCTAGATAAACACTAGGAGTTACAAAATGAAGAGCTTGTCCTTTACGAGCTAGTTTAGCATTATCAAACAAACTATTCCATCCTAGATTAGCTAGTTCTTCTTCAAGATTCAATCTCCTAGCAGAAGAAAAATGAGATTTACGAGCTTTTTCTGATAACACTGTTCCATTAGATTGAGCTCTGATGACCTCCTGATACTCCGATTGAGAAGCACCGTTCGACTGAGCAAGAACCCCATAACCTTCTCCAGTATTTCCCTGAGCTTGAGACCTCTTCTTTCTAGCCATTGCAAGAGAGGTGCACGATAACAGGTTCACGCTATCATACACTTAAGTCGCCATGGTTAGAGAGCACAAACTTTTTTAATTCATGTCATTAGCATAAATGATAAAGCACAATTTTTCATCCTCAGTAATGGAACCTTAAGCCACAAGAGTACTAAAACATAAACTAAAGCATAAAGAAAGAATAAAATTAGGAAAATACATATAACGGCAGTTGGATTGTAATAGTGTGACCTATCGTTGGAAAGCTATTGAAGTTATGATAAAAATAGTGAACGAGTTTCAGTTTTAGCACTTCTTTCACTAACTTTTTGCTTCATTCGAACTCAAAATTGTCCCAAATGAATGCATTTTTATCCTTGTGCAATTTGCCTTCATCCTCGATGATTAATAGGCTAGATCCTTGATAATCATGATCAATTTGTATCAAAATAACCTAAAAATCATCGAAACACACAAACGTGGAGTAGTAAAGCACAGCTTATGTAATTCATGTCATTATGCACATAATGGGGTGTTTGTTTGTGGGGATTAAATGGAGGGATTGGGATAATATATCCCTATGGCTAGTAATCTCATGTTTGTTTGGAGGGATTGAGGTTTTTAAGGGGGATTGGGAATGGGAGTAAAAAGCTTCTAATCCCATTAAAATAAGACATGGGGGAGGGTAGGTATTAGAGGTGCGATTAGGGATGGCAACGGGTGGGATTTGGGTCGAGTGAGCCATCACCCGGTTAGACCCAACTCTCATTCATCCATCCGTTACCCGATAAGAGCATCACTCGTATTCCATCCATCCACCACACTCGGGTGAATCGGGTGGACAGGGTGATCATCCATTTATGATAATTAGACGAGAAAAGTTAGATCATACTTGAAAAATCACAATTTATATATAAACTTCATGTCAAATTAAGATAAGTTAAGTTTATGGAAACATGTCGATAATAATAAAAAGGGAAAAAATTATACTAATGTAAATAAAATGATAGACATTGAAGAAAATGTAACAAATAGGTGATGAACCGGGTGATAAACGGGTGATGGGTCATGTGATGGATGAAACTTTCTCACTCTAATCCATCCATCACCCGTCACTCGTTCATCCACCACCCGTCAATCACCTATTTAACTCGTTTTTCACCCTTTTTGTTTTTCAGGTGGAGCGGGTGATGGGTCATCCATTGGATATTGTCATCTCTAGGTGGGATTAAAAATTTTGTAAGAAAATGACATATTTACCCTTAATCAAAAGAAATGAGGTGAAGAGTTAGTAAGGGTATTTACGTAAAACAACCATTTAATCCCAAGCTATTCCCAAATCATACCAAACAAGGGACTGACTCTAATTTATCCTTATCTTACCCACCAATTCCCAATCCCCATCCCACCCTCTAATCCCCAACTCTAATTCCCACAAACCAAACGCCCCGTAAATGCTCTAAAAGGAGTTCTAAATGCAATGTAAATGCATCTAAAAACTATATATAAATGTGATACACCAGTACGAATATACCATATAGATTTTATTTTGGAATATTATTCAAAGTGATATCAACGGTAAGGACATCATACTATTTCGAATTGATGAAGCATAAGTTATAGTTAATTGATGTATCATGATTATCTTAGTAGTTTATTCAAAACTAAAGAGTTTTTTGTCAATGACTGTCTATTAAAATACTCATTTTGTTAATAATAGACATGTACTTTTTTCTTGTGAATTACTGCCTAGAAAGATTAATCTTTTAGTAACTTGTTGCCCCTTTCACTAATTATACTACTAATCTATAGTTTGACTAGTCAAATCATGTTTAAGATTTTAAAAATCTTATATGTTTTTGATATATGACATGGTCATGGGCAAGTATTTTGATACGATATTTAATCGCATTTTTCGGACTGAATACGACGGACACTGTCGTACACCCATCATGGGCATGAATTTCGAGAATCCTATGAAACGGGTGCCAACAAGCCGGGTTTTAGAGCACGTACTTCAAAACGACTTTTTCAGACGAAATACGACGTTTTTCGAAAAACGGACACCACCGTACGCCCTTCTTGGACACGAATTTCGAGAATCCCTACGAAACGAGTACCAACAAGACAGGTTTTTGGGTACGTATTTCAAGGCGGGTTTTTCGAACTGAAATGGACATCGCCGTATGCCCTTTAAGCGCGCGAATTTCGAGAATTCCTGTGAAACGAGTACGAACATGCCGGGTTTTCGAGCACGTAATTGAAAACGAATTTTTCAGATGGTATACAACGTTTTTTCGAAAAATGGACACCGTCATACGCCCTTGATGAGCACGGGTTTTGAGAATCCCTACAAGACGAGTACCAACAAGCTGGGTTTTCTAGCACATATTTCGAGACGGTTTTTTCGAATTGAAGATGACATTTTTTCGAAAACTTTCCTTTTTCATCTGTCTCTGATTAGTTCGAACACTTCTATTTTAAAAATGGTCCCACTAATATTTTAATACCTCTCTCCTACCCCTTTGGCACACCACACACCCTATCTCCTACCAAAAAGTATTTTTACTTTGTATTTCCTTAAATAAAATATATTCCACCAACTCTCATCACATCTACTTTTTAATAAAATAACAATTGATAACCACTGAACAACTTATCTCCTACAATTATGTGCCTTGATAAGTGTTCGAACTAATTTGGGACGGAGGGAGTATATTTTTAGAATAGGAAAAATTCACAAGAAATGGCTCAACTATTATCCATTTACTTTTATACGTCCCAATTATTGATTATTCCCTATAGGACTCATATTTACTATTTTATGACTTGTATAGGTCCCAATTCAACTAGAACGAAACAACAACTCTATAACTTGATCACTCACAGATCAAAGTATGTATCTGGTACCTCTTATCCATCGTGCATTTAGCTCAACAGGTTCCATGCAATCAATTTTTCCTTTAATGGGTGAATGATTGGCGTGTTAGTATTTAAGAAAGGAAAAAGTTGATTATCCAACTTCAAGTAAGGGTTAAAGGTGATAGAGCATCTGATTACTTTTAAGATGCTCAATTTCTTTGTTTTATTATATTTTCTTTTCTCACTTTATTTTAGATATTATTTTTTCATTGTTGGTGTAATGGTGTGATTTTTTTTTGGTTATGATTAACATCGAACATTGAGGTGAAAGTTCATGTAAGAAGGACAGTGCATTCCTTTTGAGGATTGTATGGAAAGCATAGATTGTACTTCGAAATTGTGGTGGTGATGTAGATTATGTAACACAAATATTGAGTTGTTTGTACGAGAACTATATTCATGAGAAGTAATAGTATAGTCTTATTTGGATTTGTAGATAACATCTAAAATATTGAGTCCTCTTAATGGTTATTTCTAACACAATTAGGTTCTTTATACCAATTTTAATTAGGATAAGTTGAACTTTTCCACCTTTTTAAAGCAAGTATTTAATAACTCCCACCTTTGTTTTTATTTTTTTTAAACTCCCCCTTAAAACTACCAAACGTTTTAAAACTCCCACCAGTTAACAGAATCCGTCAAAGATTCTCTCTTGTGGGGTCCACTTTCGTCTAAGTTAGTTAATATAAGGTTGAAGGCCTTGAATTGGGGTATTTCTTCACTTCATAAGGCTTTGAATGGAGAACTTGAAGAGAAATTGCTATTAAATCTAGGGAAATTGCAACTAGGAGATCGCATTTGACATTTCGGAGGATTTTTTACAATTATTTTGAGGTAATTTGATTTTCTTGCTTAGATTTTTGTTGTTTACAGAATTAGGTTTTGTTAGAGGCATGTTTAAGTTCTTTTCAATTGGTTTAATTGAGTTGGTTTCAAACCCTATGCAACTAGAGGTCTCTTTAGGTAATTTCTTACTCAGATTTTCGTTCTTTCTTGTTTGATTGAAGGGTTATCATATCTAGAGAAGTTGAGTAAAAGAAGAAATGGCATTGTGGACAGAATGATTTGCAAGGACAAAAGAGGTGTTTCTTGGATGACATTGATAGGTCGAAGCCTTGAAGGTGAAGTACAAGACAGCAAGGGGAGATGTGCACTTAGGCAACAAGCTGATGAAGAAGAAGAAGAAAAATGGAGGCAGTTTGTTGGGTAAGTAGAAGCGAGAGAAAGAGAGAGTAGAGGAGAGAGAGAATATCGTGATTCTAAGTATGAAGTTGGACAAAAGTGGATCCCACAAGATGGAATCTTTGACATATTCTGTTAATTGGTGGGAGTTTTAAAACGTTTGGTAGTTTTAAGGTGGGAGTTTAAAGAAACAAAAACAAAGGTGGGAGTTTTGAAATACTTGTTTTAAAAAGGTGGAAAAGTTCAATTTATCCTTTTAATTAATACCATCTATTAATGACGGTAACAAATTATGACACTAAATTTATGTCTCTTGTATCAACTACTTTTGATTTGTTACTATTGGATAGTTATAGTATCATAGATCAATTTCGATACCAAAGACTTGTGTCTTTGGTATTGATTAATTTTGATACTATCGAGTTTTAGTATCAGAAATTAATTTTGTTAGTAAATGCTTGTGCTTTTGGTATCGAGTAATAATTTTGATACTACTATGAGTCTTTAGTAACGGAAATCACTTTCAATACTAAATGCATATAGTTGTTGTATCAGGTAAGGTTGATACTATTGGGTATCTTTAGCATCAGAATTTGTTTTTGATACCATAGACTTTAACATTAGCATCGGTCTCATTCTGATACCATTTTTCGATACTAAATCTTAACCGATACTATAAGTACCCTATTTTATTATCGGAAATCAGAATCGATACCAACCCTTTAGCCACAGAGGTACTAGTATCGGTTGAGTATCGGAAGTGATTTTTGATACTAAAGACCTATAGTATCGGTTACAACCCTCTTTAGTATCAATTATTTCTAATACTAAAGACCATTTTTGTAGTAGTGCGTACTGTTAATTTTTGTACAGATTTTTGTATTGTTAATTTGTTCAGAGAATTTTTGTGAAAAAATGGAAATTTCGGTTGTTGTAAATTGTTGAGATGATGAGTTACTATTAATATTTGAATTGATTTGTTGGGGTGGTCTGAAATGGTGGTTATTTGCTTTGTACTTGTTGTAAGTTATTGCTATTACATTATTGGTATAACAGCATGTTGTGTTGGTTGTAACTTATTGGCATGCACATTACATGTTGGTAAAATATATTTGGAGGTTATTTGTGTTTATTAAGGAATTGTTGGTGCTTGTGGAATATAGCAGCATCAATATTGAACTTTTGGGGTTGTTAATTGTTGGTTATTTTGATGATGGTGGTTATTTGGTATGCACATTAAGTACGCAAATTTGGTCTGCATACATAAGCATACAAAGTATCCTCGTGGCATAAATGCACAAAAAAATGCAAAAAATTATCCATTGACTAAATGCATCAGTAGAATGTCAACATTACTAATCTTCAAACTTTAAATTGCATACAAAAACCCTTAGAATGCCAAAAACAAAGTCTATACATATACTGCCATTGCATATAAAAGACCTTTTAACCACTTAAACTTGACTAAAAAACATATTTTAAGGTGTCACGTTGGGTATATATACAAAACAGTAACACTTTCTTCAGCTTTGTTGGCATTGTTTCCTGTTTTGGGTGGTTATAACGGGTAGTCTATCATAATCATTTTTCTAATTTGCATCTACTTCCATATCTTCTTACTTATGTTGATTTGAAGTTTCATTGATATATGAAAAAACCATATCTACAACTTCTTGATGAACCTCTACTTGATCTTGTAGTAAGCCCAATCTCTCGAGTCTACCTTACCAACATGTGGATCGGAATCTTATGTAGTTGTTCCCCCTTAACCTTTAAAGATGCAATCATGACAGGTTGGAGCTGAAACCATGTGTACCTAATTAGATTAGGATCATAAGATTCATATGCCTCCATTACCTTCTTGATTAAATCATCAAAGTTTTTTGAAAATGATTGGCATTGCAAATTTTGAACAACCATAAATTGCCAAGTCAAGAACATTGAAATCAGGTGCTTATGGGGGGTTGGTTAACAAGTTTTATGTGAAAACACATTGGTTGTAGTAGCCTCTATGAATTCTAGATATTCATTATTGCAATGTCTTGTTAAATAAATATTTCTTTCGACATTCCTTCCGGCCATTTTTCCATGATGGATAAAATGACATTTTTGAGTAATATGTCACTGATTACTTCCTTGGTCATATTTTAAATTGCTTTAGATTCTAATGTTCCTACATCTCTGTTTTTGCTTCTTTTTTTTGCTCATTTCTTGAACACAAATGGGAATATGTATACTTCCCATCATAGACCATCACCCCATTTTCATTGAACAATAGTTTCCCTTGTCCCATCATAAACACTGCTTTGATTTTGTATCTCTTTGAAATGCAAACTCTACATGAATCTACCTTTGATGGAAGGAGATAAAACATTCTCTTGTCCGGGTTCAAATAGAATCATTTCTCATCAATATGAATTATGGTGCTCATATCTTGAAATCTTGGTTTGTTGCCTTTTGTTTCATATTGAATATGTGATAGTACCCACTTCATTCTTTCAATTTTGTGCTTCTCTGTAACTGTCGAGTGGTTATCACTTATATATGCTCTAATTTGGCTGATTTTAGTAGCCTTGATATCTTCATATGTAAGCATTTTAGATAGCCTTCATATGCTCTGTAAGTGCATCTTATATGTAGGGGCCATGATTGAAGCCATTCTTCTCTTACGTCTTATGTTGTTCCACCATAGCTTCCCTTTCTATTTGACTTGACATCAATTTTTTTACCCTAGGTTGTTTGTTGTTCAACTTGTTAAAACATTCTCGATATGTACTTTTGTGCACCCTCAATTCTTTTGTAATTTTGGAATATGTTCCCCTTGGTAATTAGCCCTTTTTTGCATGCCTAATAACTGAAAACATATGTTGTCTTCTAGCCTCATCCCTAGGGTTACAAAACTCTTTTCTAACCTGATTGTTTTTTGTGGTTGCAGTAGGTGTAGTTGGTGTAGTTAATCCTTCTTTTGCCAGTAGTTGATACGCGACATAGAAGCCTTCACCCATTTTGTAAATGCTGATGTAGGTGTGAAGTAAAACAAAGAGGATGCTGCTATTTGGACTTTATTGACATGTTTTTTAGGTTGCTAATGTTCAATGTGTGAAGTGTATATGTTGATATTAGGATGTAGGACTAAGTAAAAAGCATCTTGTAATGTATGTTGAAGTTAGGGAAATTTTTTTGGAACAAAATTATGTCAAATGTCTCTATATATAGGCCACAAAGTAGTTGGCAAGAACTTGATGTTTGTTTTTTTGTGGGAAAATTTGAAATGCTAAGTGAAATATGCATCTCCAAAAAAGGATGATTTCTTTCCCTCCAAAAAATGAGTGGTCCCATTACAAATTTTGATTTGAGTTACTTTATTACACAAATTCTTTCTCCTCTTTTGCCTCATCATACATTCTAATTTACATTAGATTTTGCATAGAGTTTGTGTCGACTCTGTTTGTTGAAATTAATGTTACGGAGGAAGTATAAGATTGCATCAGTTTTGAAAATTATTGTCGAAAGAATATCATTCTCGATTTTCCATCAAAAATAGGTTCTTCAAGTAGTTGATTATTATTTAATGAGTTTTTTTGTCAGAAACAAGCTTTTATAATCACTTTTTTGCGAAAAACAACCTTTTAAAATTTTTTTTGCAACTTACAACCTAAAATCTAATTTTTTTTGCGAAATGAAACTTTTTTCTAATTTCCGTCATTGACCGTTAGTTTCCACCCCAAACCACCCCGACACCACCACTACCCCACCCGAGACCACCCCCAAAACCGGCCCACCCCACCCGAAACCACCTTAAAGCCACCCCAAAACCACCCCCAAAACCACCCCAGAACCAGCCCCAATAGTCACAGCCATTCGGGTTAGGGTGGTGGTGGTTTTGGGGTGTTTTTGGGGTGTTTTCGGGTGGTGTCGAGGTGGTGTCGGGGTGGAAACTAACGGTCAACGGTCTAAAACTAATGGTCAATGACGGAAATTAGAAAAAGGTTTCATTTCGCAAAAAAATTTAGGTTTTAGGTTGTAAGTTGCAAAAAAAAAAATTAAAGGTTGTTTTTCGCAAAAAAGTGATTATAAAAGGTTGTTTCTGACAAAAAGTCTTATTTAATATTTAATTATTTAATATTTTTTGCTTAACAGTACTAACTCCAAAGTGACTGAATTAGTAGACTTAACATGAACTAAACTCAAGTAAATCAAGTATTATTTATATTCCTAAATTTAATTGAATTGACTAATCATTTTATCACCTTAACTCAAATTATTTTTAAAAAAATAAGGAAAAATTAATTTTAATAAGTTAACATTTATGTCGTCTTCTAATATTAAGTTAACCTTTAAATTATTCTAGAATAAGCCAAGTTTGTAGGTGTTTTAACTTTTAATGAGTGCAATAGGTTACCAACCTGTTATTGTAGGTTAAATGTTTACGTGTCATGTTTTGATTGGATAAGCTTTTGTAATTGTTTGTCTTATTAAAATTCGGCTTTAACCCAACCACCTCCTCCTTCCTCACTCCTCCCTTCTTTAATTAACCACCACTTCATCCACCGAACATCTACCCGATTTAACCAACACTCTTTTCTCTCTCTTCGATCTTCATCCACCTTGCTCCTTTTTCCTAATCACTTCAGTCGCTAGCCATCCACCTCCCTCCTTCCTATAACCTCCGTCGGCAGACTCTTTCTCCCTCTTCTTCCTCTGCCACTTCACCGGCCATAGAGGTTTCCTCATCACAAAATGTCATGATGATGTAGGTGATCATTGATAAAGCTTGAAAGGCATCTGAATGGAGAGGAGAGAGAAGGAGGATCAGTGAGAGAGATATGACATTTATATCAAGGAAGAAATGGGGAGTCGAAATGGAGATTCCGGTAAAATTTGGTGCAACATTTAAAATTTAAGATTACTAACTGAGAGGATGTTAATCCAAAATTTTCAAATGAGAATGACAGGAGGGTTATCAAGGAAATAAGAGAACGAAACACACAATATCAATATATAAGTAAGTTCATTCCATTAATTAATCGCAAGAACACAAATCCTTGGAAAGTAAAACAATAGCAATTTGGAATAATTTTACAGTAGCAACAAAATCCCAATATTTGTATAGCAATTCGCAATAACTTTTAATAGCAACAGGAGCAAGAATACAATTTTGATGCGTACACTACAAATTTCCAAATTTAAGAATGAAAACAAGATAGAAAGTTAGAAACACTGATATTTGTCAAGAAACAGCCCAGAAACTAGATTGGAGCACTCAATTTTAATTAGATTAAACAAAAAATGATCTCAGAGGAGGAAAGAGAACTCTTATCTTACCAGAATTCGAATTTAGGGTATTTGGAGGGGTTGAAGTTGTTCTGGGTGTTAACATGACGGCGGTGATTAGATGGCGGAGGTTGTAAAGTGGTGGTCAGATGTAAAGAGGGTGGTCAAAAGGGGAAGAAAAGACAGGAAATTTTTTTCCTGTTGTTCTAGTAGCCGGTCACCTGGGACTTATTGAATATCAAAAAACACTTACAAACTTGACTTATTTCAAAATAATTCAAAGGTTAACTTAATATTAGAAGAAGACATAAAGGTTAACTTATTAAAGACAGTTTTCCTAAAAAATAATTATTTTGTATTTCTAATTGTTGATAGAATAATTAAGTTATTATTTATGTTATGCTAACTAAATAAGAAATTTACCCTCAAAAAAAAAAAAACTAAATAAGAAATTTAAATAAATAAGCAGCTAATTTCACTAAGATTTAAGTCAAGTCTTACAAAAAAATTATTTAATCTTTATTAAGCATCTATTGACAAATTGGTCAATTAGATCGGGTTCGAGTTAGGTCCACTTGAAAAAGTTTGCTATTGTTTTGGGTTGGATCCTAGTTAACTCAATTAATATTATTTTACTTAGTTAACTCAATTAACTTAGATAAAACTCAATTGCCTCGCGTGTCAGTTAGTATTATATGTACTTAAGCATCATTGAATCTAAATTGAATTACATGATTTCGTTGACATGTCCAAATCAAGTGGAACTTCAATTTTAAGTAATATCGTATTCTTAGATAACTCAATTAACTTAAAATTAGTTAGTATAGATTTGCCTAAGTCTCATTAAATCTAAATTGAACTTGATGATGTTTAACTCAAGTGGGACTTCATTTTTAAGTAATATTATTTTGGATTTTTTGGCAAAAACCACCTATTCGAATAGACAATATAGGTTTAACCACCTTTTGTAATTTTTTTTAAAATAACTACCTTTTATGTTTAAAACCTGTAGGAATCACTACCAAAACCACTTTCAGGCCAAATTTTTTTGACCGTTTTGCCCTTCCCTTGTTTTCAGTCAATTGTTTGAAATAAAACCTAATTTCTTTCGATTTTTTCATCTTTCTTCTTCATTTACTCACTGCTTTTACTCTCCCCAACTTCCCTCTGTCATCTTCATCTCTTTCTTTACTCTTCTCTGCCATCCCAAGCATCATAAAACTCTCCCATGGGAGTATTATAAGCTCTAGCAGACCTCTCACCACCACAATCCTCGCTATCGCCAGTCCCAGAAAAGCTCATAGTCTCCTGTGGATCATAAAAATCCTCACTCTCACCACCATTCTCTCTCACCACACCATCACCATTACCTCGATTCTCTTCCACCACCACCTCCACCACCAAACCTCCATTAACAACCAATTCCTCCTCTCTCCGCTCAATCGAAACGTTTTCCTCCGAAACGCTCCTAACATGAACTCCATCAGAAACATCACCTACCGCCGCCGCAGCAACATTCTGGTCGGAAAAGCTCTTTTAAGGCGTGGGCCCCGCCATTTGTGGTTGATAATAAACGGAGACGACGGAGGATACAATGAGGTCGGTGAGTCAGGGAGAGGCGTTGGTCTGGTGTTGTGTATAGCGACGGATGTATCTGCGGTCGTATTGTCGCCGGCGATGACGTGGAATTCCGGCGATGGAGCTGAGGATGCGGTGGCGGAATATATTGATTACGTGATGTTGATGATGATTTCAGATCGTCGAACTGAAACGACGTTGAATTGCGTCGTTGGAGGTTTGGAGATGGAGAAACATCTGGAATGTTGTTGTGGTTTTTTGTTGATGACGTCGTTTTGGATGCTCCTGGTTCTAGATAGCGATCGAATTGTATTGCTGAGAAGGTTGGCATATCTGTGGATTTAGATAAACACCATTAGAGTTTATAATTTGAGATTTGGAAGGTGAAAAAAGTTGCAGAAATGGATGAAGCTGAGTTACCTTCTTGGAGGAGAAGACAGAGAGTGTAAATGAATAAGAAAGAGGGAAAAATCGAAAGAAATTAGGTTTTATTTCAAACAATTGACTGAAAACAAGGGAAGGGCAAAACGGTCAAAAAAATTTGGCCTAAAAGTGGTTTTGGTAGTGATTCCTACAAGTTTTAAACATAAAAGGTAGTTATTTTAAATAAAAATTACAAAAGGTATTTATAATACCCCTCAAAGTCAAAACTAATTGCAGAAACAAAAGTCAAAAATCGCGAGAAATGCGCAGGACCCGATCAGGCCAAAGGCCACCCGATCGGGCCTATAGTGAAATATTTTCAGCTTGTTTCTTGGGCTTAGCGCAGCAGTAGTGCAGCAATCAACATCTAAGTCGGCCCACCCGATCGGGCCAGGGGATGCCACCCGATCGGGCCTGGCGACAACTTGGGTCAGCACGTTCCCCTCGAAAGCAGCAGCGAAATGAGATGTAGCAGCATTCGACCCGACCGGGTCGGGTGGTGAATGCCCGATCGGGTCTGGGCACATGTGTGCTCGCCCGATCGGATCGGGCATGCCTTGCCCGATCAGGTCCGCAACTTCTATACCCGATCAATATATTTTCGTCCGATCGGTCCATTTCTACCCGATCAGAGTACGGAAATCTCCTTTTTGACTTTTTGGCTCTTGATTATTCACGTTTAGAGGTCTTGGGACCTCCTAGACTACCCATAAAGCTCGTGAGCCGTCCTATGTGCCTCGTAACATCTCGTAAAGCCGTGGTTGCTTCCAAATGACTCGGAAATAGGGAGAAAACTCCCTAAATCTGCAATTCAACACTAAAACACAAAACCACAACTATATACGATAGTTAGCACAAAATAGCTCCCAAGAGCTCCAATGACGCACAAATTAGCTTATAAATAAGGGAGAAAAGTCTATATAAATACGTGATATCAAACTCCCCCAAGCTAAACCTTTGCTTGTCCTCAAGCAAACAGAACATGAACATGGAATAGATTGCCTCACCCCATAGATAAAAATAAATCAAAGATAGAAATATCTTCATGACTAAGAATCGTTCGAGCAGGTAAAATTCAAGTTTGGCTAATCAAATCCATCCAACCACCAATCATCCAAGCAATTTATCAAATTCAAGCATCCACGAGGCATACAAGTCCTCAAAAGGGTCTCACAAGGGTGTCACTCTTCTCTATTTTGTGGCAGGCAAAGAATATGCCCGAACACTCACCAACCCGACCATAAATACCCTTCCCACTCACACTCTGATGTGTTTAAGAAGGCTCAATGACGCTCATCCTAGTCAAGTCGACTCAATTAGCAAGAATATTCTTTAACTTTGACAAACTGACTCGAAATCAATCAAATGAACACTGCAGGCACGAGCTCAAGAGGACTTTAGAGGGTTGTAATGGGGCTTAGGTAAGAGGCAGGGGATATTTTTGGGTAATGTGGTGGAAAAACCAAGAAAGAGGGAGCATGAATCATCCAAACAAGGCCTAAGATGGCCTACACAACTCCCAACAACACCATAAAACCACGTAAAGTGACCCAACTCTTATAAATCAATGACAAACTCATAACAAATCCAATTATCAAGCAATGAGGCGAATATCTCTTTAAGAACGTACGTGAATGAAAGAACTTCGAATTCTTTTGGACTTTTATTTCATTTTTCTTTCATTTTTCTGAACTTCATTCACGCAACTCTAAATCGCTTTTTCTTTTCCTTTTTTTTCACCCTCAAGCCACAACAAATACACTTTTAAATTCCTCAACAACCAAACCAAACCAAACCATGAAACCATTCTCAAACTCAACCCATACAAAAGCACCCCCAAGCTAGGCTTGGAATAATATCAAGTGAAGGTCTTGGGCTCATAATAGGGGTTTAAGTAGCACGAAACAAGTCATTAGGCTCAGCGGGGCTAAGGAGGATAAAAATATATCAAAAATTCACTCTGAAGCTCAAGAATAAGACAAAAGAACGCCTCTATCACAGCAAATGCTACAAGTCATCGAAAATCAGACAAGTACGAAGTCGAAGTCAAGATCAATCCACTAGAGAGGAACTAACACACAAAAAATATACTGGATAATAGTATGAATCCAATAGGCTTACAAAGAGGCCTCACAGTCTAACCAATTCAGGTATGCAGCACAAAGTGGTCTAATATAATCCAGAAATGCTTGAAATCATAGCAATCAAACATCAAATCATAGCCCCAAGATCACAAATGCCTAGCTATCCAGAAAACATAGTCAAATTATTTTCAAATATAGCACAACAAGGGGCACAGGGAGGTAACTAAACCAGTCATGGGAACCATATTTTTTTTGATTTTTTCAGAATTTTTCGAAAGCAGTAAATCTATCCTAGAAAGCAGTAAAAGAGATAGAGAATACAAACAGAACTCCTCCCCTAAGCTGAACTTGGCAGTGTCCTTAATGCCAAAAGGTGATAAGGACTATGCTAAGAGGAAAAACAATGTTAGTACCCTCACTCTCGCTCACAAAAAGGAAGAAAAATAAAAAGAAAATGAAAAGGGGAAAGAAAAATACGAGTTGCCTCTCGCACAGCGCTGGTTTATAAAGGTCCCGCACGACCATAATCCTCCCTCTCTCAAATAGGAGGGGCTTGGCAGTGAGTGCCACCCTCATCAAACATCTTTCTCCTCCAAAAGTTCTTGATAATGCCTCCAGACGGCGAGGCAACCTTAGGTGTAGTTGGAACCTTCTCCACACCTACTTCATCCAACACTTCATCCCTGCAACAAGATTGTTCAAGCATAGGTGCCTTAACAGCATTGGTTAGTTTAAAAATCACTTTATCATCACCAACACTCAGAGTTAAAGACCCAGACTTGACATCAATGACAGCACTAGCAGTACGCAAAAATGGCCTACCCAAAATAATAGGAATCTTGGCATCCTCATCCATATCTAGCACCACAAAATCAACAGGGATATAGAATTTCCCGACCCTAACTGGAACATCCTCTAAAACACCTAGAGGGTATTTTATAGAGCGATCCGCCATCTGTAAAGTGATTTGTGTGCATTTAAGTGCTTCCATGTTCAGTTTCTTATAAACAGACAATGGCATAACAGAAACAGAAGCACCTAAATCACACAAAGCCTTATCAATAAAAATATGTCCAAGATGGCAGGGTATAGAAAAACTTCCAGGATCTTTTAACTTTGGTGGGGTTTTATTTTGGATAAAAGCACTACACTCTTCAGTAAGAGCGACACGTTCTACCCCACCAAAGTCTCTTTTCTTAGTGATCATATCTTTCAGAAATTTGGCATAAACAGGCACTTGGGTGATTAAATCTGTTAATGGAATTGTTACCTCAAGGTTCTTGACCATAGCCAAGAACTTACCAAACTACTGATCGACCTTGGACTGTTGCATCCTGTGAGGAAAAGGTAGCCTTGGTGTAAAAGGCGTTTCAGAAACCTTTTCCTTTTTCTTCCCTGTCTGTTCAGCTTCTGCAGACAAATCGACTTCAGACGTCGAATTCTTTCTTTTTCCTTCCTCTACCACCCTCTTCTTCCCTGCAGTTGGGGTAACCTCATCAGCGGGCAATGGAGGAGCATCATAAGCTATGCCACTACGAAGAGTGATGGCATTGACATGTTCTCTCTGAACGGGTTGCCCTGGCAATTGTCCCTGCTGTCTTTGTGCATTAGTTTCTGCCAATTGAGCAACTTGAGCCTCGAGAAGTTTGATGTGCTTCTCTTGGGCCCTCCGTGCTTCCTCATTTTCCCTCCGTGCTTCCTCATTTGCCTTTTGCATAGACAATATCAGTTTCATCAGTTCAGAATTGCTAGGCTCTTGTGGGTTATTGTTTTGTGGAGGTGGGGTGGGAAAATTTTGTGGAGTTTGGAAATTATTGTGGTTGTGGAAGTTATGTGATGGGGGTCTCTGAAAGTTTTGTGGGGTTTGATAGTAAGAGGGTTTGGGATGGTTTTGTGGAGGTGTAGGATGATGGTTTTGTGGGTTTTGGTAGTTATGTGGAGGGAGGAAAGTTTGTGGTCTTTGTTGAAAGGCGTTTGCCTGCTCCATGTGAAGTTCGCGGAACTGACAGTCATGCCTAAAGTGACCCTGAATACCACACACCTCGCAGTAAGATGAGGTGACAGGTGCAACTGCTGACATAGCGTTGATGCTCATAGGAGGTGCTACTGAGGAAGAGGAATTGAAGGTGTTAATCTGCCGACTCAGCTTCGCCATCTGCGAAGTCAATAATGCAATGGAATCTACCTCCAGTACCTTCCTCGTGAGGCTTCGGGAAGTTGAATGATCATTGGCTGCGAGGTTTGATAGAAACTCGTAGCCTGCATCCACTTCCTTATCCAGAAAAACTCCTCCTGCAGACGAATCAACAATACTCTTCGTCTGAGGCTGTAGACCATTGTAAAATGTCTGCGTCAAGAACCATTTGTCCATGTTGTGGTGTGGACACTCTCTCTGTAAATCCCTAAACCTAGCCCACGCTTCCCGTAATGTTTCATCAGTCTCTTGGGAAAACGTGGCTAGCTTGTTTCTGATTTCTGCTGTTTTAGTAGGTGGGTAATACTCTCTCAGAAATGCAGCAGAAATCTCACTCCATTCAGTTTCCTTCACATCGTTCAACCATTTCTGGGCTCTATCTCTCAATGAAAACTCGAACAACATGACTTTGAGTTGATCTGGAGTGACACCGGCATGTTTAACGGTTCGACATAGCTGTTGAAACCGTTGTAGATGATTTGCCGGGTCTTCAGTAGGGTGCCCACCAAACTGATTTGCTGGACCATGCTGATGAGTCCAGGCTTAATTTCGAAATTCGTCGCGGCAATGGTGGGCATAGTAGGTCCAGTGGAGAGACCATCTAGGTTGGGCACCCCATATGACTTCAGTGACTTTGACATAACTGAACTCAAGGTGTCTGTTCCAGAGGTGTTCAGCTGAACAGACTGCTTTTCTTTCTGATTTTTCTTTCGGATCCGCCTAATTGTCATAGTAAGATCGGGATCCGCTGGAATAGGGGAACCGTTTCTTTGAGACCTGGGCATACAAAAGAAACAAAAAGAAGCAGTAAAACGTACCTAAATTGGAACAATGAAGTTCCAATGAGGTACAGAGAAGTAGACCAAATAATCAAATAAAAACTTAGAAAACTAGTCGTCTCCCCGGCAACGGCGCCAAAATTTGATAGGGTTTTAGTCGTGTCACCTATTCAAAGATAAACCTACAGTCCTCTAACTATGGTAGTCAATGGAAGCAGGGTCGAATCCACAGGGAGACAGAGTTTCTAAATTAATATTCAACCAATTCAGCTACTTTAGATGAAATCAGGGAAGAATTAATTAAACTAATGAGTAAGCTAAGGAAGATGGATTAAATCGAGGAATTAACTATGGAATAAAAACCTAGGGTACTAGGTCGGTCCACCATGCTTATACCAATCAAATAGGGTCAACTACTATCAAAACCTAAGTCAAGAGTCGGGGGATTAGAGCATGTGTTGAGCTATGGTTAAGACTCAACGCTCAGAGTTCAACATACGTCGCATGTTCACTAACGTAATCAGAACTACTGACGTGTCCTAGGACTCTAGTCATAAGACGGATCTGTGCAAACAACTATTAACCACAGGCAATCAATGAAATTGTACACTGACATTAATTACTCAATAAGAACAAATCACATCACAATCACCCTAATCAAGCCCTAGAAATTGATAGGAATCTAAATCGCAATCATGGTATACACATGGCTTTCCTATCTAACACCCTAGAAAGAGAACTACTCACTCATAATCGAATTAACAACAACAAAACTAATATGAAACCCTAACAATTGCATCATGAATAATTAAATAACTAGGCTAAGCAATTAAGAATAACAAAAGAGATTAGGGCGAGAAAGAATACCAATTGAAATCGAATAGGTTCAATCACCTTTAATCTAATCAAAAGTGTTTAAACTAAACTAAGAATAATGAAAAATAACTAGAGTAAAACTAGAATGAAAGATGTCTCTAAAATAATGAGGAAAAGGTATTTATAATACCCCTCAAAGTCAAACTATTTGCGGAAACAAAAGTCAAAAATCGCGAGAAAATGCACAGGACCCGATCGGGCCTATAGTGAAATATTTTCAGCTTGTTTCTTGGGCTTAGCGCAGCAGTAGTGCAGCAATTAACAGCTGAGTCGGCCCACCCGATCGGGCCAGGGGATGCCACCCGATCGGGCCTAGCGACAACTTGGGCCAGCACGTTCCCCTCGAAAGCAGCAGCGAAATGAGATGTAGCAGCATTCGACCCGATCGGGTCAGGTGGTGAATGCCCGATCGGGTCTGGGCACATGTGTGGTCGCCCGATCGGATCGGGCATGCCTTGCCCGATCGGGTCCGCAACTTCTATACCCGATCAATATATTTTCGCCCGATCGGTCCATTTCTGCCCGATCAGAGTACGGAAATCTCCTTTTTGACTCTTTGGCTTTTGATTATTCACGTTTAGAGGGTTGGGACCTCCTAGACTACCCATAAAGCTCGTGAGCCGTCCTATGTGCCTCGTAACATCTCATAAAGTCGTGGTTGCTTCCAAATGACTCGGGAATAGGGAGAAAACTCCCTAAAACCTGCAATTCAACACTAACACACAAAACCACAACTATATACGATAGTTAGCACAAAATAGCTCCCAAGAGCTCCAATGACGCACAAATTAGCTTGTAAATAAGGGAGAAAAGTCTATATAAATACGTGATATCAGCCTTACCACTAGAAAATCATTCTATCCAAGTTGAAATTTAACCCCACTCAAATCGATATTACCTTAGCATAACAATTTTTTTGAAGTTTACTTTGAGATTAAATTGGTAAAAAAATTTGAGAGTGACGGAAATAGAGAAATGTAAAATGCTAAATTGATTTAGAAGAGTAAGAGGGAAAATTAGGAGTAAGAAGGAAACAAGAATAAGTGGAATGAGATTTTTGTTACAGCAGTATTAAGCAGAGTGGAGTTTGGTTGTTGGCATGACAATATTAGTGTTTGGATCATAACTTAAATTGAGGTTTCGTTAAATGGCTACTTAAGGTTTGTCAAGGTTTCACGGTTATTTATCGACGTCCATATTAATCAGTTGATTCACCTTTAATCCTCTTATATTGTCAAACATAAATACAATTATTTTGTGGGTTAAGAGGGTGATCAGAATATTAAAAAATTATTGGACTCTGAGTATTTTTTTTTAAATGGCAATGTTTGATTTTTATTTTCAAAGACATACTTAATTAAGTTGGTCTAAAAATTGTGATTTGCATATTTTTGTGTTTGTGTGGTTAAAGGTGGGTTAACAATGAGTTAGGTGACAATAATTGTGGGATGAAGTCTCAAACGGTGAAAAGAAAACTTACAGGTCCTAAAAAGTGAAAAATGCAAAACTTAGGGTCCTAATTGTATCTTTAACTCATTTTCTTAGTTAAATCAATTAACTTGTCAGTGATTTAGCCTTGCACTTTAGTTAATATTACATTTACTTAAGTCTCACTGAATCTAAATTGAATTAGATGTTTTTTACATGTCCAACTCGAATGAGACTTCAATTTTATTAATTAATAGGAGTATTTTTTTGGCCGATATAATATATAAGTAATATATAAGATTACTTTTCGTAATTTTCATGAAACATATCATAAGTAGATCGTAATTGAAATTATTATTCAAGACGAAATCTAACTGTATAAAAATTATAATTTTCTGAAGTTTGAGATGAATGTTATGATCAATTTTTGAGGTTCATATTAGTAGAATTTTTGTACAAGGAAAGTAAGTTATTTTTTAGATCTCTGACTTAAAAGGACTTCAATTATCGACGTAAGACTTTTTACCAATATAATTAGGGCATTTTCTCCCCATCTTATTTTTAATTCTTTTCAACTCTTGATAATACTATTACTCTGATATTTCGCTATCCCTTTCAATTCAGTTCAAATTAGTTGATTGACAGGCTAGAGTCGTATCACCTAATCAAAAATAAATCCTAAAGTCCTTTAACAACAATAGTTAAGGGAAGTAGGGTCGAATCCACAGGGAGACAGAGTTTCTAAGTCAATATTCAGCCAAACAGCTACTTCAGACAAGATAAGGGAAGAATCAGCTGAACTACTAATTAAACTAAAGAAAGTAATATAAATAATGAGATTAAACTATGGATTAAAGGTCTAGGGTATTAGTTCGGTCCACCATGCTTATACTAATCAAAAGGGTCGAATAACAAATAAAATCTAGGTCTAGGGTCGAACAATCGGAGCCAAAGTTAAGCCTATGATCGGGTCATAACGCTCTCAATTCAACATATGAAGTACGATCGCTCTCATAATCAGAATCAATAGTGTGTTCTAAGCCTCGAAAAGTAAGCCTACAATCAGGTCATACTCAAGTTGTCAAACATAGTTCATGAAATTGTACACTGACATAAACTACGAAATAAAGAACAAATCACACTACAATTGAACTAATCAAAACCTAGAACTAATAGCAATTCAAATATGAATCATGGTATAAACATAGTTTTCCTCCCTAAAACCCTAGAAATTAAACTACTCAGACATGATTGAATCAAAAATAATAAAACTAATGTGAAACCCTAATCTTTGCATCATGAATGAATTAAATAATCAAACTAAGCAAACAAGAAATAAAAGAAGGAATTAAGAGTAAAAGTAATATCAATTGACGGAAAGCAGAAATTTTTATTGAAATAATCCAAGGTTCGATCACCTTTGAATCTACTCTAAAGTGTTTACTCTAAGAAAGCTATAAAACTAATACTATGAAAGCTCAAAAATAAAAAAGATGTCTTCAAAATAATAAGGCTTCAGTATTTATAAACCCCCTAAAAATTAATAAGAAAGCAAATAAAAAGATAGATTTTGAGCCGTAAAGCCTCTTGCCCGATCGGGCTAATCCGCCCGAAGCCATCGGGCGAAAGTTTCGGACATATGACGTGTTTCCGCTCGACCCTATCGGGCGGAAAACTTTTTACTTTGTTTTCAACTCCTCTACGCAGCCAGAACAAAAAGAGCTTGGGCCCGATCGAGCTAAACCGCCCGATGCCATCGGGCGGAATTTCTGCAGTCTTGGGTCAACTTGCGAGGGTCATATTTCTCAAACCAAAAGTCCATTTGGGGCGTGTGACCTATCATTGGAAAGCTCTTGAAGTCTATATCCAACCCAATTGTAATTTCTTGATTATCAATTTTCTATCAATATTTATTATCAAAATAGTGAACATGTGTCAGTTTTGACACTTCTTTCACTAACTCTTTGCTTTATTCCAACTCAAATTGTCCAAACGGATGCATTGTGATCCTTGTGCAAGCTACCTTCATATTCAATGATTAATAGGCTATATCCTTGATAATCATGATCAATTTGTATCAAAATAACCTGAAAAATCATCGAAACACACAAACGGGGAGTAGTAGAGCACAACTTACGTAAATTCATGCCATTATGTACCTAAATGCTCTAAAAGGAGTTCTAAATGCAATCTAAATGCATCTAAAAACTATATATAAATGTGATACATCAAACTCCCCCAAGCTAAACCTTTGCGTGTCCTCAAGCAAATAAAACATGAACATGGAATAAATTGCCTCACCCCAAATATAAAACATTCAAAGCTCAAAACGTTTTCAAGACTAAGAATCGTTCAAGAAGGCAAAATTCAAGTTCAGCTATTCAAATCCATCCAAATACCAATCATCCGAGTAAGTCGTCAAATGTAACTATCCACAAGGCATACAAATCCTGAAAAGGTGCTCACAAAGGTGTCACTTCTCTCAATTTTGTAGCAGGCAAAAAACGTGCCCGAACACTCACCAACCCGACCATAATGTCCCTTCCCACTCACACTCTCATGTGTTTAAAAAGGTTATAAGACGCTCATATCCTAGTCAAGTCGACTCAATTAGCAGACATACTCTTTAACTTTGACAAACTGACTCGAAATCAATCCAATAAACAATGCAGAAACGAGCTCAAGAGGACTTTATAGGGTTGTAATGGGGCTTAGGCAAGAGGTAGGGTAAATTTTTAGGAAATGTGGTGGAAAAACCAAGAATGGAGGAGCAAATATCACTCAAACCAAGCCGAAGATGGCCGAAACAACTCCCAACAACACCATATAACCACAAAACATAACCCAACTCTTATAAATTGATGAAAACTCACAACAAACCCAATTTTCAAGTAGAGTAGCACATTTTTATTTATAAACAACGTGAATGAAGGAACTTTGAACTCTTTTGAACTTTCATTTCTTTTTCTTTCATTTTTCGAACCAAACATTCACGCAACTCAAATTTGTTTTTTCTTTTCTTTTTCTCACACTCAAACCACAAAAAATACACTTTAATTCTCCAAAAACCAAACCGAACCATGAAACCAATCTCAAACTCAACCCAGACACAAGCTCCCCCTAAGCTAGGCTTGGTAAAACATCGAAATAAAGGCCATGGGCTCATAATAGGGGTTTAAGTGACATGAAACAAGTCACTAGGCTTAGCGGGGCTAAGGAGGATAAAAGTATATAAAAAAATTCACTCTGAGGCTCAAGAATCAGACAAAAGAACGCCTCTATCACAGCAAATGCTACAAGTCATCGAAAATTAGACAAGTACGAAGTCAAAGTCAAGATCAATCCACTAAATAGGAACTAACACACAAAAACAGACTGGATGATAATATGAATCCAATAGGCTACAAAGAGGCCTCACAGTCTAACCTTCACTACCATAAAAAAGGCCTTTTATTGCGGTTAGAAAGCGTAATCTATTGCGGTTCTAAACCGCAATAGATGCATGGCGCAATTAAAAGCAGGAGACACTTTCTATGGCGGTTCTAAACCGCCATAGAAAGTAATATTTCTATTGCGATTGTCTAAAAACCGCAATCTTTTAATTGTTTTTACTACCACCAACATTTCAAAATTCCCGCCAAATACGAATTATCTAAGATGGCGGTTCAACACAACCGCAATAGAAGCTGCGACACTTTTTTTTTACGTGAACAACACTTTATTGGAGAGCGTCATGTTGTCGTTCTATATGTTTTTTCTTTATTAAAGTATAATTTAAATGCTGAAAACATATAAATGCTACAAAAACAATCTTACAATCATAATATGAATGTAAAATTTAAATATCAATTTGTCAACCAAACTTGTTTACATCTTTTTCCTAAACAACGTGAGGTTTGTCCTGCTATAACCTACAACATAAACTAATGTAATAAGTTAAAATAAAAAATATGTGATCAAACTACATATATTTTTCTTGGAACGAACTAGTCATATGATGATACATATTGCACCCACTTGTTTCTGACTTCATCAATTTGCTCTTGGCCATAAGGAAGTAGATTACCTGAAAAGTACTGTAAAAAGACAGGAAATAAGTCAGCAAAAGTATCAAATTATTTAGCAAATCCAAGGTTTAACTAGCTAGTGCATAATAAATAAACATTCATGACAGTATGTCAACTACTAAAACACAAAATGCGTGAATGGGGTAAGAGTGCCATTTTGATCTGCAAAACCAGCAGGTGTAGTAAGTCTCCAAGGCTCTAAATAACCATAGAAAATGCTTTAATGCATCTACAAACCCTCACTTTAAAGTTGGCACTCCTAAGTCCTAATTCAGCCCACCACCCAGTATCCTCCAATCGCATAATACTTATAGTCTCTCAGATCTGTAACGCAAAGCACTTCTTTGCCACCCAATACAGGATTACTAGAAACTTCTGCACTAATAGCTCTAAGTGTGTCCTGTTCATGTGATTTGGATTTAACTGAACTTATCCAAACTTATTGAAACTTATTTTCATAACTTATTAAACTTATATGAGCTTATCTCAGTGTATTCGAACCCATCTTAACTTATTTTTCATTTTAGACACATCAACATAAGTCGAACATGACACCGCCACAATCACATTTCAGCAAGCTGCTAGACACAATAAACAATGTAAAACCAGCTAACTTTCACAATTAGAAAGCAACAGCTGAATACGGCAGCAGTAGGGGTGGGGGTGGGGGTTGTAATATCCTAGGCTGGATCAAGAATAGATCTGCCACTAAGGTTTAGTATTAGTCTTTGTTAACCCACTTGGACTATAATGTGCCACTAAGTTATTCCATCTTATTAATACATGTTTGTGTTCTTGATAGTTAAGGGCGTTTCAATCAAATAAAAATTTCTTAAAGGGGTATTAAAAGATGAATACAGAGTACAGATAAATGTTTGCATAACAGATTTCATGTTTATACGGATTCCACCCACACAAGCATGAAAATAAACATTCAAAAAGAGAAGATGAGAATATGAAATGAGTAAATATAGCATATGAAAATGATGAAAATTAACTTATAGAGATTGTATGTCACCTCAGAAATTGCTCCAACTCTTGTTCTTGACTCATACTAAGGCTTATGCTAGATCGAAAATACATTTTTTTTCCCATTCAAGCATAACAAAAGAGTTCCAACGTAGAACTTCCGTGTCCCTTGAGCTCCACACATATGCTGAAGATATCAGATTACATATAGCCACATAGGATCTACACCTCACCAAATTTGCTTTCCTTGAAAAATAAAATCCGATACAAATAAATATTCCAACCATTGACGGCATAGCAAGAGCTATTTGAGTTTCTCAATCAAATCATACCTCCTTAAAGCGGTATTCAATGTGAATCCCACATAATTTTGTATAATAAACTTCATATTTTCCTGATAGCATCCACTAATAATAGACTTTAGCTTTCTAGATATGTGAGTTCAATAATCTGCTTACTCAATCTGCACTCAATCTGTAACGAGTAATTCACAAAATCGAGTAGCAGATTGTTAGTAAACAATGGAGATTCAACATACCATTTACTTGACGTTACAAATAAGTTTTCCGGTCTACAAGTGCCTTAAACTTGATGAGTATGGCTCCTATTTCTGATGATAAAGAATCTCAGTCAATTAAACCTAAAAGCACATATCTACTATCTAGAGACCAGATTCACATACCCAATTTTTGGTATAAATTTCACATTCTAGAATTCATACCTGTATACTTGGCCCATATTTCACCCACATTTTATACTCGGATTTATACTGTAAAGTAGGGATTAGATTACAAATTGAGAATTCAAAAAGAATTCAGCGTTCATAGACAAGAATCAAGAATCTCACTACCTATGAAAAAATTGATACACTCTATATCGGATTTCTTGCGTCAAATTACCATAATTCATTGTCCTATACTCTCTAATTTTTATTTTGAATTTTTTACCAAATATAGCCATGTAAAATACCCTATTTATTAATTATAGCCATCATCTTTTTTCTTTGTGAATTACGGCCATGAAAGATTAATATCTAAGTAAATTATTGTCATTTTCACTAATTATACCACTAATCCATAGTTTGACCGGTCAAATCATGTTTAATATTTTATAAATATTTTTTATTTAATTTTATAATATTTTAAAAATATATGTTTTTCATATATGACATGCTAATGGGCACGTATTTCGAGACAATATTTAATCGCGTTTTTCGGATTAAGGACGACGTTTTTTCGAAAAACGGACGCCGTCGGGCGCCCTATATGGGCACGAATTTCGAGAATCCCTACAAAACGAGTACCTACAGGCCAGATTTTCGAGCATGTACTTCGAGACGAGTTTTTCGGACTGAACACAGCGTTTTCTTCGAAAAAGGGACACCCCGGGCACCCACCCTTTATTGGCACGAATTTCAAGAATCCCTACGAAACGAGTACTAGTAAGCCGTATTTTCAAGCACGTACTTCGAGATGAGTTTTTCGGACTGAAAACGACGTTTTTTTCGAAAAACGGACACCGCCAGACACCCTTTATGGGCACGAATATCGAGAGTCCCTACGAAACGAGAACCTACAGGACGAATTTTCGAGCACGTACTTCGAGACGTGTTTTTCGGACTGAACACGTGGTTTTTTTGTCGAAAAGGGACACCGCAGTGCTACCTTTTATAGGCACGAAATTCGAGAATCCCTACGTAACGAGTACCTACAGGCCGGATTTTCGAACACGTATTTTGAGACGGGTTTTTCGTGCATTATATGACGTACAACGGTATTCGTTTTTTGAAAAAACGTCGTTTTCTTTCCGAAAAATCCTTCTCGAATTACGTGGCCGAAAATCCGACTTGTTGGTACTCGTTTCATAAGAATTCTCGAAATTCGTGCCAGCACAAAGGGTGCACAGCAGTGTCCCTTTTTCGAAAAAAACGTCGTTTTCAGTCTGAAGAACCCGTCTAGAAGTACGTGCTTGAAAATCTGGCCTGTAGGTACTCGTTTTGTAGGGATTCTCGAAATTCGTGCCCATAATGGGCGCCCGGCGGTGTCCGTTTTTCGAAAAAACGTCGTATTCAGTCCGAAAAATGCGATTAAATGTGATCTCGAATTACATGCCCATTAATATGTCATATATGAAAAACATATATTTTTAAAATATTATAAAATTAAATAAAAAAAGATCTATAAAATATTATACATGATTTGACCTGTCAAACTATGGATTAGTGGTGTAATTAGTGAAAATGGAAACAACTTACTTAGATATTAGTCTTTCATGGCCGAAATTCACAAGAAAAAAAGATGATGGTTGTAATTAGAAAATAGGGTATTTTACATGGCTGTAATTGGCAAAAAATTCTTTATTTTTAAGCAACTTTGCATATAATCAACCACAATTTCACTGAAAATCAAGCAAAGTCGGATTTACTGCATCAAATTACCATAATTCGAGTACCATTGAACTTTATTGAGTTGTCAATATTGAAAGCTATTCATTTGGGGAAACAATAAGTAAAATTGACTGACATACATTTAGACAAAGAATTTAGAGAAAATAAACATCTTACCTCATCATAATTTCGCAACCTTCAAGCTTATAAGTCGCAAGTTTTCATCAATCAAAACCTAAATCAAGAAAAAAGTGAGTGAGAAATGAAGAAGGAGGCTTGCAGCTTTTCGATTTCAGTTATGGATGAAGGCAGGAAGCGCAGGAGGAGGAGAGGGAGAAGAGTATTCTTAGGTTAAAAAATGGGAAGTTTTTTAGTCCAATAACTATGCTTTTAATTGCGGTTATTGGCCATCGCAATAATAGATACCCCCTTCTATTGCGTTTATTTGAAAACCGCTATTAAATGTGTATTTTTCCGTTTCCTCTGGTACTTTACATTGCGGTTATTGGTAAACCGCAATGAAACATATAGTTCATGGACTCCCACCTGCATAAACACGAAACAAAGGCGGTTCTTATCACAACCGCAATATACTAAGCGTCAAATAAAGCTATTTTTGTAGTAGTGAATTCAGGCATGTAGCACAATGTAGTGTATAATAATCAAATTTTGCTCGAAATCATAGCAATCAAACATCAAATCATAGCCTCAAGATCACAAATGCCCAACTATCCAGAAAACAAAGTCAAATCATTTTCAATAAGAGCACAACAAGGGGCACAGGGAGGCAACTAAACCAGATAAGGATGTGTTTAGGGTGTCATATGTGGAACGGAAATTCCATTACATGACAGCATTTTAGATCAGAACATGATCCGTTGTGGGTTATATGATTCATTTTGAAATACTATAAGTTTCTTTCTTTCCAAATACTCCATAGGGATTGAAGAATTGTAGAAATACTTTGTGTATTCAATTTTATGCTTTCGGTGAGAAAGGTTTGAATATTAGTATCTAGGTTTATGTTGCTTATGAAAAGTTTGGACTTTTGAGATTTCAATATAACTTTATTACTGGGCATGTGATAAATAGATGGTCAAGTGTTTCCTCGTTATTTTTACAAAATGGACATTCGGTGGTAGATATAGGCTCTGTTTGTTTTGGTGGAAAACCATTTTCTTGGAAAATGATTTTCCTCCATCATTCATTTTCCATTGTTTGTTTTGGTATGGGGGTGGAAAACAATTTTTCTAAAGGTGGAAAGTGCTCTTAGAAGAGGAAAACCAATTTCCATTTGTAAGTATGCCACATTTTCCTCTCCACTCCCTACTCCTCTTGATTCTCTCCTTCCCATCTTTCCTTCAATAAGTATATGGTGCACACGCCACCATCATGAGCATGCTGCGCTCAAATGAACCTTCCGTTCTTTCTAATGAACACGGAAATCAGTTTTATTTTTTAAAAATAACCAAACCTTCAGTTCATATGTAATGAACCTTCAGTTCATTTCTGATGAACACGAAAAACGCACCTTATTCTCTCTCCTCTGTCAGTTTTTTAAATAACCAAAACTTTCACCTTCCCAATAAACCTCCTCTCTTTCATTATTTCCCACTTCACTCAAAACTGACTTTCTCTCTCCTCCTTCAATCTATCTCCTTATTATTTCTCTCTCTAAAAGCTCCTCACCTTCATCCCATTTTCTCCTCAACTTCATCCCATTTTCTCCTCACCTTCAATCACCATTTTTTCTCACCTTCAAACACCATTTTCTCATCCTCCAATTCACCATTTTTTCGGTATTTCACCTCACAAAAAGCCATTTTGGTTGCGTTTTTGCTTTAATTTTTTTATTTTTAACATTTTTTGTTAAATTAATTGTTGATTTATGTTTATTTTCTTCAAAATTAGGAAACGAAGGGATGAAGAAGATTCGCCATTAGTAAAGATGATGAAGAAGTCAAGACTCATGCAATTGAAAGAGATGAATGCTCCAAATAAGGTTTTTCATAAAAATTATTGTTTTTTTTGTTCATTTATAAACATTTTTAGGATAAACATTTTTAGGATGAACCTTTTTTTTGGATGAACCGATTTCAATTTTGGGATGAACCTTTTAGTTACTAGGATGAACCGAGTTGAAAAACTAAAAGGTTCATCCTAAAATGGACCTCCTAAAAACTAAAATGAACCTTCTTATTTTCGAAAACTAAAAATAGACCTTCTAGTTTTTTCGATGAATCTTAGTCATGACAACAGTTTTTTCAAGACTAAAATCGATGAACCCTAGGACTATATTGAAGACGAAACTTTTTTTTTTTGATTTTTTTTGGGTAATGGTTGTTTTGGTAATTTTCGGCAATTTTTTATTTATTTTTGGAATCTTTTTTTTGGTAATTTTTGTTATTTTTTCCGTAATTTTTGGTAATTTTTTGGTTATTTTTAAAAAATTAATGAGCCTATGTTAGTTTTAGGATGAACCTTATAGTTTTTCATGATGAACCTATGTCAGTTTTTTGGAAATAAACTTTCGTTTTTAGGTCATTTTGTATATATATTATTCATTGGTTATGTATATATTCTTCATTGCTCATTATGTTAATTTTGGTTCATTATTCATTGTGTAAATTTTTGATTCATTATTCTTTGTGTAAATTTTTGGTTCATTGTCCATTTCCTTAATTTTTGTTTCATTGTTCATTGTTAGTTTTTGGTTCATTGTTCATTGTGTTAATTTTTGGTTTTTTATTTTTGGTAATTTATGTTGATTTTGGTAATGAGCAATGAAGAATATTTATGTTAATTTATGTTCATTGTGTTAATTTATGATCATTTTTTATTTAATAATTTATGTTAATTTTTGGTTCATTATTCATTTTTTTTTTACTAAAATTGCTTTTTTCGATGAACATTCTTGTTTTTAGAATGAACCTTATTTTTTCCCGGATGAACCTCTTTTATTTTTTTGCTTTTCTTAAAATCATTGTTTTTGTTGGTAATTTTGGTATTTTTTAGAAGAAATAAAGGTCTTTTTTATGTTTATTTTCTTGAAAAATAGGAAACAAAAAGATGAAGAAGAAGCGACATTGTGTTGATGAAGAAGAAGTGTATTGGTGATGATGAAGAAGTTGAAGAGAAGAGAAGCGCCATTCTTGAAAAATAGGAAACTAAATTTTATGTAATTCATTAACCTATGGTTATTCATTAATTTTTTATTTTATTTTTTATGTAATTCTTATTTTTTCATTAATTTTTCTATGTAATTCTCTATCCCTTCTTTTGAAAACAGATATGATCATTGAACTATTACTCATTGTTTTATTACCATATACTCATTTTATATCCTAACTTGTTCATTTACCTAAAACAATATGTTCATTAAATTTGCCTAAAACAGAGAGAATATTTTGGGCAAATGATTTCAAAATGTAATTAAACATACATTTATTTATTGCCATAACACAGTTCGTTTTGGGCCAACCAGTTGTTCATTTAAAAGTTACCTTATATTCCTTGTTTATATTGTATAATGAACATTTGATGTAAATAAAGCGACAACTTGAAAAGTCATAATGAACATAAATATTATGTTTAAAAAGACATGTTCAAATGAAATGGTTTCATAATGTAAATAACCATATGTTCGTTTTTTTTCATAACACAGTTCATTGTGGCAACCAGATGTTCATTTAAAAATTACCTCATTTCCCTTGTTAATTATATTGTACAATGAACATTGGATGTAAATAAAGGAACAACTTGAGAACCCATGATGAACATTACTATTATATTTTAAAAAATATATGTCTACGTTAATTGGGAAGCATTATTTGTTAACGTTATTCTTTCAATGAACATTGTTTGTGGATAAATGAACATCTACCATACCCATAATAAACATGGGGATTATGTTTAAATGAAATGTAATTAATACTTTTTTTAGGTTGATTACAATGAACATTGGTTATCAAAAACTGAACATCTGGTCCAAACAAATGAACATTGAGATTATGTACAAAAAATTGATCAAACATTGCATATCACTTATTTGAAAATAAGTTGATTTTACACAAAACATATTACTTCTTAAACTTTTAATTGAAAATTTAATTGATTTTACAATGAACATTTGATATGAATAAATGAACATCTTGAACATTTAAAATGAACAATTTTTTAAGGAGAAAATAGATGGTTGAGAAAAGAAGCGGAAAAATATTGGGCAAATGAATTCAAAATATTGAGGAGAGAAAAAAAATTCGGGTCATTTGTCAATGTTCATTGTATATAAAATAATGTTAATTGATGAGGATTACAAAGGAAAAAAAGAAGAAGCTCCAGTTCCGTAGTGTTCATTGCGAATGAACTAAAAGTTCATTTGAGCGCACCATGAGCATGGTGGTGGCGTGTGTATAATGGAATTTGTGTCTTTCCTTCTCTTTTGCTTCATTTACCTTTTCTTAAGTTTTCCTCTACTCAAACAAAGGAAAATTTTTTCTAAAATCATATATTCCACTCAACATTATTTTCCTTGAAAAATGATTTTCCAAGAAAATAATTTTCTACCAAAACAAACGGAGCCTATAGAGTAGTATATATTTTAACGGGCTGGGTTAGTTGGATCTGAAAAGGTAAGAGTGGTAGCTGACTAAGCTGAGGAGGTGTGTTTGACACTACTAGTCTACTACCCCCATTCTCCCAAAACCAAAACAAACACCCCCGCACGTCTCTCTCTTCCTCTCTCATTTCACCCCCTTCGCCTCACTGCGGGCCCTTTCATTTCCTTAAACCCCTCTCTCTCTCTCTCTCTCTCTCTCTCTCTCTCTCTCTTTTCTCTATCTTCCTTAGGGTTTCACTCTCTCACCCAATACCATTTCCTCTTTTCTTCTCCATTTTTCTAGGGTTAGGGTTTAAGCTTCCCTTCTCATTTCTCTCTCCCGCAAACTCATCAATGGCGACAACTCCTGCAACTTCAACACCAGCTACGGCCACCACTGCAAAGAGGAAGCCTGTATTCGTAAAAGTTGATCAGCTGAAACCTGGTACTTCCGGCCATACTCTGACTGTCAAGGTTGTCAGCTCCAAAACAGTTTTAAATAAAGGAAGATCCGCTCCTTCTGCTTCTCTTAATCCTCGCCCTACTCGCATCGCTGAATGTGTTGTTGGTGATGAAACTGGTGTCATCGTCTTCACTGCTCGTAACGAACAAAGTATCCATTTCTTTCCTCTTCCCTTTCCTTCTTTTCTCTGCATCTTATTATATCATTTCCATTTTATTTATTCACCGATCCATGCGAAATGAAATGTTAATTTACCAAATGAAATTTGACCTAATTCATCCTATTACACCGCAGAAGAATTGTGTATGATTACGATTTAATCGGACAATTGGTCCTTCTTTAATAATTTAGATTTTATATCTTTGTTTCTATCATTCTTTTTATTCATTCATCCTGTAGTAAATCCGTATGCTTAAATAATGTTGTCTGCCTTTTGATATTATAAAGCTTTTATCTTTTGTTCTCCCATCGATGGGGTAGATGGACCACGAGTCGTTTAGAAATGGTCTAGTGGATGTGGCTGTGTAAGATGCTAGAACGGATGCCTTGAACAATAATTGGCAAAATTTGTTAATGGAAAACTATAATTTGTTGATTTAAATCATCTCTTGAAGGATACAGAGATCAGTCCATCTGTTTGGTACAAGCTCACTAACATGATGTTGCATACCTGAGTTGTATATTCAAATTGCTACTTCCTATAAATTCTTTTGAATTGTACACGATCAGGTTGTGGTTGCATAATTTTATGTCAGCAGGCTTAGCTGCTAGAGAGTGCAGAATCATTTCGCAGGTCAATTTTATGTCCTGTGGAATTGACCTGTGGCTGTGAGTGATTACCCAATCTGATTTACCCAACACTAGTGTACTCCATATTGACCCAAACTGAAATTGATCCAATCTCACCTTTTCATCCTGAAATTATTGAATAATGTTGATTGGGTAATTACAATAAATATTTCCTTCGTTTTTATTAGTTCTACCAGTCAGACTTTTAATTGGTTATTCACAGTTAGGCATGGCAACACGTCCCAGACCCGTTTGGACCCTAACCTTTTTTTAAGGGTATGGGTCTATTTTTTTTGGGACCCTATGGGTAAAGGTTGGTTATGGGTATTGGGTATGGGTCCATAATCATAGCAAAGCTCATAGGTGTCCGAATTCAAACCTCTGCAATTCACCCAAAAACTCAAATTGTCTCTTAACTCTCTACTCTTTCACTTGGTAGCCTAGTCTAACCTTCCTAATTTCGGCGATGACTATGAATGCCCATCATGTTCTTTGATAGTCTTTGCATATTAAGGGTTCTCGTATTTTTTGAGTGGCCACTAACCCATTTGTTTGTATTATATGCCAATCTTCACGAGTTAGCTTTATTGCATGCTACTACATATAAGAAAAGAAGTGTGATAAAGAATTTGAAAAATCATAAGCGTGGGACCCATTTTGGTCCCAAACCCTACCCTATTTCCCACCAAACCCTATGCATATGGGTAAGGGTATTAAAATAATAGACCCTATGTATGGGTAGGGTGTGAGTCTCGGCCATCAATATGACACAGTTTATAGTAGACCCAAAATTTGTCTGCTACTCCGCAATGGGCTGAGCCAAGTTTATTTTTCTGTATAACATATCCTTTAATTAGCATCCAACTTGAATAACATGATTCAATCTGATCCAAGCAATCTGTTTGTCACCTCGAGGAGCAAGGGTACCATAGTTCTACTGTACTAGCACTATGTGCCTAGGCTGGTAATATAATCTTTGGGTGGAGACCTCGGAGGTTCATATAAGACAATATGCATGCAGATATCACCCTTAATATAACATGAAGATATAAGAAGAATTTATATAGGAATGAATTAAAATATTGCTAGCTGCTTTACTGAATGAAGTGTTACGGATAGTCGGTAAAGTTAACGGTTTGGGTTTTGCTAATAACAAAGTGGTTGTATGAAGGACCTGAAGAGATGAATGAAAGATGGTTGAATTCTTGAATTTGAACTAAACGTATGAGTTTACTTAGAAGTGTGCAAGTACAATTTTGTTAAACACATGTGATCATTG
Source organism: Patellifolia procumbens (assembly GCA_947645195.1). Taxonomy (NCBI): domain Eukaryota; kingdom Viridiplantae; phylum Streptophyta; class Magnoliopsida; order Caryophyllales; family Amaranthaceae; genus Patellifolia; species Patellifolia procumbens. The sequence goes on along the minus strand of CANSGD010001051.1, from coordinate 26,287 downwards.
ATATATGATCCATTTCATCATATCATATGCAATCTTTTGTGATTAAATAAGCTGAATCGTAGTCTCTTCGCGCCTCTAATTTCATTTGAAGCATAAAGATTTTGTTGAATTGCAGTCTCTCTGTGTCTCTGAATTTTATTTGAAAAACGTAGTTTTATGGTCTTAAATTCAACTGGATTTCTGTTCCTTTTGCTTTGTCCTAATTACTTAATCCGATTGACTCTTTGTTCTTGTAGTTGATCTGATGAAGCCTGAGGCTACAGTGATCCTGCGTAATGCAAAGATTGACATGTTCAAGAGTTCAATGAGGCTAGCAGTTGACAAGTGGGGTCGTGTAGAGGTCACTGAACCTGCAAGCTTTCAGGTTAAGGAGGATAACAATCTCTCCCTAGTGGAATATGAGTTGGTGAATGTTGTCGAAGAGTGATTCGAAGCTGTTAGGTCTAGCTTGAAGTGAATTTCTTTTCATTTTTTTGGTTTGTGAATTAAAATTGTTATTGCTTTGCAACTTTCACGAGTTTCAACTGCAAATCATCATTGAAGAAGCAATGCTTTTTGTGTATTCGTCATACTTCTATAGGTTCTATTTATAGAACAGCTTTATGCCTTTTGGTCTGTGGTTACATTGCCGTGTGCAGGTTTTTAATCAAGCAAATGATCAAGGTGATTAAAGCTTTATACCATCTTGAATTTTTTTGTTTCCAATATTGAGTTCTCAGGAGAGACGGGGATGTCAAGGTCTGAGATGGATAATTAGAAATTTAATGTCTTGTATGGTCTTTACCATTTGTCGGTTGCTGATACCTTCGAATATTCTTCAACTGTTAGCCAACAGCCGGGCATTGAGACCATTGCCATGAGCTCAGTGAACCGTCTATTCTTTTTCACCTCTCTGTCAGCATCTCCTGGATTCGTTGGGTGTCAATGGAAGTCGTCACTGATTTCTGTATCAAAATTGCACAGTATCTTTACCAGGTAACTTGATGTAGCAGCTAATTGCGGCCTAAATAAGCTCAACAAGAGGGTAATCGAGTCAGCATGAAATGGCAAAATCCTGTGTTTCTGAAAATTTCAGGGACATGTGACAGTAAGCAGACAAACAATAGACCCGCTGGCCTCTAACAAGTGTGAATTCTGTTTCATGAATCTCTCTGACTCAAATTCTTTCGGTTATTGTAATATATAGACTTCTATGCGTACCAAATTGTGTTCAACACTGCGGAACTAAGCATTTTTCTTAAATGACCCTCACCTTGATGTACAAGTGTGGTGTCTCCGTTTCAGTTGCTTTCGCTATCTCTTCATATTGGTTATCGATATATTCCATTGGTGCACTTTATCTTTGTTGAATGCCGATCCTAACAATTGTTGCGATTTTGTCATTTAGGGTCGAATTCATAATACTTCCTCCGTTCCATTTTAAATGCAACGATTTGATATTTTTTCTCTCTACTTTATGTCAAATCGTTGCATTTAAAATGGAACGGAGGAAGTATAAGCTTTACAATTTTGATAAGGTAGCTAAAACAAGAAATATAAATTGATATATGCATCGTGAGTAAATATTATACAAGACTACAAAAGCATAGGTTTTTTAGAAGCATAAGGAGTCAAGATTGCATGATGAATATCTATCACAATATGTCTAGTAACCGGAAGGATTGCTCTAACCAAATGAGTCGTCCCTCATTATGAGACTACAAAAGCATAATGGGACTAGGATGGAACTATTTATCAATATAAATGGCTGAAATCTTCAATTCATTTAACCAAAAGGAGACAATTCAAAAAGAAAACAAATCAGCGATTATCTTCGAAGTCAATGATGGTTCTCGAAATAAATATGAGAATTAAGATGGGATAAGTAAGTGATCACACAACTGTAAAAAGACAATGGTGTGTGATATTAAAAAAGAGTCAGAAATGAAATCAAAGTCATTACGTTTAAAAAATGAGAGTGGACCATTCATGCACAAAATTTTGGTTTAACACCTTCTCCCCATGTTTCAAAGTACTACCTACTTCAGTTTTTCCGAAGCCAATCAACTTTGACTATATTTTTTATCTAATGATGCTAATGATGGGTAAGGAGATGGAGAAAAAGCTTACATTATTGATGAAACATGTCCTCTGGAATCTAGATGATGATGTTTAGAGAAATTTAGGTTGTTGTTGATCACGCTTTCATTGTGGCCAAAGTTTTGATAAACCCTCACAAAATGACGTTAACCAGGATTATGGAACCTAGTTTTTGTGTGTGCGCGCTTATCCTTTGTATTTAATGCACACTTATGTAACTCTTTTGTAACCTAAATTTGTACATTATTGGTACACTATGATGACGGTAGAGATGTCAGTGGGGCGGGTTTTGTGGAGACCCGCCCCGCACCCGCCCCAGTTAGGTGGGGATGGGGGGAAAGTTTCGCGGGGGATGGGGTGGGGATGGGGATGAAAACCATCCCCACCATTGGTAATGGGGCAGGGGTGGATGTTAGTCCATACCTGCCCCATCCCCGCCCACCCCGTCTGAGCCCCGCCATAGATATTCTCTAAAGACCTAAAATCCTAAATATTATTAGTTGTTTATTGTTTTCATTTGATACTTTTATTTTTCAAAGGCTCAAAAGCTAAAATCCAAAATTACTTTTAAACTTTTGTTTTCCCTCTCCTTAACCCTAATAGATTGGGGCGGGTGCGGGAATTCGCGCGGGGATGGAGCGGGGATAGATTTTATCTTGTCCCTATTGGGGCGGGGATGGGGACAAGATTTTCCCCCCGCCATGGGTGATGGGGCGGGGATGTGGATGAGTTTTTTAGGCGGGGATGGGGATAGGAATGCCAACATCCGCCCCGCCCCGCCCCATTGACATCCCTAGATGACGGGTTGTGCTAAATGTGCCCTGTATTTTCTTACTAACGCCTTGTGTTTAATACGCTAATTACCAACTTATCCCACATCACCTTTCCACACTACTTCTCCTACCATCACACTCAATCTTGACAGCCACCACCACACCACACCAACTGTCACCACCGCCACCACAAAATCGCTGCCGCCCCACCGCCACCACCACCATACCGCCGGCACTCCACCGCTGTAAAAATATGATCGGCAAAAAAGTCTATGAAAGCAAGCCTTGTGCGGCACAAGGCTCACCACTTGTGTAGCACAAGGCCTGCCTTTTAATGGATAAATTTTCTTTTTAGTAATTTTTTAATTCAGTAAAATATATATGTATATTTGTAATATTTAATTGAATTTAATGTTGTGTAAAATAATTAATTTTTAATATTTAATTAAATTAATTGTTGTTCACAAATATACAATTTCTAATTCAAAAAAATATTACAAATAAACATATATTACCTCCGTTTTCTTAGTTGCAATGGTTTCCTAAAACGGAATTTTCCCAAAGGTTACAATGTTTCTTTTTCTTTCCTTATTTAGTTAAAAAAAAACCTATAAAATTACTATTTTATCCTTACTAAATATAATTAATAATATCTAACATCCTCATTACAATCTAATTAACATCTACACTTTAATTAATTACCCCCACCAAAAATCATTCAAAACCCCAACCAACCACATTAAATGTTTTTGAAACAACCCCAATTAAACCCCCCACCCCTTAATTTCACGTCATTTTCCAGATTCTTCTCCCTGTTCTTCATTGTTCTTCATCTTCTCTACCAAACTCTAGATCTGCTTCTCCATCTTTCTTCACTTTCCTCTCCATTTTCTTCACTTCCCTCTCCTTTTTTCTTCCCAGATCTTCAAATCTTCAACTCCTATTCCATCTATTCCTCCTCATTTTCTCACAAAACATTCGACATGAGTCCCAACAAAATGTATTGCCCAGATTTGACCCCTTTGGAAGACGCGTTCTTTGAGACTGAAGATGATTTCGAATCAGAAACTATCTTCGAAATCATGGAAAGCTTTAAGAATGATTCTCCTTAGCCAAAGAGAATTTACAAAAATGACACCACCCAGAAACTTTTGAAACCCTATGCCCTAAACGCTTTAGGAAGGGTTGTTCAAGATTGTGAAGACTTTGATGACATGCAAAAGATGAGGGTTGCTCGAGCGTTGGCGTTTCCTATTCCGCGAAACTCTAAATCAAAGGGTAGGAGAAGGTTGTTGTGAAGGAAGAGTATGTTGAAGAGGAACCAGATTGCCCTAGATCTGGGAAAGAGAAGTCTGTTGAGAAGGAGGTTGTTCATACTGATTCGAAAAGGAATAGATCTGGGAAGAAAATAGTAAGCTTTGCTCCCCTGCTTCCTCCTACTCTTCATCGTCTTATTGTGTGTGCACTTCAAGGACAAGAACCACCAAATGGTTCGAAGAAAAAAGGGAAGGGGAAGTTGGAGGATCTCTGCAATTCTGGGATGAGGGAAAGATGAAAAAAGGGGAAAGGAAAAGAGAAGGATGAAGAAAGTAAGGGGAAAGTAAAGAAGAAGGTCAAGAAGGAATTGCAAGTTGACGGTTACTTCATGGTTGAGGGTCCTGTTCCTGGTAGGGAGCATGACTTTTTTGTTGAGGATGATGAGTACGACAATTTGAGCCTGTTTAAACTTGTGGAGGATTATGATGATGGGCTAGAGCCTGGACCATACATCCCAATGAGTCCCTGCACTAGTTCAAAGCTTGATCCTGATACTCATTGCTTCCTTCTAATGAGAGGAAATTCTTCTCGTTGAGGTTTTGTTTTCTATGAACTCCCCTGTTTGTTTGGTTATGATTCCTATACTGCCTCTTGTTTATGTTATCATCATTTTTAATATGAGTCCCCTATGATGTTGTTGTTGTTGGTTGCCTTACATCATGTAATTGCTGGTGCTGCTGCCTCAAAGGCCTATATTGTTCACTTGTGTGATTTTGTTACTTGGCTTACATCATGTAACTGTTGGTGTTGGTTGTTTGGTCATACATGATGTTGTGATGTTTAACTATGATTATGTTGTTCACCATTGAGTCCCTATTTTAAAGAGGAATTGGCTAATGATGTTAAGCATGCTAATGAATACCTAGTACTAATGATAGGCAGCACCACTCTTGTTTTCATGATGCTTTAAGTTTGACTATGCGTCCCCCATTTGTTGTCACCTAAGCATCCATATGATGAAGGGACTCAACTTAGTAACTCTAAGAACTAGGGGGTGATATAGCTCCATACTTGGTTACATAACCATTATGTTGAGGAAAATAATTCTACTTCTAATTTGAGTTAAAAACAAATCCCTGATGGATGCAAATAAGTCAAATGATGTTTTTGATAGCTTAGCATTGCCACTTTTAACTAGTATGCCATAAAGCTCAACTAATAATTAAAAGCAAGAAAAATAAAACCAAAAAATTTCTTTAATTTCATATTCAGTTATAATGTCTTTCTAAACATGACTGCTTATAAACCTTGTCCTTTCCCCAACTACTAATGATTTCTGCTTCTTACAATTTCAAAAAAGGATGAACTCTTCATGTTTTTAACCTAGGTTTGTTTTGCAGTCTTGCCATTCACTGTGTATATACCAAAAAACTAGATCCTAAATATGATCCACAAAATGTTTATATACCCAAAAAATAACATCCATAGTTCCTTTGTAGCAGTCTTCACTGTTGTTCTCCGTCTATGAAGTCAATAGCTTCACTCAAACTAACAAACCTTTCATTCAAATATTTGAATGCCTCATCCACTACAACTTGATCAGCTGGGACACTTTCTGGTAATAAACCAAGCCTTTCTAACCTCTTTTTACCATGGTAGGGATCTTGTAGTTGTTCCCTCCCTTTACTTTTAGGATCTCCAACATCACATATTGTAGCTGCAACCATGTATATTTTAATACTTCTTGATCTAAAAAATCATAAATCTTGCACTTTGGTGACCAGATCTTCTAGGTTCTTAGGAAATGACTTGTACAATAATGCTTGTATAGCTGAAAAAAAACCTAAATCTAAAACATTAAGATCTGGAGTTTGAGCTGGTTGGCATATTAGTTGAATATTAAAACCATTTGTAGTGGCAACAACAATGAAAGCTGGATCATTAGGCTGTATATGGGGTCTTGCATTATCTTGCTGAATGTATATATCCTTTGATACCCCTGTTGGCCAACATCTCATAATAGATGGTATGAGTTGATTGATAATCATGTCTCTGATGACTTCTTTGGTGACACTTTCAATTGCTTTTGTTTCAAGAGTGCATGCTTCTCTGTTTTTACTTCTTTTCTTAGCTGCAACCTTCTTCACAAAAGGAAAAATGCCAAACCTTCCCATCATGTAGCATGCCCCCATTTTCATCTTTCATAGGCCATGATGTGGCTGACAAAAACATTGCTTTCACCTTAAACCTCTTTGATTGTTGACACCTATATGGATCTTCCTCATGTGGGAGTAAATAGAACCTCCTCATGTCTGGATTTAGATAAAACCATTTTTCATCTATGTGTATAATGTTATGCATGTTCTGAAATCTAGCAGGCTCATTTCTGGTTTGTGGTTCAATGTGTCAATACCCAAAGCATCATGTCTATCTTGTGTTTGTCTGTTAGTAGTGGATGGTTGGTACTTGTATGACTCCTCAATCTGCCTTTCTTCACCATTTTCCAAACTGTGGAATGGGCACATTTCAGTGCTCTTGCAACTGATCTTAGTGTTGTCCTCTTATGTAAAGGCATTGACTGAAGCCATTCCTCTTGAATTTCAATGGGATTTCTACCAACACTTCCTTATTTTTTTACCTAACGTCTATAACATGGCCTAAACTTCTTTGTTTTTGTGCATCTTTCCATATTCAGTACAATGTAGTAAAATAAATCCCAAATTTAGATGCAATTTCTGCCTTTTTACCCCTTGGTATCTTCCCATTCGCCTCAGTAAATAAAAGCTCATCAACTATCTTTATTCTTGTTTCCAAACTTAATTCTGTTTTTTTGCTTACCTGAATACCATGCTCTTGATGTACTTGTTGATGTTCTTGTTGCTGTTGGACTTCATCCTGTTGATGCACTAAATTGATGTGGTTGCTACATTCCTCGTAGCCATCCATCCACCATTGAAGTCCAAGCTCATCATCATCTTCCATGAAGTTTGTCTACTATTGAAGTAGTTATTTGGAGAGGCAATAGTGGCTGCCTAGGTTTTTTTTTTTGGTTGATTTTATGGAAGTGTAATTAATTAGTGAACAATTTAATTAATGTGCTTGTGTGTGTAGTGAGTTATGGAGATGTAATTACCTAACTAGTTCATGAATATTCTGTGCCTTTTTTTTGGAACACTCTCTCTTCATTGACTCTATATATAGAAGAGAGAGTTTGTAATTATTGATGAAGCAGTGAATAAAATGGGAGCAAATGAAGCAGTGACTTTTGACTCCTCTTTTTGGAGGGAAACCAAAAAAAATTGGCTCCGCTTTTGCTGGTTGGAAAAAGTCCACCAATTTTTGGTGGCAACAATTATGGGCCAGCAACATCCCCACCCTCCCCCCCCTCTCAAATGGCGCCATATAAAGTGGTCCCCAAATTTCTCTCTTTTTTTCACTCATTTATTATACCCAATGGTCCCCACTCCCCTTAATTACATACCCAAACATTCACCTAATACCAGACCAAAAATTTTGCATTGGATTCCGTTTTTCAAAAAAACATTGCAACTAAAAAATGGAGGTAGTATAAAATTTTGAAAATACCAAAAAAAATTGTCGTTTAAAAGGCTCACCTTGTGGTGGCTCACCTTGTGGTGGGCCTTGTGCCACACGAGGCTCACTTTGTGGTGGCTCACTTTTATGGACTTTTTTTCATCGGTCATATTTTTGTGCTGGTGGCGGCAGGGTGGTGGTGGTGGCGGTGGGGTGGCGATAATGGTTTGGGCGGCGATGGAGAGGTCGTAGTGTGGTGGCGGTGGTTGGGGTGGTGTGGTGGTGGTGATTGTCAAAAGTGGGTGTGGTGGTATGAGAAATAGAGTGAGAAGAGTATGTATAGGGTTAGGGGGTTTATGGGAAACATATGTATTTAAGGCATTACCTAGAGTATTTAGGGCGTCATTTAATCGTCCAGATGACAATTGACAAGCTCTCTTACTAATTTCTTGAAAATTCATGAGTAAGGAAAGTGTTTGCTGCTTATAATATCGTGTCTTTTACCTAATAATCATATGTTCAACCCTTAAAAGTCGTAAATTCTTATTAATAATGTAATAAGAACCTCCATTTCATCAATAATTCAATTCATAGAAACGATGCTTTGAAGTTTAAATGCTAGAATGGCTTAATTAGTTTTGACAAAATTGTATTAATTTTCATTGATGTTTCAATAAGTTGGTTGTCTAAATGAGCTTACATGTTTGGGATTAGCCAATCTATCTGTTTTTTTTTTAGGATAACAAAATTGGTATGGGTTTTTTCCCTAGGATATTTCATACTCGTAGCAGTCATTTGAGTCCGACAAGCTAGGCCTCTAAGGTCAATTGGTTGCCTCACAAATCCCTTAGGATTGACATTTTCTAGGAACCGCATATTTACATGGAAACGGTTGACACTTTTTGGAGCAAACTCTTGGATGCAAATTCCCTTGAAATTGGAATTCCCCACATAGTAGGAAAAAATTACCAAGGAGGGGTGTGATTGAGTCAAGATTTATCTGTCAATTGCAAATTCCAATAACATTTCCTATGAATCGGCCTAGGGAAACAAATTCTTAGGGATTAAATTTGCCGTTAGGAATTTTATTCCTATGTTTTTATCTTAACCTACATTATGTCTGCAGTTCTTAGTTATTGTGACAAGATAGATGATACATTTCATTTTCAATTGTTCCTTGCTGGTCTTTGGCCACTCCCAGCCATCAAAATCAGTCAATAAAGTGATATCTATGTTAGACATCTAGTATTTTTGGTTGCGCAAATTAGATGGTGTAGGGAGAAGCACCATGAGCATGATGCTCCATGCCCACGTCATCATGTGCGTCAACATACTCGCAATGTACATCTGACTTTTACTACTGTACAAAAAAAGAAAAAACACAACCAATGTACATTAACCTTCCAAATGTACATCGGATTCATTTATTTTACCCCCAATTTTGAAAACACACATTTGAATTCATTTTACCCCCAATTATGGTTATTCAATATGTTATTTTATTAATTTCAAATGTTCATTGTAAAACTGATATCACGTATTTATATAGAGTTTTCTCCCTTATTTACAAGCTAATTTGTGCGTCATTGGAGCTCTTGGGAGCTATTTTGTGCTAACTTTCGTATGCAGTTGTGGTTTCGTGTTTTAGTATTGAATTGCAGGTTTTATGGAGTTTTCTCCTTATTCCCGAGCCATTTGGAAGCAACCACGGCTTTACGAGATGTTATGAGGCACGTAGGGTGGCTCACGAGCTTTATGGATAGTTTAGGAGGTCCCAAGACCCCTAAACGTGAAGATTAGAGAGCAAAGGATCAAAAGGAGTTTTCCGTGCACTGATCGGGCAGAAATAGCCCGATCGGGCGAAGTATTTATGATCGGGTATAAAAGTTGCGGACCCGATCGGGCGATGTTTGCCCGATCGAATCGGGCGAGGAAGCATGTCCCCAGACCCGATCGGGTGGCTACCGCCCGACCTGATCGGGTGGAGTGCTGCTTGGTCTCGTTGCGGTGCTACAGGCGAGGGGAACACGCTGGCCCAAGTTGTCGCCAGACCCGATCGGGTGACTACCGCCCGACCCGATCGGGTGGGCCGTTTTCTCGCCTTATTGCTGCACTGCTGCTGCCAGAGCCCATAAGTGAAGTTGGGAGAATTTGTATGTGGACCCGATCGGGTACTGTGCTCGGGCCCGATCGGGTCTGGTGCTTTAATCGCGCTTTTTCACTTTTTGTTTCCGTTTTTAGTGAACTTGAGGGGTATTATAAATACCTTTTCCTCATTATCTTTCATTCATCTTTTATTCATCTTTCATTAGGTTTTAGACTAGTTTTATTCTACATTGTTCTTAGTTTAATTCAAACACTTTAGATTAATTTAGAGGTGATCAAACCTATTTCGATTTCAATAAAAGTTCCTGCTTTCCGTCAATTGGTACTCTTCTCTACTCTTAATCTCTTTAATTACTTTGATTGCTTAGTTTAATTATTCAATTGTTCATGATGCAATTCTTAGGGTTTCATATTAGTTTTGTTGTTGCCAATTCGATTATGAGTGAGTAGTTCTCTTTCTAGGGTGTTAGATAGGAAAGCCATGTTTATACCATGATTGTGATTTAGATTTCTATCAATTTCTAGGGCTTGATTAGGGTGATTGTGATGTGGTTTGTTCTTATTGAGTAATTAATGTCAGTGTACAATTTCATTGATTGCTTGTGGTTAATAGTTGTTTGCACAGATCCGTCTTACGACTAGAGGCCTAGGACACATCAGTAGTTCTGATTACGTTAGTGAACATGCGGCGTATGTTGAACTATGAGCGTTGAGTCTTAACCATAGCTCAACATGGGCTCTAATCCCCGACTCTTGACTTAGGTTTTAATAGTAGTTGACCCTATTTGATTGGTATAAGCATGGTGGACCGACCTAATACCCTAGACTTTTATTCCATAGTTTAATCCTCGATTTATTCAGTCTTCCGTAGTCTATTCCTTAGTTTAATTAATTCCTTTCTGATTTCATCTGGAGTAGCTGAATTGGTTGAATATTGATTTAGAAACTCTGTCTCCCTGTGGATTCGACCCTGCTTCCACTGACTACCTAGTTAGAGGTCCGTAGGTTTATTTTTGATTAGGTGACACGACTAAAACCTATCAAATTTTGGCGCCGTTGCCGGGGAGACGGCTAGTTCTCTAAGTTTCTATTTAATTATTTGGTCTACTTCTCTGTACCTCATTGGAACTGCATTGTTTCAATCGAGGTACGTTTTACTGCTGCTTTTTGTTTCTTTTGTATGCCCAGGTCCCAAAGAAACGGTTCCCCAATTCCAGCGGACCCCGATCTTACTAGGACAATCAGGCGGATCCGAAAGATAAAACAGAAAGAAAAGCAGTCTGTTCAGCTGAACACCTCTGGAACAGACACCTTGAAATCAGTTATGTCAAAATCACTGAAGTCATATGGGGTGCCCAACCCGGATGGTCTCTCCACTGGACCTACTATGCCCACCATTGCCGCAGCAAATTTCGAAATCAAGCCTGGACTCATCAGCATGGTCCAGCAAAATCAGTTTGGTGGGCATCCTACTGAAGATCCGGCAAATCATCTGCAACGGTTTCAACAACTTTGTCGAACCGTTAAACATGCTGGCGTCACTCCAGATCAACTCAAAGTCATGTTGTTCGAGTTTTCACTGAGAGATAGAGCCCAAAAATGGTTGAACGATGTGAAAGAAACCGAGTGGAGTGAGATTTCTGCTGCATTTCTGAGAGAGTATTACCCACCTACTAAAACAGCAGAAATCAGAAATAAACTAGCCACGTTTTTCAAGAGCCTGATGAAACATTAAGGGAAGCGTGGGCTAGATTTAGAGATTTACAGAGAGAGTGTCCACACCATAATATGGACAAATGGTTCTTGACGCAGACATTCTACAATGGTCTGCAGCCTCAGACGAAGTGTATTGTTGATTCGTCTGCAGGAGGAGTGTTTTTAGACAAGGCAGTTGATGAGGGTTATGAATTCATATCAAATCTTGCAGCCAATGACCATACATCATCTAGGAGTTTGACTAAGAAGGTACTTGAAGTTGACGCTATTTCATTGCTTACATCTCAGATGGCGCAACTAACTCAGCAGCTAATGAAGTCTTCTAGTCCGACACCTCCACCCATGAGTATCAATGCTATGTCTGCAGTAGCACCCATTACCTCATCTTACTGCGAGGTATGTGGTGTTCAGGGTCACTTTGGGCATGACTGTCAGTTCAGTCAATTTCAGATGGAGCAGGCCAATGCCTTCCAACAAAGACCACAAACCCTCCCCCCTTCACATAACTACCAAAACCCACAAAACCATCAACCTCCACCTCCACAAAACTACCCTAAACCTTCATACCATCAAACCCCACAAAATTTCCAAAGACCACCACCACAAAACTTCCATCATCCCAATAACTTTCAAACTCCACAAAATTTCCACACCCCACCTCCACAAAACAACCCACAAGAGCCTAGCAATTCTGAACTGATGAAACTGATATTGTCTATGCAAAAGGCAAATGAGGAAACAAGGAGAGCTCAAGAGAAGCACATCCAACTTCTCGAGGCTCAAGTTGCTCAGTTGGCAGAATCTAATGCACAGAGGCAGCAGGGACAATTGCCAGGGCAACCAGTTCAGAGAGAACATGTGAATGCCATCACTCTTCGTAGTGGCATTGCATATGATGCCCCTCCAGTGCCCATTGATGAGGTTACCCCGACTGCAGGGAAGAAGAGGGTGGTAGAGGAAGGAAAAAGAAAGAATTCGACGTCTGAAGTCGATTTGTCTGCAGAAGCTGAACAGACAGGGAAGAAAAAGGGAGAAGGTTTCTGAAACGCCTTTTACACCAAGGCTACCTTTCCCTCACAGGATGCAACAGTCCAAGGTCGATCAGCAGTTTGGTAAGTTCTTGTCTATGGTCAAGAACCTTGAGGTAACGATTCCATTCACAGACTTAATTACCCAAGTGCCTGTTTATGCCAAATTTCTGAAAGACATGATTACTAAGAAAAGAGACTTTGGTGGGGTAGAACGTGTCGCTCTTACTGAAGAGTGTAGTGCTTTTATTCAAAATAAAACTCCACCAAAGTTAAAAGATCCTGGTAGTTTTTCTATACCCTGCCATCTTGGACCTATTTTTATTGATAAGGCTTTGTGTGATTTAGGTGCTTCTGTTTCTGTTATGCCATTGTTTGTTTATAAGAAACTGAACATGGGAGCCCTTAAATGCACACAAATCACTTTACAGATGGCGGATCGTTCTATAAAATACCCTCTAGGTGTTTTAGAGGACGTTCCTGTTAGGGTAGGGAAATTCTATATTCCTGTTGATTTTGTGGTGTTAGATATGGATGAGGATGCCCAGATTCCTATTATCTTGGGTAGGCCGTTTTTGTGTACTGCTGGTGCTGTCATTGATGTCAAGTCTGGGTCTTTAACTCTGAGTGTTGGTGATGATAAAGTGATTTTTAAATTAACCAATGCTGTTAAGGCTCCTATGCTTGAACAATCTTTTTGCAGGGATAAGGTTTTAGATGAAGTAGGGGTGGAGAAGGTTCAAATTCCACCTAAGGTTGCCTCACCGTCTGGAGGCATTGTCAAGAACATTTGGAGGAGAAAGATGTTTGATGAGGGTGGCACTCACTGCCAAGCCCCTCCTATTTGAGAGAGGGAGGATTATGGTCGTGCGGGACCTTTATAAACCAGCGCTGTGCGAGAGGCAACTCGTATTTTCTTTTTTTCCCTTTTTCTTTTCTTTTTATTTTTCTTCCTTTTGTGAGCGAGAGTGAGGGTACTAACATTGTTTTTCCTCTTAGCATAGTCCTTATCACCTTTTTGGCATTGAGGACACTGCCAAGTTCAGCTTGGGGGAGGAGTTCTGTTTGTATTCCCTATCTCTTTTACTGCTTTCTAGAATAGATTTACTGCTTTCAAAAATACTGAAAAAATCAAAAAAATATGGTTCCCATGACTGGTTTAGTTGCCTCCCTGTGCCCCTTGCTGTGCTCTATTTGAAATTGATTTGACTTCGTTTTCTGGATAGCTGGGCATTTGTGATCTTGAGGCTATGATTTGATGTTTGATTGCTATGATTGCGAGCATTTTTGGATTAAATTAGACCACTTTATGCTGCATAACTGAATTGGTTAGACTGTGAGGCCTCTTTGTAGCCTATTGGATTCATTTTATTATCCAGTCTATTCTTGTGTGTTAGTTCCTCTTTAGTGAATTGATCTTGACTTTGACTTCGTACTTGTCTGATTTTAGATGACTTGTAGCATGTGCTGTGATAGAGGCGTTCTTTTGTCTTATTCTTGAGCTTCAGCGTGAGTTTTTGATATACTTTTATCCTCCTTAGCCCCGCTGAGCCTAATGACTTGTTTCGTGTTACTTAAACCCCTATTATGAGCCAAAAGCCTTCACTTGATATTATTCCAAGCCTAGCTTGGGGGAGCTTTGTATGGGTTGAATTTGAGATTGGTTTGTTGGTTTAGTTTGGTTTTTGAGGAGTTTAAAAATGTATTTGCTGTGGTTTGAGAATGAGAAAGAGAAAAGAAAAGCAAGTTTAGAGTTGCGTGAATGAAGTTCAGAAAAATGAAAGAAAAATGAAATGAAAATTCAAAAAGAATTCTAGTTCTTTCATTCACGTACGTTCATAAAAGAATATTCGCTCCATTGCTAGAAAATTGGGTTTGTTATGAGCTTTTCATTGATTTATGAGAGTTGGGTTACTTTACATGGTTTTATGGTGATTGTTGGGAGTTGTGTAGGCCATCCTAGGCCTTGTTTGAATGATTTATGCTCCCCCTTTCTTGGTTTTTCCACCACATTACCCAAAAGTATCCCCTACCTCTCGCCTAAGCCCCATTAAAACCCTATAAAGTCCTCTTGAGCTTATGTCTGCATTGTTCATTTGATTGATTTCGAGTCAGTTTGTCAAAGTTAAAGAGTATTTCTGCTAATTGAGTCGACTTGACTAGGATGAGCGTCATTGAACCTTCTTAAACACATGAGAGTGTGAGGGGGAAGGGTACTTATGGTCGGGTTGGTGAGTGTTCGGGCACATTCTTTGCCTGCCACAAAATTGAGAGGAGTGACACCCTTGTGAGTGCCTTTTCAGGACTTGATGCTTTGTGGATGCTTGAATTTGATAAATTGCTTGAATGATTGGTGGTTGGATGGATTTGATTAGCCAAACTTGAATTATGCCTGCTTGAACGATTCTTAGTCTTGAAAATGTTTTGAGCTTTGATTTGTTCTAACTTTGGGGTGAGGTAATCTATTCCATGTTCATGTGCTGTTTGCTTGAGGACAAGCAAAGGTTTAGCTTGGGGGAGTTTGATATCACGTATTTATATAGAGTTTTCTCCTTATTTACAAGCTAATTTGTGCGTCATTGGAGCTCTTGGGAGCTATTTTGTGCTAACTTTCGTATGCAGTTGTGGTTTCGTGTTTTAGTATTGAATTGCAGGTTTTATGGAGTTTTCTCCTTATTCCCGAGCCATTTGGAAGCAACCACGGCTTTACGAGATGTTATGAGGCACGTAGGGTGGCTCACGAGCTTTATGGATAGTTTGGAGGTCCCAAGACCCCTAAACGTGAAGATTAGAGAGCAAAGGATCAAAAGGAGTTTTCCGTGCACTGATCGGGCAGAAATAGCCCGATCGGGCGAAGTATTTATGATCGGGTATAAGGTTGCGGACCCGATCGGGCGATGTTTGCCCGATCGAATCGGGCGAGGAAGCATGTCCCCAGACCCGATCGGGTGGCTACCGCCCGACCTGATCGGGTGGAGTGCTGCTTGGTCTCGTTGCGGGTGCTACAGGCGAGGGAACACGCTGGCCCAAGTTGCCGCCAGACCCGACCGGGTGACTACCGCCCGACCCGATCGGGTGGGCCGTTTTCTCGCCTTATTGCTGCACTGCTGCTGCCAGAGCCCATAAGTGAAGTTGGGAGAATTTGTATGTGGACCCGATCGGGTACTGTGCTCGGGCCCGATCGGGTCTGGTGCTTTAATCGCGCTTTTTCACTTTTTGTTTCCGTTTTTAGTGAACTTGAGGGGTATTATAAATACCCTTTCCTCATTATCTTTCATTCATCTTTTATTCATCTTTCATTAGGTTTTAGACTAGTTTTATTCTACATTGTTCTTAGTTTAATTCAAACACTTTAGATTAATTTAGAGTGATCAAACCTATTTCGATTTCAATAAAAGTTCCTGCTTTCCGACAATTGGTACTCTTCTCTACTCTTAATCTCTTTAATTACTTTGATTGCTTAGTTTAATTATTCAATTGTTCATGATGCAATTTTAGGGTTTCATATTAGTTTTGTTGTTTCCAATTCGATTATGAGTGAGTAGTTCTCTTTCTAGGGTGTTAGATAGGAAAGCCATGTTTATACCATGATTGTGATTTAGATTTCTATCAATTTCTAGGGCTTGATTAGGGTGATTGTGATGTGGTTTGTTCTTATTGAGTAATTAATGTCAGTGTACAATTTCATTGATTGCTTGTGGTTAATAGTTGTTTGCACAGATCCGTCTTACGACTAGAGGCCTAGGACACATCAGTAGTTCTGATTACGTTAGTGAACATGCGGCGTATGTTGAACTACGAGCGTTGAGTCTTAACCATAGCTCAACATGGGCTCTAATCCCCCGACTCTTGACTTAGGTTTTAATAGTAGTTGACCCTATTTGATTGGTATAAGTATGGTGGACCGACCTAATACCCTAGACTTTTATTCCATAGTTTAATCCTCGATTTATTCAGTCTTCCGTAGTCTATTCCTTAGTTTAATTAATTCCTTTCTGATTTCATCTGGAGTAGCTGAATTGGTTGAATATTGATTTAGAAACTCTGTCTCCCTGTGGATTCGACCCTGCTTCCACTGACTACCTAGTTAGAGGTCCGTAGGTTTATTTTTGATTAGGTGACACGACTAAAACCTATCAAAAACCAACTCAATTTCAATGTCAGAAAAGTTTGTGTTCCAATCTACTTTGACATATGTTCTTTTAGGCTAAATTTTTTGTTCATTGTGGCTATCATATATGTTTATTTATTGATTTCAAATGTTCATGGTAAAATCAACTTAATCTTCCAATTAACTTTGACATATGTTTTTTTTATATAAATCTAATATTCATTTACAATGAACATCTTGAATAACTATAATGAAAACATTTAGTATTATGTAAAAAAAATATATGTCAAAATTAATTGGAACTATTACTTTTTTGAAATTGAGATATGATTTTACAATTAACATTTAATATCAATAGATGAACATTTTTGAATGACAATGATGAATATTTTGAACAACAATAATGAACAATAAGGCTATATAAAAAGAACATATGCATATGTTACTCTAGTATACATAAGGTATATAATGAACATCAATTCAATGAAGAGAACATCAATATCGTAATATTTGCGGTGAACATTTTCAAAAATATTACGGAGAGATAAATAAGCCGAGAAAAAATTTGGGGGTAAAATGAATTCAAAATGTGTGTTTCCAAAACGTAGGAGAAACAATAAATGAATTTGATGTACATTTGGGGGATTATGTTCATTTTATCGACATTGATGTTCTTTAGTATAGATCTAATGTTCAATACATTATAAATTGGAGATTATACATAATTACGAATTTTTAGGAATATTAATTTGACTTGATTTTTGTGATGTACATGTAGTATCAATTATTAGAAAATTTTGAATGACTTAAGTGAACATTTACGTAAGGTAAAAGAACAGATGTCCAAGTTATTGTGAACAATTTTTTTAAAAAAAATTGAGTTTTATTATATGATGTGCATATCGACTTTCTAATTGAACATGTTGAATATCTAGAATGAACATTAGCGTAAGGTTAGTGGAAAAATTTCCAAGTTTAGTAGCGCCCAATGAATTTTTGAATTTTCAAATATTTAATTTTTGTGCTTCTAGTATACATCGGAGTACTTATGCTGACGTACATGATGACATGTGTGGAGTACATGCTCATGGTGTTTCTCCATGCACCAATCACTAATTGTTCTAGTTGAATATGGGAAGTGTTACTACCTCTGTCCCAATTTGTTGTCATTCCTTTTTCACAGTTTCCAAGATGTGATTTCAAAAACTAATATCTCAAATGTGGTATAAGAAAAATTACAAAAATTATATATTTGGAAAATCCACGTTAAAACAAGTGAAACAAGATCTCACATGAGTATGTTTTCTGTTCCATATAAAAATCAAAAGACAAACAAAGTGACTTGGTAAATAGTGCCTAAAGTCAATATATTGCCACCAATTTAGGATAAAGGGAGTACTTTCCTACGAAATTTCAGTGGTAAGAAAATTTTATTTGTCGAGAAGTAGGGAAAATTATTTGGTTGAATACGGGAGGTAGAAATTATATGAAAGTTACATCTCTTCCTCCATTTTAAGGAGTAGAATTTCCCATAAATCGTGATTTCCTATGTTATTGGCGATCAAACAACTCTTCAATATTCTCTTTTCCATGAATTTACATTTTCATTTTTTTCTTTGGCAACCAAACAACCACCTATTCCATTGAGAGTGGATACATTACCTCTATTTGCTGATCGAGGCTCTCACCAATCAGTATACAAATGAATATCAAAAAACAAACTAGTAGATTGGTCATATGACAAGCGTACTTGGGTACCCTTTATGCCTATAAATCAGTTTGGGTGATTGCAAGTTTGAGAAGACATCAATTTTGACTTACCAATGTTTTTGGTTTGCCTAAAATTGGATCCAGTCCAATTAATCTTGTAATCTTGAAATTCTAAAAAGTTTTCGAGAATAGAAAATAATGAAAAGGAAATTCAAAGAAAATGATATTGAACATATAGTTTCAACCACTCTTGTTTACTGATTTGTGATAAACCACCATGTTTACATTCCAGTCTTGAAGCCTTCTAGATATAATGTCGTGTGGCATCATGTTTGCTCCTTCAATGTTCCTTCATTACTTGTCTGCAATTTGTACAGCTCAAAGGTGAGCTTTTGCGCCTTACAAAATCTACTCTTCCTTGGTTTTTAACTTAATACGATTTGATATAAAGTAGAGGGAAAAATGTCCAATCCCGTTGCGGTTAAAAACGGAGGAAGTAATATAAATGATCGCAACATCTTCTACATAAATCACGACAGCTAAGATATTGACGAGCATTTCACATATAATTAACTCACAATATGCACAGTACACCAAGGAGATAATATGATGGATTTCGGCATAAAAACACCATCAACACAGGTCTGACACAAACTTTGCATCTTGTTATAAATCATTGGTCAGCAAGTTGTAGATTCAGTTCAAGGAGATAAATTAGGGGAATTTTCAACGAAGTGCACTAGCACAAGAGCGATCTAGGACAAAACAATTCTATGACAATTTGAACCCTCCTCCCTATAATTAGAGATGAACGGAGAGGATTCTACCAGTTTCAGATCTCAACAAATTGCAGAAAACTACAGTGTACAACAAACATCAAAATAGTCCCAATGTACATACTTCGGTTTCGCCTTGGTTAGCCGGGAAACCACAAGCACCAATATAAACTCTTCAATCTTCTTCTCTCTGTCTATTTCTCCCTGATTATGAAGGTTAACCATTTGCAGTCTGTAATTAATAATCTTCTCACACTTTTAATGTGTTCCGTCAATGTTCAATGACAATGAATGGGTGGAACAAAATACTCTAATTAAAAGGAAGAAGGCTCCGCTCCCTATAAATGCAGATGAATCAATCTTGGAATAGGAGGCGAAAGTAGTCAACTAGAAGAAGCAAAAGCAGACATAGATGCTCCTGGTGATGATGCAGTCACTGATCCTATGGGTCATTTTGCTCGGATGGAAAGAGACTAAACAGAGCCAAGATTAAAGAATGTGGTTTTCTGATGCGGCTTAGCTTAATAATTCATAGCAACAGAACAATTAGTATCTACTTTCTAGCATGATAGGTTGCCAACTCCATCTTATTTGGCAGTTTTCTTCTAACTTTAACATTACAATGTAATTAGTTAGAGACCCAACTCAAATCACTAAAAAAAGAAAAAGTAAAAAAAGAGAATAGAAATGGATTTCAATTATTTCATGGTTCCTGTATATCAATTATCAAGCAAATAACTCAATGAACCTAAATCAAACTAAAGCAAAGGATGTCACTTGGTGGGGATCCGGTCGGGTGAGCCATCGCCTGATTAACTATTATCACCCATTCATCTCGTCTCTTGGCAAGACTATCACCCGTATTCCATCCATCCACCACCCGCGGATGAATCGCGGTTGACAGGGTGATAATCCATCCCAGGGAATTAAACAAGAAAAGATACATAAACTTGCAAAATGACAATTGATACATTAATTTCATGTCAAATTAAGATAAAATTAAGTTTATGAAAACATGTCAAATAATATAATCAAAAGGGAATAAAATATACTTATGTCACAAAAATGGATAGATATTTAACAAACTGAATAAATGGGTAATGGGTCGGGTAATGGATGAAACAGCCATAATTCCATCCATCACTCGTTCACCTCCAACTCATTGATTCATTTCATCGGTTTTTCACCCTTATTATTTTCTGGGGCGGACGGGTGATGGATCATGCATTAGATAAATGTGTTTAATGTGCCGCAGAGAATATAGCAAATGGATTGGATACGATAAAGTATTTCAGCGACACCCTAAAAATTGTCATGAACATTTAGTTGCAGCATTGTTCAAAATATTTTAAAGTGTTTGATGGGCAATAGTAGAGTTAAGGCGCACAAAGGACCTGAACTAGCCTATTTTTTACCAATTGGGACCTAGCAACTTTTTTCACTTTTGGGACTAGGGGTTGAGAATCACCCACTTAACGATCACTTAACTCGCCCGAGGTTATTTGAGCAATAAATAAAGAAATATTAAATGCATTTAATCCAAAAATTAAACTGTTAGTTTTATAAACAAAAAAAATAATCAATTTTCTACAAAAGTCTCCATTGTTGAGCTTTTCTCCCTGTAAAAACTTCATCATACCATAAAAAAGGGTATGGTCAGTTAGCATCTCATCTCAAAAACGAACACCCCATTAAAAATGATTTCAGACCTATTAAAAAACAAAGGCTTTCAAATCCGTTAGAATCAATTATCTTATCAAGATCTTAGATTCGGAAAAGATAATAAAGCAAACTGAACTCAAGAAAATTAAAGTGAAACAAAACAACCGCAATATACCATTACTACCCTATCCGTTTATCATAATCCCTTTTTTTTTTAAATTCTTATCATATGGAATAATCACTACTTAGAAACCAAAAAACCCCAAATTAAAATTCAAGAACATAAAAAGAAGAATAATACTTTGGAATGACGTTTGTCGCTCAAATGCATCTTCAATTGAACTCAAAAAGACGTTTCTAAAAGGGTACTTTGAGAAGTGAGCAAAATTGAGATTGTGGAAGTGAAACTAAAAATGGTGGTTTGTATTGCCATCAGAGAATCAAGGTAAAATAGATGGAGAGTAAAATTATTGGGAAGATTAAAAATATTGGATGGTTTCGACTGACTTGATAAAGCTGTGCTTAATAAGGTTAATCATAAAATATCTCCCCTTTGGGTAGTACACGGTGAAAAAAAGATACTGGTCCGAAATGGTCAGGTACCCCATTAGTTCAGGTCCTATTAACTTTCCCTTAACTCGCAATAGTAGGACATTGTTTTTCCATGGACATATTATAAAAGAACATATGTGACCAGTACTTGCCAATTGTCATTATCTAAATCAGAACCTAATTAACTCCCCCCCCATTCTAGAACTAAAATAGTGCAGCAAACTGCAGAGCTCTAATCGATGCAAATTAAATATAGAATCAACATACTCAAGAAATTTGATGAGATTAATTGTTGTTATCCATACCATCTAGAACCCAGCCGTGGTTGTGGCAAGAGATGGAAAGCATGGAAGTCAACAATGCAGAAGCAGTTGCCGTGTGAAATGGCTGCATTGTCTCCATACATACGCTCAATTCAGCCGGACACCTAATACAATTTCAATTACTTTTCAAATAATGGCCTTTTGTTATACCAAATTATACATAATCTAAGATTTCATCCAAGGTTAAAACAATTTCATAATTTTGAACTGATATTGAGGATACCTAGAAAGATTTGGCGAGAGAGAGAGTTATTAGAAGAAGAGTTCGTGCGAAAAGGAGAGCGAGCTGATTTGGCAGCAGCTGTGCGCAGAAGTTGATCGGAAAATGGACCTTGCGAGCAGTCATGGTCGACATTTTTGGCCCTCTTCTGTTGTTGTTGACGACTGTATTTTAGGGTTTTTCTGTTCGGGTTGGTACGGGTCCAATCCTACACTCGAGTGTACGGATGTCAAATGTATATTACAAAACCGAAGCTTAATTTTTTTCAAAATCATTTGTACTGATCATTTTTCATTGAAAAATTTAATTCAAAATTTTGGACAAAGGCGGGAATGTCTGTTAGAAGCGTTTAAATGGCGCAGTTCAAAAACCAATTTTAGAATTTGAATTGATTTTAGAATTTGAACTAATGTACATTTAAATGCTTAATGTACATTCCCGCTCGGAAATCAACATTTTCTTCATTTTCATTCTAAAAATTATAAATTCAAAATTTTGACAAAAGACGAGAATGTACATTAGACATTAAAATGTATCATTTCAAAACCAATTTTTGAATTTAGTGATTTTAAAATTTGAACTGATGTGTACATTTAAATCTTCCAATGTTCATTCCCGACTCCAAAAATCACTTGTACTCACCATTTTCATTCAAAATTTTAACAAAAGGCGGGAATGTGCATTTTGGAGCATTTAAATGTCCTTAAGTTCATTTCAAAAATCACTTCTCGCCATAGTATACATTCAAAATTAAATTGTTGCAAAAAAGGCGGGAATGTACGCCACTCAAAATATCATAAGTCATCCGAAATGATGTATTTCACTTAACCTTCCGGTAAAATTTTGAATTTGAAAAATTTTGAATATGGCGAGTGAGTATAAGTATTTTGGGAAAATTAAGTTAGTTTTGTGATGTACATTTGATATCCGTAAATGAACATATTAAGTTTGTGAATGAACAATAACATGAAATAAATGAACATCTTAAATATTGGTAGGGGCATTTGTTTTTTGAATTTGAACTGATGTACATGTAAATGCTCATAATGTTCGTTCGAGTACCATGCACGTACGTACTCTTGAGTGTAGGATCTATCCTTTGTCAAGTTGGGGTTTATGAGTAGGATTTTTTTGTTAGGATTCTTACAAACTCCCACTTAAATGAATTTCTATTATAAATTTTTACCTATTATTTTCCCTTTTATTAAAAATTTTCACCGTTTAACGATTTTTATTAGATTCCGTGAACAAAACGCTAAGTAGACCTCCTATATGCATTTTTATTATTAATTTACGTTGAAATCGAAGTCAATTTCATCAATTGAAAAAATAATCTCAACAAATTTGGAGCAAGTTTGGAACGAATTATAACTATTTGGAAAGAATTGCAACAATTTGAAGTTCGATTTCTTGACAAAATGTATATGAGGGACCCCCTTATTGAGTTGTTCACGAAATTTGACAAATATTGTTAAGTGGTGGGAGATTTTAACAAAATTGAAAATGGTAGGAGGAAATTTATTAAAAAAAATCGTTAAAGGTGGGAGTTTCTGAAAATGTGAAAAGTCTAGGTAATAAGATAGTAGCTATGCTTATGAGAATTGATTCATTAGCTTGCCCGTCCTGATAACTTGTGATTACCAAAACTACCTTCTTCGTGGATATGATCTGAGCTTTGGCAGCTCCCATCTGATAGATGGAGGTTAAGCATATGATACATTTAAGTAAAAAGAACATGGTAGATTATACACATGTAGTGTGTTTATATATTTAGGTATTATATACTTCCTCTGTTTTCAAATAAGTGACACACTTTTCTAATATGGAAATGTCATAATAAGTAGCACCAAACTCAATATAGGACAATTTAAATGATTAAGTTACCGTTACGTTTCTCCAAACAATAAACTCCTCTATTTCTTTGTTTATCCTCCTTTTTCTTAAAAAACTCTCACATATTTAGTCAAAGTAGGACAAACGAAAAAAGAAACAGAGGGAGTATATCTGATTGTTTATTTAGTTAAAGTACCTTTTCTACTTTTTAATTGTAGTCCCCAAACTTTTTCTCTTTAACCTCGCAACGTTTACGCACTTTATATTCATCAAGTGATACACTAATGACATTTCGGGTATTTGAAAGCTCTTAAGTGAATTCTATGCTAAAAAAGTTGGGGACCCAGTTTTGTTATGATAAACTAACTAGGATTAAAGATTAAGTGACTTCAATGAGTGGGAATAATCTGCTCTTCTTTTTCGTAGAACTTCTATTTTCTAAACGATGGAAAGAAGGGGAAGTTGTCATGGGTAGTCTGAAATCATTTAATTAACAACCCCGTGTGTCATTAAACTCCACTTTGACATCATGACCCCAACTCATAAAACCCTTTCTTATAACGGTTAGTAATTGAGCTTGTAAATAATCGTTATCATATCACTTTTATGTGGTGCACTTTCGTTGACTATTTCGGTAACCATATATTAAAAATCCACTTTCTAATCATGGTGCATTTTCCTTTGATTATTCAATAATCATATTTCATTTTATTTCAAGCAACACTTGGAAAAATAATGAATGTCATTGACTTTTATGTTCCATGGCAAATATCTTATAAAAATGGTAGAAATAACCCTATCACCCGATTGGTATTATGATAAAGCCTTTTAAAAGCTTGTAAGTTGTCAAACTCTCTCTTAACCAGTGTGGCCCTAGACTAAACTATGTAATAAGCAGATGAGAGAAGAGATTTCAAGAGGTATTGGTATGTTAAGTTAGAAGGCCGGTACTAGAGATAAACAAGAATAGGAGTTTCAAAAGGGGGTTGATCTTTTGGCACAGAATGCTGTAGATAATGGTATAATGGTCATCACTGATAGTGGTTGTGAG
This sequence comes from Patellifolia procumbens, assembly GCA_947645195.1. Lineage (NCBI taxonomy): Eukaryota > Viridiplantae > Streptophyta > Magnoliopsida > Caryophyllales > Amaranthaceae > Patellifolia > Patellifolia procumbens. Next base: position 1,556 of record CANSGD010001051.1, on the reverse strand, counting down.
GTGAGGGAAGGAGATTTACTTAATTTATGGTATCTTAAGGAATTTAATGTTGAATGTAGACTAATATGGGAAGACTACATACAATTTGGATTTACTATTATTAGTATAATTTGGATCAGAAGGCAGCCTAACCAATTATAATCGACCGTATCAATTTTATCTCATGTAATAGGGTTGTTCATATTTCTTTTGTTGAGGAAAATTTACGATACTTAACCTTTCTCGAAACGTACTACTTTGAAAATAACTTTTAAATTTCTAAAGCTAAACGGCTAAGTTTCATCTAGCATGATAAAAGTTAAGAAATGCTAGATTAGGTGAATAAAACTTGTTCTAATGTTGCATTAGTAAATGAATTAAACTAGTTGCTATGAAAACAAAAAATGGTGCACTCGCTTGTTAACGTTGACCTTGAAACGTCGTTTAATATGTGAAGACCAATCGGATAACTTTGTCTTCTCGATTTTGCATCTTCTCCCAGTTTCTGCCCCAACTTAAGAATTTTCTTCAGTTCTTCCTGTCATACATAGTGGAAAGAGATTTTGAGCCTCACAAAACCTCAATGTTTGAAGATCTAAATTTCCTACAACACACAACAATGGCTATGTTGGAATATTTTGTTGATTATAATGAAACTCATGTATCCCTCTTAATTTTAGATGAGTATGGTGCTAATTGTCTCGAACTTCTAGAATCAAATCAATATGAAACACTTGGTCTGACCTTTATCCACTGATTCACAAAGCTGAATTTTTAGAACTTGTTTTTAAAAGAACAGACGCATGCAATTAACCATCTTTTTATGTCATTAGTGTATTACAAGTAAATTGGCCTATATGTATATCCTTGAAGAACAAAAAATTAAATATCATGCAAAAACTCAAATAATGATTCTACTTTTCAAGTTACAAAATGGTTGCACCCTACAAATGAATATAATGCATAAGTTCGCCCCATATCTTTGCTAATCCCATCTTTACCACCAAGTGTGCATGGAGCTAAGCTTCACCTATTATATGTGCAATATCTCGATCAACCTAGCCAAAAAGAAAATTTGCTTTATTTCAAAAATAAATATACAAAACAAATGAAGTTAACTATTGAAAAAAGGGAGGAGTGCGTCATAATACTCAACTCCTGAACTCGTGATTACAATGACCCTTAATATTTGTAAACTAACACCAAATCGAATTGCTTATGCATCCATGAATCAAATCAAACAACATGATTATATTTTGCATTGACTAGGAAAATCGATGTTTCCTTCCGCGATTTTGGATTAGTTAATGATGATCAAGTGGGATCGTATTAGTATACTCCCAATCACAAGATTGGTCGAGTCGAAAGGGGAGGGGCTTTGACTTAACTTTTAGATTGGGAATGAACCCCTTTTCTCAATTTTTTACGAAGTGTCGTGTATACATAAAAATATCAATTGATTGATACTTACATATAAAGATAATATTTTGATGCTATGGAATTGTATTAAACTCTTATCCATAAAATAAAGCATGTTTTGATTATCTTTTTGTTAATACTACCTACTATTGTCAATT
>CANSGD010001050.1:0-323123 GCA_947645195.1 Patellifolia procumbens | reverse complement strand
ATTGAAGGACTCAAAATATTTGGTAATTATTCACAACAAAATGATTTGAAAGGTGTTCATACACCATAAATCGCGTAAGAGACTATGACGGTTTATCCTTCGATATGAAATGAGTTTAATCCAAGGGCTTCATATGATTGAAATATATCTAATACCTATTAAAGGAGTCAAAATATTTGGTAATTAACCAAAAAAAATGATTTGAAAGGTGTTCATACACCACAAATCGCCTAAGAGACTATGACGGTTTTACACTTTGATTAAATTGAGTTTGATCCAAGGGCTTCATATGCTTTAAATATATATAATACATATTCAAGGACTCAGAATTATTTTGTAATTATTCACAATAAAAATTTGAAAGGTGTTCATACACCACAAATCGCCTAAGAGACTATGACGGTTTTACCCTTTAATTTGAATTGAGTTTGATCCAAGGGCTTCATATGCTTTAAATATATCTAATACCTATTCAAGGACTCAAAAATATTTGGTAATTATTCACAACAAAATGATTTGAAAGGTGTTCATACACCACAAATCCCCAAAGAGATCATAACGGTTTTATCCTTTGATCCCATATACGAGTTATATCCAAGGGCTTCATATGCTTTAAATAGATCTAATACGTATTCATGGACTCAAAAATTTGGTAAATACTCAAAACAAATGATCTGAAAGGTGTTCATACACCACAACTACGAAGAGACTAAGTGATTTGTTTACCTTTAATTTGAATTGAGTTTGATCCAAGGGCTTGATATGCTTAAATATATATAATTCATACTCACCACTAAAAAATATTTGTAATTATTCACAACAAAATGATTTGAAAGGTGTACTACACCACAAATCGCCCTAAGAGACTATGACGGTTTTACCCTTTGATTTGAATTGAGTTAGATTCAAGGGGTTCATATACTTTAAATATATCTAATACCTATTCAAGGACTCAAAAGTTTTTGGTAATTATTCGTCAACAAATGATTTTTCAAAGGTGTCCACATACACTACAAATCGCCTAAGAGACTAAGTGACGGTTTTACCCTTTAATATGAATTGAGTTTGATCCACGGGTTTCATATGCTTTAAATATATCAAATACCATTCAAGGACTCCAAAAATATTTGAGAATTATTCAAACAAATGATTGAAAGGTTTTCAACACCACAAATCGGGTAAGAGAATACGACGGTCATATCCTTTGATATGAAATAAGTTTAATCCAAGGGCTTCATATGATTGAAAAATATCTAATACCTATTAAAGGAGTCAAAAATATTTGGTAATTAACCAAAAAAAATGATTTCAAAGGTGTTCATACACCACCAATCGCCCAAGAGACTATGACAGTTTTACCCTTTAATTTGAATTGAAGCTTTATCCAAGGGCTTAATATGCTTTAAATTTATCTAATACCTATTCAAGGACTCAAAAAATATTTGGTACTTATTCACAATAAAATGACTGAAAGGTTTTCATACACCATAAATCGCGTCAGAGACTATGACAGTTTTATCCTTTTGATATGAAATAAGTTTAATCCAAGGGCTTCATATGATTGAAATATATCTAATACCTATTAAAGGAGTCAAAAATATTTTTGGTAATCCACCAAAATCAACTTGAATTGAAAGGTGTTCATACACCACAAATCGACTAAGAGATTATGACGGTTTTACACTTTGATTAAATTGAGTTTGATCCAAGGGCTTTATATGTTTTAAATATATATACATATTCAGGACTAAGAATTATTTTGTAAATATTCACAATAAAAAAAATTGAAAGGTGTTCACACACAACAAATGCCTACGAGACTATGACGAGCCTACCTTAATTTGAATTTTGTTTGATCCAAGAGCCTCATATGCTTTAACACATCTAATACGTATTCAAGGACTCAAAAATATTTGGTAACTATTCGTCAACATAAGGATTTGAAAGGTGTACATACACCACAAATCGCCTAAGAGACTACGACAGTTTTACCTCTCGATTTGAATTGGAGTTAGATCCAAGGGCTTCATATGCTTTAACTATATCTAATTCCTATTAAAGGACTCTTAAGTTTTTGGTAATTATTCTCTAAAAATTGATTTCAAAGGTTTCCATACCCTTAAATCCCTTAGAGACTATGACGGTTTTTACCCTTTGATTTCAAATAAGTTTGACCGAAGGGCTTTATATGATTAAAATATACCTAATACCAATTCAAGGGTCAAAAATAATTTGGAATTATTCACAAGAAAATGATTTATAAAGGTTTTCATACACCACAAATCGCCTAATTGACTTTGACGGTTTTACCGTTTCATATGAAATAAGTTTGATCCAAGGGCCCATTATACTTTAAATATATCTATTACCTATTCAGAGCGTTAAAACTATTTGGTAATTAAACTAATGTTTGAAAGGTGTTCATACACCACAAATCCTAAGAGACTATGACGGTTTAACCTTTGATTTGGTAGAGTTTGTTCCAAGGACTTCATATGCTTTAAATATATCTAATACCTATTCAAGGACTCAAAAATTTTTGGTAATTATTCACAACAAAATGATTTCAAAGGTTTTCATACACCACAAATCGCCTAAGAGACTATGATTTTACCCTTTGATTTGAAATAAGTTTGATCCAAGGGCTTCATATGATTGAAATATATCTAATACCTATTCAAGGAGTCAAAAATATTTGGTAATTAAGCACAAAAATGATTTGAAAGGTGTTCATACACCACATCCCCTAAGAGACTATGACGGTTTTACCCTTTGATTTTAATTGAGTTTGATCCAAGGACTTCATATGCTTTAAATATATCTAATACGTATTCAAGGACTCAAAAATATTTGGTAATTATTCCCAACAAATGATTTGAAAGGTGTTCATTCACCACAAATCGCCTAAGAGACTATGACGGTTTTACCCTTTGATTTGAATTGAGTTTGATCCAAGTGTTTCATATGGTTTAATTATATCTAATACCTATTCAAGGACTCAAAAATATTTGGTAATTAACAACAAAATAATTTGAAAGGTGTTCATACACCACAAATCCCCTAAGAGCATCTATGATGGTTTTACCTTTTGTTTTGAATTGAGTTTGATCCAAGGGCTTCATATGCTTTAAATGTATATAATACCTATTCAAGGAGTCAAAAATATTTAGTAATTATTTAAAACAAAAATGATTTGAAATTTGTTCATTCACCAAAATTGCCTATGAGACTATGACAGTTTTACCCTCTGTTTTGAATTGAGTTTGATCCAAGGGCTTCATATGCTTTAAATAGAGCTGCCACTATTTAAGGACTTAAAAATATTTGGTAATTATTCACAAAAGAAATGATTTGAAAGGTGTTCATACACCACAAATCGCCTAAGAGACTACAGACGGTTTTACCCTTTATTTGAATTGAGTTTGATCCAAGGGGTTCACATGCTTTAAATATAGATAATACCTATTCAAGTAGCCGCAAATATTTTTGTAAATATTCACAACAAAATAATTTGAAAGGTGTTCATACTCCACAAATCGCCCAAGAGACTATGATGGTTTTACCCCTTTTGTTTTTGAATTGAGTTTTATCTAAGGGCTTCATATGCTTTAAATGTATATAATACCTATTCAAGGAGTCAAAAATATTTAGTATTTATTTAAAACAAAATGATTTGAAAGTTGTTCATTCACCACAAATCGTCTAAGAGACTATGACGGTTTTACCCTCTGTTTTGAATTGAGTTTGATCCAAGGGCTTACATCCTTTAAATAGAGCTAGCACCTATTTAAGGAATCAAAAATATTTGGTAATTATTCATAAAAAAAGGATTTGAAAGGTATTCATACACCACAAATCGCCTAATAGACTATGACGGTTTTACCCTTTTATTTGACTTGAGTTTGATCCAAGGGCTTCATATGCTTTAAATATATATAATACCTATTCAAGTAGTCATAAATATTTTTTAAATATTCACAATAAAATAATTTGAAAGGTGTTCATACACCACAAATCGCCTAAGAGACTATGACGGTTTTACCCTTTAATTTGAAATAAGTTTAATCCAAGGGCTTCATATGATTTAAATATACCTAATACCAATTCATGGAGTGAAAAGTATTTGGTAATTAAGCACCAAATTGATTTTAAACGTGTTCATGCACCAAAAAATCGCCTAAGAGACTATAACGGTTTTACCCTTTGATTTGAATTGTGTTAGATCCAAGGGGTTCATATGATTTAAATATATCTAATATCTATTCAAGGACTTAATTTTATTTGGTAATTATTCAATACAAAATGATTTGAAAGGTTTTCATACACCACAAATCGCCTAAGAGACTATGACGGTTTTACCCTTTGTTTTGATTTGAGTTATATCCCAGGGCTTATATGCTTTAAATAGAGCTAGCACCCTATTTAAGGACCAAAAATATTTGGTAATTATTCACAACAAAATGATTTGAAAGGTGTTCATACACCAAAAATCGCCTAAGAGACTATGACGGTTTTACCCTTTGATTTGGATTGAGTTTGATCCAAGGGCTTCATATGCTTTAAATATATATAATACAAATTCAAGTAGTCATAAATATTTCGTAAATATTCACAATAAAATAATTTGAAAGGTGTTCATACACCACAAATCGCCTAAGAGACTATGACGGTTTTACCCTTTGATTTGAAATAAGTTTAATCCAAGGGCTTCATATGATTGAAATATACCTAATACCAATTCAAGGAGTTAAAAGTATTTGGTAATTAAGCACCAAAAATAATTTTAAACGTGTTCATACACAAAAAAATCGCCTAAGAGACTATAACGGTTTTACCCTTTGATTTGAATTGTGTTAGATCCAAGGGGTTCATATGATTTAAATATATCTAATATCTATTCAAGGACTCAATTTTTTGGTAATTATTCAATACAAAATGATTTGAAAGGTTTTCATACACCACAAATCGCATAGAGACTGTGACGGTTTTATCCTTTGGCTTTGATTTGAGGTTGATCCTAGGGCTTCATATGCTTTAAATAGAGCTAGTCCCTATTTAAGGACTCAAAAATATTTGGTAATTATTCACAACAAAATGATTTGAAAGGTGTTCATACACCACAAATCGCCTAAGAGATTATGACGGTTTTACCCTTTGATTTGAATTGAGTTTGATCCAAGGGCTTCATATGCTTTAAATATATATAATACCTAATCAAGGGAGTCATAAATATTTTGTAAATATTCATAACAAAATAACCCGAGCAAGCTGTTCATACACCACAGATCGCCTAAGAGACTATGACGGTTTTAGCCTTTAATTTGAATCTGAGTTTGATCCAAGGGCTTCATATGCTTTAAACATATCTAATACCTATTCAAGGACTCAAAAATATTTGGTAATTATTCACAAAAAAAATATATGAAAGCGTGTCCATACACCACAAATCGTCTAAGAGACTATGACGGTTTTACTCTTTGATGTGAAATAAGTTTAATCCAAGGGCTTCATATGATTGGAAAATATCTATTACCTATTGAAGGACTTAAAAATATTTGGTAAATATTCACAATAAATTAATTTGAAAGGTGTTCAAAGGCCACCAGAAATCGCCTAAGACACTATGATGGTTTTACCTTTGATTTGAAATAATTTTAATCCAAGGGCTTCATATGATTGAAATATACTTAATACCAATTCAAGGAGTGAAAAGTATTTGCAATTAAGCATTATAAATGATTTGAAATGTGTTCATACACCAAAAATCGCCTAAGAGACTATGACGGCCACTTTGATTCGAATTGAATTAGATCCAAGGGCTTCATATGATTTAAATATATCTAATATCTATTCAAGGACTTCATAATTTTTTTTGGTAATTATTCAATACAAATGATTTGAAAGTGCTTTTACACCTCAAATCGCCTAAGACTATGACGATTTTGCCATTTTATATGAAATACGTTTGATCCATGGGTTTCATATGATTAAAATATATCTAATACCCATTCAAGGAGTTAAAAATATTTGCCAATTAAGCACAAACAATGATTTGAAAGGTGTTTATACACCACAAATCGCCTACGAGACCATGACGGTTTTACCCTTTGGTTTGAATTGAGTTTGATTCAGAAGGAGTTCATATGCTTTAAATAGATCTAATACCTATTTAAGGACTCAAAATATTTGGTACTAGTTCACAACAAAATAATTTGAAAGGTGTTCATTCACCACAAAATCGTCTAAGAGACTATGACGGTTTTACCTTGTTTTGAATTTTGTTTGATCCAAGTGGGTCTATACGCTTTAAATAGATCTAGTACCTATTAAAGGACAAAATAATATTTGGTAATTATTCACAACAAAATGATTTGAAAGGTGTTCATTCACCACAAATCGCCTAAGAGACTATAAGGGTTTTACTTCCTTTGATTTGAATTGAGTTAGATCCAAGGGCTTCATAAGATTTAAATGTATCTAATACCTATTCAAGGACTCAAAAATATTTGGGAATTACTCACAAAAAATGATTTGAAAGGTTTTCATACACCACAAATCGCCTAAGAGACTATGACGGTTTTAACCTTTGATTGGAATTGAGTTTGATCCAAGGACATCATAAGCTTTAAATATATCCTATAACCTATTCAAGGACTCAAAAATATTTGATAATTATTCACAACAAATGATTTGAAAGGTTTTCATACACCACAAATCGCCTAAGAGACTATGACGGTTTTACCCTTTGATTTGAAAATCTGAGTTTGATCCAAGGGCTTCATATGCTTTAAATATATATAATACCTATTCAAGGAGTCAAAAAAATTATTGGTAATTATTCAAAACAAATTTATTTGAAAGGTTTTCATACACCACAAATCGCCTAAGAGACTATGACGGTTTTACCCTTTAATTTGAACTGAGTTTGATCCAAGGGTTCACATGCTTTAAATATATCTAATATCTATTCAAGGACTCAAAAATATTTGGTAATTATTCACAAACAAATTATTTTAAAGTGTTCATACACCACAAATCGCCTAAGAGACTATGACGGTTTTACCCTTTGATTTAAATTGAGTATAATCCAAGGGCTTCATATGCTTTAAATATATCTAATACCTATATTCAGGAGCAGTCAAATATTTGGTAATTATTCACAACAAAATGATTTGAAAGGTGTTCATACACCACAAATCTCCTAAGAGACTATGACGCGTTTTACCCATTGATTTGAATTAAGTTTGATCCAAGGGCTTCATATACTTTAAATGTATCTAATACCTATTCAAGGAGTCAAAAATATTTGGTAATTATCCTAAAACAAAATGATTTGAAAGGTGTTCATTACACACAAATCGCCTAAGAGACTATGACGGTTTTACCCATTGATTTGAATTGGGTTTGATCCAAGGGCTTTCTTATGCGTTTTAAATATATCTAATACCTATTCAAGGACTCAAAAATATTTGGTAATTATTCACAACAAAATAGATTTGAAAGAGGTTCATACACCACAAATTGCTTAAGAGACTATGACGGTTTTACCCTTTGATTTGAATTGAGTTTGATCCAAAGACTTCATATGATTTAAATATATCTAATACCTATTCAAGGAGTCAATAATTATTTGGTAATTATTCACAACAAAATGATTTGAAAGGTGTTCATACACCACAAATCGCCTAAGAGACTATGATGGTTTTACCCTTTAATTTGAATTGAGTTTGATCCAAGGGCTTCATATGTACTTTAAAAATATCTAATACCTATTCAAGACTCAAAAATATTTGGTAATTATTCACAACAAAATGATTTGAAAGTGTTTATACACCACAAATCGCCTAAGAGACTATGACGGTTTTACCCTTTAATATGAAATAAGTTTGATCCAAGGGGTTCATATGATTGAAATATATCTAATACCTATTCAAGGAGTCAAAATATTTTGGTAATTAATCAAAACAAAATGATTGTAGAAAGGTTCATACACCACAAATCCCCTAAGAGACTATAACGGTTTTACCCTTTGATATGAAATAAGTTTGATCCAAGTGGCTTCATATGATTGAAATATATCTAATACCTATTCAAGGAGTCAATAATATTTGGTAATTAAACACAAAATGATTTGAAAGGTGGTAATACACCACAAATCGCCTAAGACACTATGACGGTTTTACCCCTTTAATTTGAATTGAGTTTGATCAAGGGCTTCATATGCTTTATATATATCTTATACAAATTATTCAAGGAGTCAAAAATATTTGGAATTATTCAAAACAAAATTTTTTGAAAGGTGGTCATACACCACAAATCGCCTAAGAGACTATACACGTGCTTTTTACCCTTTATATTGAATTGAGTTTGATCCAAGGGCTTCATATGCTTTAAATAGATCTAATACCTATTCAAGGACTCAAAAATATTTGGTAATTATTCACAATTAAATGATTTGAAAGAAGGCCATACACCACAAATCGCCTAAGAGACTATGACGGTTTTACCCTTTATTTGAATTGAGTTAGATCCAAGGGCTTCATATGCTTTAAATATATCTAATACCTATTCAAGGACTCAAAAGTTTTTGGTAATTATTCCACAACAAAATGATTTGAAAGGTGTTCATACACCACAAATCGCCTACGAGACTATGACTAGTTTTACCCATTGAATTTGAAATAAGTTTGATCCAAGGCCTTCATATGCTTTAAATATATCTAATAGCTATTCAAGGACATCAAAAATATTTTGGGTAATTAATCACAAAATAATGATTGAAAGGTGTCCATACACCACATATCGCCTAAGAGACTATGACGAACGTTTTACCCTTTGATGAATTGAATGGGATCCAAGGGCTTCATATGCTTTAAAAAGATCTAATACCTATTCAAGGACTCAAAATATTTGGTAATTATTCACAACAAATGGATTTGAAGGGTTGTTCACCACAAATCGCCCTAAGAGACTATGACGGTTTTAGCCCTTTGATTTGAATTGAGTTTTATCCAAGGGCTTCATATGCTTTCAATATAACTAATACCTATTCAAGGACTCAAAAATATTCGGTAATTAAACACAACAGAAATCATTTGAAAGGTGTTCATACACCACAAATCCCCTAAGAGACTATTACGGATTTACCCTTTGATTTGAATTTAGGTTTGATCCAAGGACTTCATATCCTTTAAATATATCCAATACCTATTCAAGGACTCAAAATATTTGGTAATTATTCACAACAAAATGATTTGAAAGGTGTTCATACACCACAAATCGCCTAAGAGACTATGACAGTTTTACCCTTTGATTTGAATTGAGTTTGATCCAAGGGCTTCATATGCTTTAAATATATCTAATACCTATTCAAGGAATCAAAAATATTAGGTAATTATTCACCACAAAATGATTTGAAAGGTATTCATACACCACAAATCGCCTAAGAGACTATAACGGTTTTACCCTTTGATATGAATTAAGTTTGATCCAAGGGCTTCATAAGCATTGAAATATATCTAATACCTATTCATGGATTCAAAAATATTTGGCAATTAATCACAACAAAATGATTTGAAAGGTGTTCATACACCACAAATCGCCTAAGAGACTATGACGGTTTTACCCTTTGATATGAAATAAGTTTGATCCAAGGGCTTCATATGATTGAAATATATATAATACCTATTCAAGGAGCCAATAATATTTGGTAATTAAGCACAAAAAATGATTTGAAAGGTGTTCATACACTAGAAATCCCCTAAGAGACTATGACGGTTTTACCCTTTTATTTGAATTTAGGTTGATCCAAGGATTTCATATGATTGAAATATATCTAATACCTGATTCAAGGAGTCAAAATTATTTGGTAAATAATCACAATAATATTATTTGAAAGTTGGTCATACACCACAAATCCCCTAAGACACTATGACGGTTTTACCCTTTTATTTGAATAAGTTTGATCCAAGGGCTTCATATGCTTTAAATATATCTAATACCTATTCAAGGAGTCAGAATTATTTGGTAAATATTCACAAAAAATTTTTTGAAAGGTGGTCATACACCACAAATCGCCTAAGAGACTATGACGGTTTTACCCTTTAATTTGAATTGAGTTTGATCCAAGGGCTTCATATGCTTTAAATATATCTAATACCTATTCAAGGACTCAAAATTATTTGGTAATTATTCTCAACAAAATGATTTGAAAGGTGTTCATACACCACAAATCGCCTTAGAGACTATGACGGTTTTACCCTTTGATTTGAATTGAGTTAGATCCAAGGGCTTCATATTCTTTAAATATATCTAATACCTATTCAAGGAGTCAAAATTTTCTGGTAATAATTCACAACAAAATGATTTGAAAGGTTTTTATATACCACAAATCGCCTAATAGACTATGACAGTTTTACCCTTTGATATGAAATCAGTTTGATCCAAGGGCTTCATATGATTGAAATATATCTAATAGCTATTCAAGGAGTGAAAAATATTTGGTAATTAAGCACAACAAAATGATTTGAAAGGTGTTGATACACCACAAATCGCCTAAGAGACTATGACGGTTTTACCCTTTAATTTGAATTGAGTTTAATCCAAGGGCTTGATATGCTTTAAATAGATATAATACCTATTCAAGGACTCAAAAATATTTGGTAATTATTCTTAACAAAATGATTTGAAAGGTGTTCATACACAAACAAATCGCCTAATAGACTAAGACGGCTTTACCATTTGATTTAAATTGAGTTTTATCCAAGAGCTTCATATGATTTAAATATGTCTGATACTTATTCAAGGAGTCATAAATATTTTGTAAATATTCACAATAAAATAATTTGAAAGGTCTTCATACAACACAAATCGCCGTAGAGACTATGACGATTTTACCCTTTAATATGATTTGAGTTTGATCCAAGCGCTTGATATGCTTTAAAAATATCTAATACCTATTAAAGGACTCAAAAAATATTTGGTAATTATTCACAACAAACTGATTTGAAAGGTGTTCATACACCACAAATCGCCTATGAGACTATGACGGTTTTACCCTTTGATTTGAAATAAGTTTAATCCAAGGGCTTCGTATGATTGAAATATACCTAATACCAATTCAAGGAGTGAAAATTACTTGGTAACTAACCACCAAAAATGATTTAGAAGGTGGTCATATACCAAAAAAATGCCTAAGAGACTATGATGGTTTTACCCTTTGATTTGAATTGAGTTAGATCCAAGGGCTTCATATGATTTAAATATATCTAATACCTATTCATGGACTCAAATTATTTTGGTAATTATTCACAACAAAGTGATTTGAAAGGTTTTCATACACCACAAATCGCCTAAGAGACTATGACGGTTTTACCCTTTGATATGGAATAAGTTTGATCCAAGGGGTTCATATGATTGAAATATATCTAATACCTATTCAAGGAGTCAATAATATTTGGTAATTAAGCAAAAAAAATGATATGAAAGGTGTTCATACATCACAAATCCCATAAGAAACTATGACAGTTTTACCCTTTGATTTAAATTTAGGTTAATCCAAGGACTTCATGTGATTGAAATATATCTAATACCGATTCAAGGAGTTAAAGACATTTGTTAATTAAGAACCACAAATGATTTGAAAGGTGTTCATACACCACAAATCTCCTAAGAGTCTATGACGGTTTTACCCTTTGATTTGAACTGAGTTTGATCCAAGGGATTCATATGCATTAAATATATCTAATGTCTATTCAAGGACTCAAAAATATTTGGTAATTATTTACAACCAAATGATTTGAAAGGTGTTCATACACCACAAATCCCCTAAGAGACTATGACGGTTTTACCCTTTGATATGAAATAAGTTTGATCCAAGTGGTTCATATGATTGAAATATATCTAATACCTATTCAAGGAGTCAATAATATTTGGTAATTAAGCAAAAAAAATGATATGAAAGGTGTTCATACATCACAATTCCCATAAGAAACTATGACAGTTTTACCCTTTGATTTGAATTTAGGTTAATCCAAGGACTTCATGTGATTGAAATATATCTAATACCGATTCAAGGAGTTAAAGACATTTGTTAATTAAGAACCACAAATGATTTGAAAGGTGTTCATACACCACAAATCTCCTAAGAGTCTATGACGGTTTTACCCTTTGATTTGAACTGAGTTTGATCCAAGGGATTCATATGCATTAAATATATCTAATGTCTATTCAAGGACTCAAAAATATTTGGTAATTATTTACAACAAAATGATTTGAAAGGTGTTCATACACCACAAATCCCCTAAGAGACTATGACGGTTTTACCCTTTGATATGAAATAAGTTTGATCCAAGTGGTTCATATGATTGAAATATATCTAATACCTATTCAAGGAGTCAATAATATTTGGTAATTAAGCAAAAAAATTGATTTGATAGGTGTTCATACACCACAAATCCCCTAAGACACTATGACGGTTTTATCCTTTAATTAGAATTGAGTTTAATCTAAGGGCTTCATATGCTTTAAAAATATCTAATACCTATTAAAGGACTCAAAAATATTTGGTAATTATTCACAACAAACTTATTTGAAAGGTGTTCATACACCACAAATCGCCTAAGAGACTATGACGGTTGTACTCTTTGATTAGAAATAAGTTTAATCCAAGGTCTTCGTATGATTGAAATATACCTAATACCAATTCAAGGAGTGAAAATTATTTGGTAACTATCCACCAAAAATGATTTGAAAGGTGTTCATATACATAAAAAGGCCTAGGAGACTATGATGGTTTTACCCTTTGATTTGAATTGATTTAGATCCAAGGGCTTCATATGATTTAAATATATCTAATACCTATTCATGGACTACAAATTATTTTGGTAATTATTCACAACAAAGTGATTTGAAAGGTTTTCATACACCACAAATCGCCTAAGAGACTATGACGGTTTTACCCTTTGATAAGAAATAAGTTTGATCCAAGGGGTTCATATGATTGAAATATATCTAATACCTATTCAAGGAGTCAATAATATTTGGTAATTCAGCAAAAAAATTGATATGAAAGGTGTTCCTACACCACAAATCCCCTAAGAGACTATGACGGTGTTACCCTTTGATTTGAATTTAGGTTGATCCAAGGACTTCATGTGATTGAAATATATCTAATACCGATTCAAGGAGTTAAAGAAATTTGGTAATTAAGAACCACAAATGATTTGAAAGGTGTTCATACACCAAAAATCGCCTAAGAGAGTATGACGGTTTTACCTTTTGATTTGAAATGAGTTTGATCCAAGGGCTTCATATGCTTTAAATATATCTAATGTCTATTCAAGGACTCAAAAATATTTGGTAATTATTTACAACCAAATGATTTGAAAGGTTTTCATACACCACAAATCGCCTAAGAGACTATAACGGTTTTATCCTTTGATATGAAATAAGTTTAATCCAAGGGCTTCATATGATGGAAATATATCAAATACCTATTAAAGGAGTCAAAAATATTTGGTAATTAACCAAAAAAAAATCATTTGAAAGGTGTTCATACACCACAAATCGCCTAAGAGGCTATGACGGTTTTACACTATGATTAAATTGAGTTTGATCCAAGGGATTCATAAGCTTTAAATATATATAATACATATTCAAGGAGTCAGAATTATTTTGTAAATATTCACAAAAAAAAAAATTTGAAAGGTGTTCATACACCACAAATCGCCTAAGAGACTATGACGGTTTTACCCTTTGATTTGAACTGAGTTTGATCCAGTGGCTTCATATGCTTTAAATATATCTAATGTATATTCAAGGACTAAAAATATTTGGTAATTATTTACAACCAAATGATTTGAAAGGTTTTCATACACCACAAATCGCCTAAGAGACTATGACGGTTTTATCCTTTGATATGAAATAAGTGTAATCCAAGGGCTTCATATGAAATAATTTTAATCCAAGGGCTTCATATGATTGTAATATATCAAATACCGATTAAAGGAGTCAAAAATATTTGGTAATTAACCAAAAAAAATGATTTGAAAGGTGTTCATACACCACAAATCGCCTAAGAGATTATGACGGTTTTACTCTTTAATTTGAATTGAGTTTGATCCAAGGGCTTCATATGCTTTAAATATATCTAATACCTATTCAAGGACTCAAAAATATTTCGTAATTATTCACAACAAAATGATTTGAAAGGTTTTCATGCACCATAAATCGCGTAAGAGACTATGACGGTTTTATCATTCGATATGAAATAAGTTTAATCCAAGCGCTTCATATGATTGAAATATATCTAATACCTACTAAAGGAGCCAAAAATATTTGGTAATCAACCAAAAAAATGATTTGAAAGGTGTTCATACACCACAAATCGCCTAAGAGACTATGACAGTTTTTCACTTTGATTAAATGGAGTTTGATCCAAGGGATTCATATGCTTTAAATATATCTAATACATATTCAAGGACTAAAGAAAATTTTTGTAAATATTCACAATAAATTTTTTTGAAAGGTGTTCATACACCACAAATCGCCTAACAGACTATGACGGTTTTACCCTTTAATATGAATTGAGTTTGATCCAAGGGCTTCATATGCTTTAAATATATCAAATACCTATTCAGGGACTCAAAAATATTTGGTAATTATTCACAAAAAAATGATTTGAAAGGTTTTCATACACCACAAATTGTGTAAGAGACTATGACGGTTTTATCCTTTGATATGAAATAAGTTTAATCCAAGGGCTTCATATGATTGAAATATATCTAATACCTATTGAAGGAGTCAAAAATATTTAGTAATTAACCAAAAAAAATGATTTGAAAGGTGTTCATACACCACAAATCCCCAAAGAGACTATAACGGTTTTACCCTTTGATTTATATTGAGTTATATCCAAGGGCTTCATATGCTTTAAATAGATCTAATACGTATTCAAGGACTCAAAAAAATTTGGTAAATACTCTCAACAAAATGATCTGAAAGGTGTTCATACACCACAAATCGCCTAAGAGACTATGACGGTTTTACCCTTTAATTTGAATTGAGTTTGATCCAAGGGCTTGATATGCTTTAAATATATCTAATTCATACTCAAGGACTAAAAAATATTTGGTAATTATTCACAACAAAATGATTTGAAAGGTGTACTTACACCACAAATCGCCTAAGAGACTATGACGGTTTTACCCTTTGATTTGAATTGAGTTAGATTCAAGGGGTTCATATACTTTAAATATATCTAATACCTATTCAAGGACTCAAAAGTTTTTGGTAATTATTCACAACAAAATGATTTCAAAGGTGTTCATACACTACAAATCGCCTAAGAGACTATGACGGTTTTACCCTTTAATATGAATTGAGTTTGATCCACGGGCTTCATATGCTTTAAATATATCAAATACCTATTCAAGGACTCAAAAATATTTGGTAATTATTCACAACAAAATGATTTGAAAGGTTTTCATACACCACAAATCGTGTAAGAGAATATGACGGTTTTATCCTTTGATATGAAATAAGTTTAATCCAAGGGCTTCATATGATTGAAAAATATCTAATACCTATTAAAGGAGTCAAAAATATTTGGTAATTAACCAAAAAAAATGATTTCAAAGGTGTTCATACACCACCAATCGCCTAAGAGACTATGACAGTTTTACTCTTTAATTTGAATTGAGTTTTATCCAAGGGCTTAATATGCTTTAAATTTATCTAATACCTATTCAAGGACTCAAAAATATTTGGTAATTATTCACAACAAAATGATTTGAAAGGTTTTCATACACCATAAATCGCGTCAGAGACTATGACAGTTTTATCCTTTGATATGAAATAAGTTTAATCCAAGGGCTTCATATGATTGAAATATATCTAATACCTATTAAAGGAGTCAAAAATATTTGGTAATTCACCAAAAAAGTTGAATTGAAAGGTGTTCATACACCACAAATCGACTAAGAGATTATGACGGTTTTACACTTTGATTAAATTGAGTTTGATCCAAGGGCTTCATATGCTTTAAATATATATAATACATATTCAAGGACTCAAAATATTTGGTAAAGGTGTTCATACACCACAAATCGCCTAAAGAGACTATAACGGTTTTACCCTTTGATTTATATTGAGTTATATCCAAGGGCTTCATATGCTTTAAATAGATCTAATACCTATTCAAGGACTCAAAAAAATTTGGTAAATACTCGCAACAAAATGATCTGAAAGGTGTTCATACACCACAAATCGCCTAAGAGACTATGACGGTTTTACCCTTTAATTTGAATTGAGTTTGATCCAAGGGCTTCATATGCTTTAAATATATCTAATTCATACTCAAGGACTAAAAAATATTTGGTAATTATTCACAACAAAATGATTTGAAAGGTGTACTTACACCACAAATCGCCTAAGAGACTATGACGGTTTTACCCTTTGATTTGAATTGAGTTAGATTCAAGGGGTTCATATACTTTAAATATATCTAATACCTATTCAAGGACTCAAAAGTTTTTGGTAATTATTCACAACAAAATGATTTCAAAGGTTTTCTTACACCACAAATCGCCTAAGAGACTATGACGGTTTTTCCCTTTGATATGAAATAAGTTTGATCCAAGGGCTTCATATGATTGAAATATATCTACTAGTTATTCAAGGAGTAAAAAATATTTGGTAATTAAGTACAAAAAATGATTTCAAAGGTGTTCATACACCACATATCCCCTAAGAGACTATGACGGTATTACCCTTTGATTTGAATTGAGGTCGATCCAAAGGACTTCATATGCTTTAAAAGGAGCTAATACCTATTCAAGGACTAAAAAATATTTCCTAATTATTCCCAACAAATTGATTTGAAAGGTGTTCATTCACCACAAATTGCCTAAGAGACTATGACGATTTTACCCTTTGATTTGAATTGAGTTTGATCAAAGGGTTTCATATGGTTTAAATATATCTAATACCTATTCAAGGACTCAAAAACATTTGGTAATTATTAACATCCAATATAATGTGAAAGGTGTTCATACACCACAAATCCCCTAAGATACTATGACGGTTTTACCCTTTGATTTCAATTTAGGTTGATCCAAGGACTTCATATGATTGAAATATATCTATTACTGATTCAAGGAGTCAAAATCATTTGGTAATTAAGCACCACAAATGATTTGAAAGATGTTCATACACCACAAATCCCCTGAGAGACTATGACGGTTTTACCCTTTGATTTAAATTGAGTTTGATCCAAGGGCTTCATATGCTTTAAATATAACTAATACCCATTCAAGGACTCAAAAATATTTGGTAATTATTCACAACAAAATGATTTGAAAGGTTTTCATACACCACAAATCGCCGAAGAGACTATGACAGTTTTATCCTTTGATATGAAATAAGTTTATTCCAAGGCATTCATATGATTAAAATATATCTAATACCTATTGAAGGCGTCAAAAATATTTAGTAATTAACCAAAAAATGATTTGAAAGGTGTTCATACACCACAAATCCCCAAAGAGACTATAACGGTTTTACCCTTTGATTTATATTGAGTTATATCCAAGGGCTTCATATGCTTTAAATATATCTAATAGCTATTCAAGGACTCAAAATTTTTTTGTAAATATTCGCAACAAAATGATTTGAAAGGTGTTCATACACCACAAATCGCCTAAGAGACTATGACGGTTTTTCCCTTTAAATTGAATTGAGTTTGATCCAAGGGCTTCATATGCTTTAAATATATCTAATACATACTCAAGGACTAAAAAATATTTGGTAATTATTCACAACAAAATGATTTGAAATGTGTACTTAAACCACAAATCGCCTAAGAGACTATGATGGTTTTACCCTTTGATTTGAATTGAGTTAGATCCAAGGGCTTCATATGCTTTAAATATATCTAATACCTATTCAAGGACTCAAAAGTTTTTGGTTATTATTCACAACAAAATGATTTCAAAGGTTTTCATACACCAAAAATCGCCTAAGAGACTATGACGGTTTTACCCTTTAATTTGAATTGAGTTTGATCCAATGGCTTCATATGCTTTAAATATATCTAATACCTATTCAGGGACTCAAAAATATTTGGTAATTAACCACAACAAAATGATTTGAAAGGTGTTCATACACCACAAATCGCCTAAAGAGACTATGACGGTTTTACCCTTTGATTTATATTGAGTTAAATCCAAGGGCTTCATATGCTTTAAATATATCTAATACCTATTCAAGGACTCAAAAATATTTGGTAAATACTCACAACAAAATGATTTGAAAGGTGTTCATACACCACAAATCGCCTAAGAGACTATGACGGTTTTACCCATTAATTTGAATTGAGTTTGATCCAATGGCTTCATATGCTTTAAATATATCTAATACCTATTCAAGGACTAAAAAATATTTGGTAATTATTCACAACAAAATGATTTGAAAGGTTTTCATGCACCATAAATCGCGTAAGAGACTATGACGGTTTTATCCTTCGATATGAAATAAGTTTAATCCAAGGGCTTCATATGCTTTAAATATATCTAATACCTATTCAAGGACTCAAAAATATTTGGTAATCAACCAAAAAAATGATTTGAAAGGTGTTCATACACCACAAATTGCCTAAGAGACCACGACGGTTTTACACTTTGATTTGAATTGAGTTTGATCCAAGGGCATCATATGCTTTAAATATATATAATACATATTCAAGGACTCAGAATTATTTTGTAAATATTCACAATAAAAAAATTTGAAAGGTGTTCATACACCGCAAATCGCCTAAGAGACTATGACGGTTTTACCCTTTAAGTTGAATTTTGTTTGATCCAAGGGCTTCATATGCTTTAAATATATCTAATACCTATTGAACGACTCAAAAGTTTTTGGTAATTATTCATAACAAAATGATTTCAAAGGTTTTCTTACACCACAAATCGCCTAAGAGACTATGACAATTTTACCCTTTGATATGAAATAAGTTTGATCCAAGGGCTTCATATGCTTTAAATATATATAATATATTCAAGGACTCTTAATTATTTTGTAAATATTCACAATAAAAAAATTTGAAAGGTGTTCATACACCGCAACTACGCGGAAGAGACTAAGTGACGGTTTTACCCTTATAGTTGAATTTTGTTTGATCTAAGGGCTTCATATGCTTTAAACATATCTAATACCTATTGAACGACTCAAAAGTTTTTGGTAATTATTCATACCAAATGATTTTTAAAGTGTTTTACACCACAAATCGCCTAAGAAACTATGAAGATAATTTTACCTTTGATATGAAATAAGTTTGATCCATGCGCTTCATATGATTGAAATATATATAAATAGCTATTCAAGGAGTCAAAATATTTGGTAATTATTAAAGCAAAATGATTTCAAAGGTGTTCATACACCATACATTCCCCAAGAGACCATGTATTTGTTTTACCCTTTGATTTTAATTGAGGAGGACCCAAGGACTTCCTTTGCTTTAAAAGGATCTAATACGTATTCAAGAACTCAAAAATATTTCCTAATTATTCCCAACAAATTTATTTGAAAGGTGTTCATTCACCACAAATCGCCTAAGAGACTATGACGGTTTTACCCTTTGATTTGAATTGAGTTTGATCCAGAGTGTTTCATATGGTTTAATTATATCTAATACCTATTCAACGACTCAAAAATATTTGGTAATTATTCACAACAAAATGATTTGAAAGGTTTTCATGCGCCACAAATCGCCTAAGAGACTATGACGGTTTTACCCTTTAATATGAATTGAGTTTGATCCAAGTATGGCTTCATTCGCTTTAAATATATCAAATACCTATTCAGGGGACTCAAAATATTTGCCCACTATTCACAAAAAATTGATTTGAAAGGTTTTCATACACCACAAATTGTGTAAGAGACTATGACGGTTTTATCCTTTGATATGAAATAAGTTTAATCCATGCCTACATTGAACATATCTAATACCTATGCAAGGAGTCAAAATATTTAGTAATTAACCAAAAAAATGATTCAAAGGTGTTCATACACCACAAATCCCCAAAGAGACCATAACGGTTTTACCCTTGATTTATATTGAGTTATATCCAAGGGTTTTACATGCTTTAAATAGATCTAATACGTATTCAAGGACTCAAAAATATTTGGTAATTATTCACAACAAAATGATTTGAAAGGTGTTCATACACCACAAATCGCCTAAGAGACTATGACGGTTTTACCCTTTGATTTGAAATAAGTTTGATCCAAGGGCTTCATATGATTGAAATATATCTAATACCTATTCAAGGAGTCAAAAATATTTGGTAATTAAGCACAAAAAATGATTTGAAAGGTGTTCATACACCACAAATCGCCTAAGAGACTATGACGGTTTTACCCTTTGATTTGAATTGAGTTTGATCCAAGGGCTTCATATGCTTTAAATATATCTAATACCTATTCAAGGACTCAAAAATATTTGGTAATTATTCACAACAAAATGATTTGAAAGGTGTTCATACACCACAAATCGCCTAAGAGACTATGACGGTTTTACCCTTTGATTTGAAATAAGTTTGATCCAAGGGCTTCATATGATTGAAATATATCTAATACCTATTCAAGGAGTCAAAAAATTTGGTAATTATTCACAACAAAATGATTTGAAAGGTGTTCATACACCACAAATCGCCTAAGAGACTATGACGGTTTTACCCTTTGATTTGAATTGAGTTTGATCCAAGGACTTCATATGATTGAAATATATCTAATACCTATTCAAGGAGTCAAAAATATTTGGTAATTAAGCACCACAAATGATTTGAAAGGTGTTCATACACCACAAATCCCTAAGAGACTATGACGGTTTTACCCTTTGATTTGAATTGAGTTTGATCCAAAGGCTTCATATGCTTTAAATATATCTAATACCTATTCAAGGACTCAAAAATATTTGGTAATTATTCACAACAAAATGATTTGAAAGGTTTTCATACACCACAAATCGCCTAAGAGACTATGACGGTTTTATCCTTTGATTTGAAATAAGTTTGATCCAAGGGCTTCATATGATTGAAATATATCTAATACCTATTCAAGGAGTCAAAAAATTTGGTAATTATTCACAACAAAATGATTTGAAAGGTGTTCATACACCACAAATCGCCTAAGAGACTATGACGGTTTTACCCTTTGATTAAATTGAGTTTGATCCAAGGCTTCATATGCGGCAAATATATCAAATTCATAGTCTAAGGGATTCGAAATATTTGGTAATTGTTCATAACAAAATGATTTGAAAAGGTGTCCATACACTATAAATCGCCTAAGAGACTATGACGGTTTTAACCTTTGATTTGAATAGAGTTACATCCAAGGGCTTCATATGCTTTAAATATATCTGATACCTATTCAAGGACTTTAATTTTTTTGGTAATTATTCACAACAAAATGATTTCAAAGGTTTTCATACACCACAAATCGCCTAAGAGACTATGAAGGTTTTATCCTTTGATATGAAATACCTTAACCAAGGGATTCATATGATTGAAATATACCTAATACCTATTCAAGGAGTCAAAAATATTTGGTAATTAACCAAAAAAATTGATTTGAAAGGTGTGAATACACCACAAACCGCTAAGAGACCATGACGGTTTTTACCCTTTAATTTGAATTGTGTTTGGACTAAGGGCTTAATATGCATTAAATATATCCAATACATATTCAAGGACTCAAAAATATTTTGTACTTATTCACAACAAAATTATTTGAAAGGTGTTCATACACCACAAATCCCCTAAGAGACTATGACGAAGTTATACCCTTTGGATTTGAATTTAGGTTGATCCAAGGACTTCATATGATTGAAATATGTCTATTACCGATTCAATGAGTCAAAAACATTTGGTAATTAAGCACCACAAATGATTTAAAAGATGTTCATACACCACAAATCCCCTAAGAGACTATGACGGTTTTACCCTTGATTTGAATTGAGTTTGATCCAGGGCTTCATATACTTTAAATATATCTAATACCTATTCAAGGACTCAAAAATATTTGGAATTATTCACAACAAAATGATTTGAAAGGTTTTCATACACCAGAAATCGCCTAAGAGACTATGACGGTTTTATCCTTTAACATGAAATAAGTTTAATCCAAGGGCTTCATATGATTGAAATATATCGAATACCTATTCAGGGAGTTAAAAAATTTGGTAAATATTCAGAACAAATGATTTGAAAGGTGTTCATACACTACAAATCGCCTAAGAGACTATGACGGTTTTACCTTGATTAAATTGAGTTTGATCCAAGGGCTTCATATGCTTTAAATATATCAAATTCATATTCAAGGATTCGAAATATTTGGTAATTGTTCATAACAAAATGATTTGAAAGGTGTCCATACACCATAAATCGCCTAAGAGACTATGACGGTTTTAACCTTTGATTTGATTAGAGTTAGATCCAAGGGCTTCATATGCTTTAAATATATCTGATACCTATTCAAGGACTTTAAATTTTTTGGTAATTATTCACAACAAAATGATTTCAAAGGTTTTCATACACCACAAATCGCCTAAGAGACTATGAAGGTTTTATCCTTTGATATGAAATAATTTTAATCCAAGGGATTCATATGATTGAAATATACCTAATACCTATTCAAGGAGTCAAAAATATTTGGTAATTAACCAAAATAAAATGATTTCAAAGGTGTTGATAAACCACAAATCCCCTAAGAGACTATAATGGTTTTTACCCTTTGATTTATATTGAGTTATATCCAAGGGCTTCATATGCTTTAAATATATCTAATACCTATTCAAGGACTCAAAAATTTGGTAAATATTCACAAAAAATGATTTGAAAGGTGTTCATCCACCACAAATCGCCTAAGAGACTATGACGATTTTACCCATTAATTTGAATTGAGTTTGATCCAGGGCTTATATGCATTAAATATATCTAATACACATTCAAGGACTCAAAATATTTGGTAATTATTCACAGCAAAATGATTTAAAAGGTGTTCATACACCACAAATCGCCTAAGTGACTATGACGGTTTTACCTTATTTAAATTGAGTTAGATCCAAGGGCTTCATATGCTTTAAATATATCTAATACCTATTCAAGGAATCAAAAGTTTTTGGTAATTATTCACAACAAAATGATTTCAAAAGCTATACACCACAAATCGCCTAAGAGACTATGATGATTTTACCCTTTGATATGAAATAAGTTTGATCCAAGGGCTTCATATGATTGAAATATACCTAATAGCTATTCAAGGAGTCAAAAATATTTGTACTAAGCATAAAAAATGATTTCAAAGGTGTTCATACACCACATATCCCCTAAGAGACTATGACGGTTTTACCCCTTGATTAAATTGAGTTTGGATCCAAGGGCTTCACATGCTTTAAATATATCAAATTCATATTCAAGGATTCGGAAATATTTGGAATTGTTCATAACAAAATGATTTGAAAGGTGCCCATACACCATAAATCGCCTAAGAGACTATGACGGTTTTAACCTTGATTTGAATAGAGTTAGATCCAAGGGCTTCATATGCTTTAAATATATCTGATACCTATTCAAGGACTTTAATTTTTTTGGTAATTATTCACAACAAAATGATTTCAAAGGTTTTCATACACCACAAATCGCCTAAGAGACTATGAAGGTTTTACCCTTTGATATGAAATAATTTTAATCCAAGGGATTCATATGATTGAAATATACCTAATACCTATTCAAGGAGTCAAAAATATTTGGTAATTAACCAAAAAATGATTTTAAAGGTGAATACACCACAAATCCGCTAAGAGACTATGACGGTTTTACCCTTTATTTGAATTGTGTTTGATCCAAGGGCTTAATATGCATTAAATATATCTAATACCTATTCAAGGACTCAAAAATATTTTGTAATTATTCACAACAAAATTATTTGAAAGGTGTTCATACACCACAAATCCCCTAAGAGACTATGACGGTTATACCCTTTGATTTGAATTTAAGGGATCCAAGGACTTCATATGATTGAAATATATCTATTACCGATTCAATGAGTCAAAAATATTTGGTAATTAAGCACCACAAATGACTTAAAAGATGTTCATACACCACAAATCCCCTAAGAGACTATGACGGTTTTACCCTTTGATTTGAATTGAGTTTGATCCAAGGCTTCATATACGAAATATATCTAATACCTATTCAAGGACTCAAAAACATTTGGTAATTATTCACAACAAATGATTTGAAAGGTTTTCATACACCACAAATCGCCTAAGAGACTATGACGGTTTTACCCTTTAACATGAAATAAGTTTAATCCAAGGGCTTCATATGATTGAAATATATCGAATACCTATTCAAGGAGTTAAAAATTTGGTAAATATTCAGAACAAAATGATTTGAAAGGTGTTCATACACCACAAATCGCCTAAGAGACCATGACGGTTTTACCATTTGATTAAATTGAGTTTGATCCAAGGGCTTCATATGCTTTAAATATACCAAATTCATATTCAAGGATTCGGAAATATTTGGTAATTGTTCATAACAAATGATTTGAAAGGTGTCCATACACTATAAATCGCCTAAGAGACTATGACGGTTTTACCCTTTGATTTGATTAGTTAGATCCAAGGGCTTCATATGCTTTAAATATATCTCATACCTATTCAAGGACTTTAATTTTTTGGTAATTATTCACAACAAAATGATTTCAAAGGTTTTCATACACCACAAATCGCCTAAGAGACTATGAAGGTTTTATCCTTTGATATGAAATAATTTTAATCCAAGGGATTCATATGATTGAAAAATACCTAATACCTATTCAAGGAGTCAAAATATTTGGTAATTAACCAAAATAAAATGATTTCAAAGGTGTTGATAAACCACAAATCCCCTAAGAGACTATAATGGTTTTTACCCTTTGATTTATATTGAGTTATATCCAAGGGCTTCATATGCTTTAAATATATCTAATACCTATTCAAGGACTCAAAAATTGGTAAATATTCACAACAAAATGATTTGAAAGGTGTTCATTCACCACAAATCGCCTAAGAGACTATGACGATTTTACCCTTTAATTTGAATTGAGTTTGATCCTAGGGCTTCATATGCATTAAATATATGTAATACATATTCAAGACTCAAATATATTTGGTAATTATTCACAGAAAATGATTTAAAAGGTGTTCGTACACCACAAATCGCCTAAGTGACTATGACGGTTTTACCCTTTTATTTGAATTGAGTTAGATCCAAGGGCTTCATATGCTTTAAATATATCTAATACCTATTCAAGGAGTCAAAAGTTTTTGGTAATTATTCACAACAAAATGATTTCAAAGGTTTTCATACACCACAAATCGCCTAAGAGACTATGATGATTTTACCCTTTGATATGAAATAAGTTTGATCCAAGGGCTTCATATGATTGAAATATATCTAATAGCTATTCAAGGAGTCAAAAATATTTGGTAATTAAGAACAAAAAATGATTTCAAAGGTGTTCATACACCACATATCCCCTAAGAGACTATGACGGTTTTACCCTTTGATTTGAATTGAGTTTGATCCAAGGGGCTTCATATGCTTTGAATATATTTAATACCTATTCAAGGACTCAAAAATATTTGGAATTATTCACAACTAAATAATTTGAAAGATTTTCATACACCCACAATCTCCTAAGAGGCTATGACGGTTTTATCCTTTAACATGAAATAAGTTTAATCCAAGGGCTTCATATGATTGAAATATATCTAATACCTATTCATGGAGTCAAAAATATTTGGTAATTAACCAAAAATAATTTGAAAGGTGTTAATACACCACAAATCCCCTAAGAGACTATGACGGTTTTACCCTTTAATTTGAATTGCGTTTGATCCAAGGGCTTAATATGCATTAAATATATCTAATACATATTCAAGGACTCAAAAATATTTTGTAATTATTCACAACAAATGATTTGAAAGGTGTTCATACACCACAAATCCCCTAAGAGACTATGACGGTTATACCCTTTCATTTGAATTTAGGTTGATTCAAGGACTTCATATGATTGAAATATATCTATTACCGATTCAATGAGTCAAAAACATTTGCAATTAAGCACCACAAATGATTTAAAAGATGTTCATACACCACAAATTCCCTAAGAGACTATGACGGTTTTACCCTTTGATTTGAATTGAGTTTGATCCAAAGGCTTCATATACTTTAAATATATCTAATACCTATTCAAGGACTCAAAACTATTTGGTAATTATTCACAACAAAATGATTTCAAAGGTTTTCATATCACCACAAATCGCCTAAGAGACTATGAAGGTTTTATCCTTTGATATGAAATACCTTTAATCCAAGGATTCATATGATTGAAATATACCTAATACCTATTCAAGGAGTCAAAAATATTTGGTAATTAACCAAAAAAGGATTTGAAAGGTGTGAATACACCACAAATCCGCTAAGAGACTATGACGGTTTTACCCTTTAATTTGAATTGTGGTTGATCCAAGGGCTTAATATGCATTAAATATATCTAATACATATTCAAGGACTCAAAAATATTTTGTAATTATTCACAACAAATGATTTGAAAGGTGTTCAAACACCACAAATCCCCTAAGAGACTATGACTGTTATACCCTTGGTTTAAATATAGGTTGATCCAAGGACTTCATATGATGGAAATATATCTATTACCGATTCAATGAGTCAAAAACATTTGGTACTTAAGCACCACAAATGATTTAAAGATGTTCATACACCCCAAATCCCCTAAGAGACTATGACGGTTTTACCTTTGATTTGAATTGAGTTTGGATCCAAAGGCTTCATATACTTTAAATATATCTAATACCTATTCAAGGACTCAAAAATATTTGGTAATTATTCACAACAAAATGATTTGAAAGGTTTTCATACACCACAAATCGCCTAAGAGACTATGACGGTTTTATCCTTTAATATGAAATAAGTTTAATCCAAGGGCTTCATATGATTGAAATATATCGAATACCTATTCAAGGAGTTAAAAAAATTTTGGTAAATATTCAGAACAAAATGATTTGAAAGGTGTTCATACACTACAAATCGCCTAAGAGACTATGACGGTTTTACCCTTTGATTAAATTGAGTTTGATCCAGGGGTTAATATGCTTTAAATATATCAAATTCATATTCAAGGATTCGGAAATATTTGGTAATTGTTCATAACAAAATGATTTGAAAGGTGTCCATACACCATAAATCGCCTAAGAGACTATGAATAGGTTTGATCCAAGGGCTTCACATGATTGAAATATATTTAATACCTATTCAATAAATAAAAATATTTGGTAATTAAGCACAAAAAAATGATTTGAAAGGTGTTCATACACCACAAATCCCCTCAACAGACTATGACGATTGGACCCTTTGATTTGAATTGCGTTTGTTCGAAAGACTTCATATGCTTTAAATTGATATAATACCTATTGAAGGACTCAAAAATATTTGTTAATTATTCACAACAAAATGATTTGAAAGATCAGCATTCACCAAAAATCGAATAAGAGACTATGACGGTTTTACCCCTTTGTTTTGAATTGAGTTTGATCCAAGGGCTTCATATGCTTTAAATATATCTAATACCTAATCAAGAATTCAAAAATATTTGATAATTATTCAACAAAAAATAATTTGAAAGATGTTCATTCACCACAAATCGCCTAAGAAAGTATGACGGTTTTACGCTTTGTTTTGAATGTAGTTTGATCCAAGGGCTACATATGATTGAAATATATCTAATACCTATTTAACGAGTCAAAAATATTTGGTAATTAGGCACAAAAAATTACTTGAAAGGTGTTCATACACGACAAATCGCCTAAGAGACTATGACGGTTTTACCCATTGATTTGAAATAATTTTGAACAGAGTGCTTCATATGATTGAAATATATCTAATACCGATTCAAGGAGTCAAAAACATTTGGTAATTAAGCACAAC
Organism: Patellifolia procumbens; assembly: GCA_947645195.1. Classification (NCBI taxonomy): domain Eukaryota; kingdom Viridiplantae; phylum Streptophyta; class Magnoliopsida; order Caryophyllales; family Amaranthaceae; genus Patellifolia; species Patellifolia procumbens. Next base: position 295,068 of record CANSGD010001050.1, on the reverse strand, counting down.
AAATGATTTGAAAGGTGTTCATACACCACAATCGCCTAAGAGACTATGACGATTTTACCCATTAATTTTAATTGAGTTTAATCCAAGGGCTTCATATGCTTTAAATATATCTAATACCTATTCAAGGACTCAAAAATATTTGGTAATTATTCACAACAAAATAATTTGAAAGATGTTCATACACACAAATCGCCTAAGAGACTATGATGGTTTTACCCTTTGATTTGAAATAAGTTTGATCCAATGGCTTCATATGATTGAAATATACCAAATACCAATTCAGGGGAGTGAAAAATATTTAGTAATTAAGCAAAAAAATTGATTTGAAAGTTGTTCATACACTAAAAATCGCCTAAGAGACTATGACGATTTTACCCTTTGATTTGAATTGAGTTTAATCCAAGGGCTTCATATGCTTTAAATCTATCTAATACCTATTCCAGGACTCAAATTGTTTTTGGAAATTATTCACAACAAAATGATGTAAAGGTTTTCATACACCACAAATCGTCTAAGAGACTATGACGGTTTTACCCTCTGATATGCAATAGGTTTAATCCAAGGGTTTCACATGATTGAAATATATTTAATACCTATTCAAGGAATCAAAAATATTTGGTAATTAAGCACAAAAAAATGATTTGAAAGGTGTTCATACACCACAAATCCCCTAACAGACTATGACGATTGGACCCTTTGATTTGAATTGCGTTTGTTCCAAGGACTTCATATGCTTTAAATTGATATAATACCTATTGAAGGACTCAAAAATATTTGGTAATTATTCACAACAAAATAATTTGAAAGATGTTCATACACACAAAATCGCCTAAGAGACTATGACGGTTTTACCCTTTGATTTGAAATAAGTTTGATCCAAGGGCTTCATATGATTGAAATATACCAAATACCAATTCAGGGAGTGAAAATTATTTAGTCATTAAGCAAAAAATTGATTTGAAGGTGTTCATACACTAAAAATCGCCTAAGAGATTATGACGATTTTACCCTTTTATTTGAATTGAGTTTAATCCAAGGGCTTCATATGCTTTAAATCTATCTAATACCTATTCCAGGACTCAAATTTTTTGGAAATTATTCACAATAAATGATTTAAAAGGTTTTCATACACCACAAATCGTCTAAGAGACTATGACGGTTTTACCCTCTGATATGAAATAGGTTTGATCCAAGGGCTTCACATGATTGAAATATATTTAATACCTATTCAAGGAATCCAAAATATTTGGTAATTAAGCACAAAAAAATGATTTGAAAGGTGTTTATACACCACAAATCCCCTAACAGACTATGACGATTGGACCCTTTGATTTGAATTGAGTTTGTTCCAAGGAATTCATATGCTTTAAATTGATATAATACCTATTGAAGGACTCAAAAATATTTGGTAATTATTCACAACAAAATAATTTGAAAGATGTTCATACACACAAAATCGCCTAAGAGACTATGACGGTTTTAACCTTTGATTTGAAATAAGTTTGATCCAAGGCCTTAACATGATTGAAATATACCAAATACCAATTCAGGGAGAGAAAAATATTTAGTAATTAAGCAAAAAAATTGATTTGAAAGGTGTTCATACAATAGAAATAGCCTAAGAGACTATGACGATTTTACCCTTTGATTTGAATTGAGTTTAATCCAAGGGCTTCATATGCTTTAAATCTATCTAATACCTATTCCAGGACTCAAATTTTTTTGGAAATTATTCACAACAAAATGATTTAAAAGGTTTTCATACACCACAAATCGTCTAAGAGACTTTGACGGTTTTACCCTTTCATATGAAATAGGTTTGACCCAAGGGCTTCACATGATTGAAATATATTTAATACCTATTCAAGGAAGCAAAAAAATTGGTAATTAAGCACAAAAATGATTTGAAAGGTGTTCGTACACCACAAATCCCCTAACAGACTATGACGGTTGGACCCTTTGATTTGAATTGAGTTTGTTCCAAGGACTTCATATGCTTTAAATTAATATAATCCTATTGAAGGACTCACAAAAATTTGGTAATTATTCACAACAAAATGATTTGAAAGGTCATCAATCACTAAAAATCGAATAAGAGACTATGACGGTTTTACCCTTTGTTTTGAATTGAGTTTGATCCAAGGGCTTCATATGCTTTAAATATATCTAATACCTAATCAAGGATTCAATTTTTTTTTTGTAATTATTCACCAAAATATAATTTGAAAGGTGTTTATTCACCACAAATCGCCTAAGAAAGTATGACGATTTTACGCTTTGTTTTGAATGTAGTTTGATCCAAGGGCTTCATATGATTGATATATATCTAATACCTATTTAACGAGTCAAAAATATTTGGTAATTAGGCACAAAAAATTACTTGAAAGGTGTTCATACACCACAAATCGCCTAGGAGACTATGACGGTTTTACCCTTTAATTTGAAATAATTTTGAACAGAGTGCTTCATATGATTGAAATATATCTAATACCGATTCAAGGAGTCAAAAACATTTGGTAATTAAGCACAACAAATGATTTGAAAGGTGTTCATACACCACAAATAGCCTAAGAGACTTTGACAGTTTTACCCTTTGATATGAAATAGGTTTGATCCAAGGGCTTCATATGATTGAAATGTATATCTAATACCTATTCAAGGAATCAAAAATATTTGGTAATTAAGCACAAAAAATGATTTGAAGGGTGTTAATACACAACTAATCCCCTAACAGAATATGACGGTTTTACCCTTTGATTTGAATTGAGTTTTATCCAAGGACTTCATATGCTTTAAGTAGATATAATACCTATTCAAGGACTCAAAAATGTTTGGTAATTATTCACAACAAAATGATTTAAAAGGTCATCATTCATAAAAAATCGCCTAAGAGAGTATGACGGTTTAACCCTTTGTTTTGAATTGAGTTTGATCCAAGGGCTTATTATACTTTAAATATATCTAATACCTATTCAAGGACTCAAAAATATTAGGTAATTATTCACAACAAAATGATTTGAAAGGCGTTTATTCACTACAAATCGCCAAAGAAAGTATGACGGTTTTACGCTTTGTTTTGAATGTAGTTTGATCCAAGGGCTTCAAATGCTTTAAATATATCTAATACCTGTTCAAGGAGTCAAAAATATTTGGTAATTATTCACAAAAAAATAATTTGAAAGGTGTTCATACACCACAAATCGCCTAAGAGACTATGACGGTTTTACCCTTTGATTTGAAATAAGTTTGATCCAAGGGCTTCATATGATTGAAATATATCTAATACCTATTTAACGAGTCAAAATTATTTTTTAATATTCACAACAAAATAATTTGAAAGGTGTTCATACACCGCAAATCGCCTAAGAGACTATGACAATTTTACCCTTTAATTTGAATTGAGTTTAATCCAAGGGATTCATATGCTTTAAATATATCTAATTCCTATTCAAGGACTCAAAAATATTTGGTAATTATTCATAACAAAATGATTTGAAAGATGTTCATACACAACAAATCGCCTAAGAGACTATGACGGTTTTACCCTTTGATTTGAGATACGTTTGATCCAAGGGCTTAATATGATTGAAATATACCAAATACCAATTTAGGGAGTGAAAAATATTTAGTAATTAAGCACAAAAATGATTTGAAAGGAGTTCATACACTAAAAATTGCCTAAGAGACTATTACGGTTTTACCCTTTGATTTGAATTGAGTTTTTTCATATGCTTTAAATATATCTAATACCTATTCAAGGACTCAAAAATATTTGGTAATTATTCATAACAAAATGATTTGAAAGATGTTCATACACAACAAATCGCCTAAGAGACTATGACGGTTTTACCGTTTGATTTGAGATAAGTTTGATCCAAGGGCTTTATATGATTGAAATATACCAAATATCAATTTAGGGAGTGAAAAATATTTAGTAATTAAGCACAACAAATGATTTGAAAGGAGTTCATACACAAAAAATTGCCTAAGAGACTATTACGGTTTTACCCTTTGATTTGAATTGAGTTTAATCCAAGGGCTTCATATGCTTTAAATATATCTAATACCTATTCAAGGACTCAAAATTGTTTGGAAATTTTTCACAACAAAATGATTTACAAGGTTTTCATACACCACAAATCGCCTAAGAGACTATGACGGTTTTACCCTTTGATATGAAATAGGTTTGATCCAAGGGCTTCATATGATCGAAATATATCTAAGACCTGTTCAAGGAATCAAAAATATTTGGTAATTAAGCACAAAAATGATTTGAAAGGTGTCCATACACCACAAATCCCCTAACAGACTATGACGGTTTTACCCTTAGATTTGAATTGAGTTTTATCCAAGGACTTCATATGCTTTAAATAGATATAATAACTATTCAAGGACTCAAAAATATTTGGTAATTATTCACAACAAAATGATTTGAAAAGTCATCATTCACAAAAAATCGCCTAAGAGAGTATGACGATTTTACCCTTTGTTTTGAATTGAGTTTGATCCAAGGGATTCATATACTTTAAATAGATCTAATACCTATTCAAGGAATCAAAAATATTTTGTAATTATTCACAACAAAATGACTTGAAAGGTGTTTATTCACCATAAAACGTCTGAGAGACTATTACGATTTTACCCTTTGTTTTGAATTGAGTTTGATCCAAGGGCTTCATATGCTTTAAATATATCTAATACCTATTCATTGATTCAAAAATATTTGGTAATTTTTCCCACAAATTTAATTTGAAAGGTGTTCATTCACCACAAATCGCCTAAGAATGTATGACGTTTTTACGCTTTGTTTTGAATGTAGTTTGATCCAAGGACTTCATATGATTAAAATATATCTAATACCTATTTTACGAGTCAATAATATTTGGTAATTAGGCACAAAAAATTACTTGGAAGGTGTTCATACACCACAAATCTCCTTAGAGACTATGACAGTTTTACCCTTTGATTTGAATTGAGGTGGATCCAAGGACTTCATATGCTTTAAAAAGATCTAATACCTATTCAAGGACTCAAAAATTGTTGATAATTATTTACAACAAAATGATTTGAAAGGTTTTCATACACCACAAATCGCCTAATATACTATGACGGTTTTATCCTTTGATATGAAATAAGTTTGATCTAAGGTCTGCATATGATTGAAATATATCTAATAACTATTCAAGGAGTCAAAAATATTTGGTAATTAACCAAAAAAAATGATTTGAAAGGTGTTCATACACCAGAAATCTCCTAAAAGACTATGATGGTTTTACCCTTTGATTTGTATTGAGTTATATCCAAGGGCTTCATCTTCTTTAAATAGATCTAATACCTATTCAAGGACTCAAAAAATTTGGTAAATATTCAAAACAAAATGATTTGAAAGGTGTTCATACACCACAAATCGCCTAAGAAAGTATTACGGTTTTACGCTTTGTTTTGAATGTAGTTTGATCCAAGGGCTTCATATGCTTTAAATTTATCTAATACCTATTCAAGGATTCAAAAATATTTGGTAATTATTCTCAAAAAAATAATTTGAAAGGTGTTCATACACCACAAATCGCCGAAGAGACTATGACGGTTTTACCCTTTGATTTGAATTAAGTTCAATCCAAAGGCTTCATATGCTTTAAATATATTTATTACCTATTCAAGGACTCAAAAAATTTTGAAATTATTGACAACAAAATGATTTGAAAGGTTTTCATTCACCACAAATCGCCTAAGAGACTATGACGGTTTTACCCTTTGATTTGAATTGAGTTTGATCCAAGGGCTTCATATGCTTTAAAAATATCTAATACCTATTCAAGGACTCAAATTTTTTTGGTAATTATACACAACAAAATTATTTAAAAAGTTTTCATACACCACATATCCCCTAAGAGACTACAACGGTTTTACCCTTTGATTTGAATTGAGGTGGATCCAAGGACTTCATATGCTTTAAAAAGATATAATACCTATTTAAGGACTCAAAATTATTTGGTAATTATTCCAAACAAATTGATTTGAAAGGTGTTCATTCACCACAAATCGCCTAGGTGACTATGACGGTTTTACCCTTTCATTTGAATTGAGTTTGATCCAAGGCCTTCATATGGTTTAAATAAATCTAATACCTATTCAAGGACTCAAAAATATTTTCTAATTATTAACAAACAAAATAATTTGAAAGGTGTTCATAAACCACAAATCGCCGAAGAGACTATGACGGTTTTACACTTTGATTTGAAATATGTTTAATCCAAGGGCTTAATATGATTGAAATATATCTAATACCTATTCAAGGAGTCAAAAATAATTTGGTAATTAAGCACAAACAATGATTTTAAAGGTGTTTATACACCAAAAATCCCCTTAGAGACTCTGACGGTTTTACCCTTTGATTTGAATTGCGTTTGATCCAAGGACTTTATATGCTTTAAATAGATCTAATACCTATTCAAGGTCACAAAAACATCTGGTAATTATTCACAACAAAATGATTTGAAAGGTATTCATTCACCACAAATCGCCTAAGAAACTATGACGGTTTTACCCTTTGTTTTAAATTGAGTTTGATCCAAGGGATTCATATGCTTTAAATAGATCTAATACCTATTCAAGGACTAAAAATAATTGGGTAATTATTCACAACAAATTTTTGAAAGGTTTTCAAACACCACAAATCGCCTAAGAGACTATGATGTTTTTAACCTTTGATTTAAATTGAGTTTGATGCAAGGGATTAATATGCTTTAAATATATATGCTACCTATTCAAGGTGTCAGAAATATTTTGTAATATTCACAACAAAATAATTTGAAAAGTGTTCATACACCACAAATCGCGTAAGAGACTATGACGGTTTTACCCTTTGATTTGAATTGAGTTTGATCCAATGACTTCATATACTTTAAATAGATCTAATACCTATTCAAGGACTCAAAAATATTTTGTAATTATTCACAACAAAATGATTTGAAAGGTGTTCATTTACCACAAATCGCCTAAGAAAGTATTACGGTTTTACGCTTTGTTTTGAATGTAGTTTGATCCAAGGGCTTCATATGCTTTAAATTTATCTAATACCTATTCAAGGATTCAAAAATATTTGGTAATTATTCACAAAAAAATAATTTGAAAGGTGTTCATACACCACAAATCGCCTAAGAGACTATGACGGTTTTACCCTTAGATTTGAATTAAGTTCAATCCAAGGGCTTCATATGATTTAAATATATTTAATACCTATTCAAGGACTCAAAAAATTTTGGAAATTATTGACAACAAAATGATTTGAAAGGTTTTCATTCACCACAAATCGCCTAAGAGACTATGACGGCTTTACCCTTTGATTTGAATTGAGTTAGATCCAAGGGCTTCATATGCTTTAAAAATATCTAATACCTATTCAAGGACTCAAATTTTTTTGGTAATTATACACAACAAAATGATTTAAAAAGTTTTCATACACCACAAATCGCCTAAGAGACTATGACGGTTTTACCCTTTGATATGAAATAAGTTTGATCCAAGGGCTTCATATGATTGAAATATATCTAATAGCTATTAAAGGAGTCAAAAATATTGGGTAATTAAGCACAAAAAATGATTTGAAAGGTGTTCATACACCACATATCCCCTAAGAGACTACAACGGTTTTACTCTTTGATTTGAATTGAGATGGATCCAAGGACTTCATATGCTTTAAAAAGATATAATACCTATTTAAGGACTCAAAATTATTTGGTAATTATTCCAAACAAATTGATTTGAAAGGTGTTCATTCACCACAAATCGCCTAGGTGACTATGACGGTTTTACCCTTTCATTTGAATTGAGTTTGATCCAAGGCCTTCATATGGTTTAAATATATCTAATACCTATTCAAGGACTCAAAAATATTTTCTAATTATTAACAAACAAAATAATTTGAAAGGTGTTCATAAACCACAAATCGCCGAAGAGACTATGACGGTTTTACACTTTGATTTGAAATATGTTTAATCCAAGGGCTTAATATGATTGAAATATATCTAATACCTATTCAAGGAGTCAAAAATAATTTGGTAATTAAGCACAAACAATGATTTTAAAGGTGTTTATACACCAAAAATCCCCTTAGAGACTCTGACGGTTTTACCCTTTGATTTGAATTGCGTTTGATCCAAGGACTTTATATGCTTTAAATAGATCTAATACCTATTCAAGGTCACAAAAACATCTGGTAATTATTCACAACAAAATGATTTGAAAGGTATTCATTCACCATAAATCGCCTAAGAAAGTATGACGGTTTTACCCTTTGTTTTAAATTGAGTTTGATCCAAGGGATTCATATGCTTTAAATAGATCTAATACCTATTCAAGGACTAAAAATAATTGGGTAATTATTCACAACAAATTTTTTTGAAAGGTTTTCAAACACCACAAATCGCCTAAGAGACTATGATGTTTTTAACCTTTGATTTAAATTGAGTTTGATGCAAGGGCTTAATATGCTTTAAATATATATGCTACCTATTCAAGGTGTCAGAAATATTTTGTAATATTCACAACAAAATAATTTGAAAAGTGTTCATACACCACGAATCGCGTAAGAGACTATGACGGTTTTACCCTTTGATTTGAATTGAGTTTGATCCAATGACTTCATATACTTTAAATAGATCTAATACCTATTCAAGGACTCAAAAATATTTTGTAATTATTCACAACAAAATGATTTGAAAAGTCATCATTCACAAAAAATCGCCTAAGAGAGTATGACGATTTTACCCTTTGTTTTGAATTGAGTTTGATCCAAGGGATTCATATACTTTAAATAGATCTAATACCTATTCAAGGAATCAAAAATATTTTGTAATTATTCACAACAAAATGACTTGAAAGGTGTTTATTCACCACAAATCGTCTAAGAGACTATTACGATTTTACCCTTTGTTTTGAATTGAGTTTGATCCAAGGGCTTCATATGCTTTAAATATATCTAATACCTATTCAATGATTCAAAAATATTTGGTAATTTTTCCCACAAATTTAATTTGAAAGGTGTTCATTCACCACAAATCGCCTAAGAATGTATGACGTTTTTACTCTTTGTTTTGAATGTAGTTTGATCCAAGGACTTCATATGATTAAAATATATCTAATACCTATTTTACGAGTCAATAATATTTGGTAATTAGGCACAAAAAATTACTTGGAAGGTGTTCATACACCACAAATCTCCTTAGAGACTATGACAGTTTTACCCTTTGATTTGAATTGAGGTGGATCCAAGGACTTCATATGCTTTAAAAAGATCTAATACCTATTCAAGGACTCAAAAATTGTTGATAATTATTTACAACAAAATGATTTGAAAGGTTTTCATACACCACAAATCGCCTAATATACTATGACGGTTTTATCCTTTGATATGAAATAAGTTTGATCTAAGGTCTGCATATGATTGAAATATATCTAATAACTATTCAAGGAGTCAAAAATATTTGGTAATTAACCAAAAAAAATGATTTGAAAGGTATTCATACACCACAAATCCCCTAAAAGACTATGATGGTTTTACCCTTTGATTTGTATTGAGTTATATCCAAGGGCTTCATCTTCTTTAAATAGATCTAATACCTATTCAAGGACTCAAAAAAATTTGGTAAATATTCAAAACAAAATGATTTGAAAGGTGTTCATACACCACAAATCGCCTAAGAAAGTATTACGGTTTTACGCTTTGTTTTGAATGTAGTTTGATCCAAGGGCTTCATATGCTTTAAATTTATCTAATACCTATTCAAGGATTCAAAAATATTTGGTAATTATTCTCAAAAAAATAATTTGAAAGGTGTTCATACACCACAAATCGCCGAAGAGACTATGACGGTTTTACCCTTTGATTTGAATTAAGTTCAATCCAAAGGCTTCATATGCTTTAAATATATTTATTACCTATTCAAGGACTCAAAAAATTTTGAAATTATTGACAACAAAATGATTTGAAAGGTTTTCATTCACCACAAATCGCCTAAGAGACTATGACGGTTTTACCCTTTGATTTGAATTGAGTTTGATCCAAGGGCTTCATATGCTTTAAAAATATCTAATACCTATTCAAGGACTCAAATTTTTTTGGTAATTATACACAACAAAATTATTTAAAAAGTTTTCATACACCACATATCCCCTAAGAGACTACAACGGTTTTACCCTTTGATTTGAATTGAGGTGGATCCAAGGACTTCATATGCTTTAAAAAGATATAATACCTATTTAAGGACTCAAAATTATTTGGTAATTATTCCAAACAAATTGATTTGAAAGGTGTTCATTCACCACAAATCGCCTAGGTGACTATGACGGTTTTACCCTTTCATTTGAATTGAGTTTGATCCAAGGCCTTCATATGGTTTAAATAAATCTAATACCTATTCAAGGACTCAAAAATATTTTCTAATTATTAACAAACAAAATAATTTGAAAGGTGTTCATAAACCACAAATCGCCGAAGAGACTATGACGGTTTTACACTTTGATTTGAAATATGTTTAATCCAAGGGCTTAATATGATTGAAATATATCTAATACCTATTCAAGGAGTCAAAAATAATTTGGTAATTAAGCACAAACAATGATTTTAAAGGTGTTTATACACCAAAAATCCCCTTAGAGACTCTGACGGTTTTACACTATGATTTGAATTGCGTTTGATCCAAGGACTTTATATGCTTTAAATAGATCTAATACCTATTCAAGGTCACAAAAACATCTGGTAATTATTCACAACAAAATGATTTGAAAGGTATTCATTCACCAGAAATCGCCTAAGAAAGTATGACGGTTTTACCCTTTGTTTTAAAATTAGTTTGATCCAAGGGATTCATATGCTTTAAATAGATCTAATACCTATTCAAGGACTAAAAATAATTGGGTAATTATTCACAACAAATTTTTTGAAAGGTTTTCAAACACCACAAATCGCCTAAGAGACTATGATGTTTTTAACCTTTGATTTAAATTGAGTTTGATGCAAGGGCTTAATATGCTTTAAATATATATGCTACCTATTCAAGGTGTCAGAAATATTTTGTAATATTCACAACAAAATAATTTGAAAAGTGTTCATACACCACAAATCGCGTAAGAGACTATGACAGTTTTACCCTTTGATTTGAATTGAGTTTGATCCAATGACTTCATATACTTTAAATAGATCTAATACCTATTCAAGGACTCAAAAATATTTTGTAATTATTCACAACAAAATGATTTGAAAGGTGTTCATTTACCACAAATCGCCTAAGAAAGTATTACGGTTTTACGCTTTGTTTTGAATGTAGTTTGATCCAAGGGCTTCATATGCTTTAAATTTATCTAATACCTATTCAAGGATTCAAAAATATTTGGTAATTATTCACAAAAAAATAATTTGAAAGGTGTTCATACACCACAAATCGCCTAAGAGACTATGACGGTTTTACCCTTAGATTTGAATTAAGTTCAATCCAAGGGCTTCATATGCTTTAAATATATTTAATACCTATTCAAGGACTCAAAAAATTTTGGAAATTATTGACAACAAAATGATTTGAAAGGTTTTCATTCACCACAAATCGCCTAAGAGACTATGACGGCTTTACCCTTTGATTTGAATTGAGTTAGATCCAAGGGCTTCATATGCTTTAAAAATATCTAATACCTATTCAAGGACTCAAATTTTTTTGGTAATTATACACAACAAAATGATTTAAAAAGTTTTCATACACCACAAATCGCCTAAGAGACTATGACGGTTTTACCCTTTGATATGAAATAAGTTTGATCCAAGGGCTTCATATGATTGAAATATATCTAATAGCTATTAAAGGAGTCAAAAATATTGGGAAATTAAGCACAAAAAATGATTTGAAAGGTGTTCATACACCACATATCCCCTAAGAGACTACAACGGTTTTACTCTTTGATTTGAATTGAGATGGATCCAAGGACTTCATATGCTTTAAAAAGATATAATACCTATTTAAGGACTCAAAATTATTTGGTAATTATTCCAAACAAATTGATTTGAAAGGTGTTCATTCACCACAAATCGCCTAGGTGACTATGACGGTTTTACCCTTTCATTTGAATTGAGTTTGATCCAAGGCCTTCATATGGTTTAAATATATCTAATACCTATTCAAGGACTCAAAAATATTTTCTAATTATTAACAAACAAAATAATTTGAAAGGTGTTCATAAACCACAAATCGCCGAAGAGACTATGACGGTTTTACACTTTGATTTGAAATATGTTTAATCCAAGGGCTTAATATGATTGAAATATATCTAATACCTATTCAAGGAGTCAAAAATAATTTGGTAATTAAGCACAAACAATGATTTTAAAGGTGTTTATACACCAAAAATCCCCTTAGAGACTCTGACGGTTTTACCCTTTGATTTGAATTGCGTTTGATCCAAGGACTTTATATGCTTTAAATAGATCTAATACCTATTCAAGGTCACAAAAACATCTGGTAATTATTCACAACAAAATGATTTGAAAGGTATTCATTCACCATAAATCGCCTAAGAAAGTATGACGGTTTTACCCTTTGTTTTAAATTGAGTTTGATCCAAGGGATTCATATGCTTTAAATAGATCTAATACCTATTCAAGGACTAAAAATAATTGGGTAATTATTCACAACAAATTTTTTGAAAGGTTTTCAAACACCACAAATCGCCTAAGAGACTATGATGTTTTTAACCTTTGATTTAAATTGAGTTTGATGCAAGGGCTTAATATGCTTTAAATATATATGCTACCTATTCAAGGTGTCAGAAATATTTTGTAATATTCACAACAAAATAATTTGAAAAGTGTTCATACACCACGAATCGCGTAAGAGACTATGACGGTTTTACCCTTTGATTTGAATTGAGTTTGATCCAATGACTTCATATACTTTAAATAGATCTAATACCTATTCAAGGACTCAAAAATATTTTGTAATTATTCACAACAAAATGATTTGAAAAGTCATCATTCACAAAAAATCGCCTAAGAGAGTATGACGATTTTACCCTTTGTTTTGAATTGAGTTTGATCCAAGGGATTCATATACTTTAAATAGATCTAATACCTATTCAAGGAATCAAAAATATTTTGTAATTATTCACAACAAAATGACTTGAAAGGTGTTTATTCACCACAAATCGTCTAAGAGACTATTACGATTTTACCCTTTGTTTTGAATTGAGTTTGATCCAAGGGCTTCATATGCTTTAAATATATCTAATACCTATTCAATGATTCAAAAATATTTGGTAATTTTTCCCACAAATTTAATTTGAAAGGTGTTCATTCACCACAAATCGCCTAAGAATGTATGACGTTTTTACGCTTTGTTTTGAATGTCGTTTGATCCAAGGACTTCATATGATTAAAATATATCTAATACCTATTTTACGAGTCAAAAATATTTGGTAATTAGGCACAAAAAATTACTTGGAAGGTGTTCATACACCACAAATCTCCTTAGAGACTATGACAGTTTTACCCTTTGATTTGAATTGAGGTGGATCCAAGGACTTCATATGCTTTAAAAAGATCTAATACCTATTCAAGGACTCAAAAATTGTTGATAATTATTTACAATAAAATGATTTGAAAGGTTTTCATACACCACAAATTGCCTAATATACTATGACGGTTTTATCCTTTGATATGAAATAAGTTTGATCTAAGGTCTGCATATGATTGAAATATATCTAATAACTATTCAAGGAGTCAAAAATATTTGGTAATTAACCAAAAAAAATGATTTGAAAGGTGTTCATACACCACAAATCCCCTAAAAGACTATGACGGTTTTACCCTTTGATTTGTATTGAGTTATATCCAAGGGCTTCATCTTCTTTAAATAGATCTAATACTTATTCAAGGACTCAAAAAATTTGGGTAAATATTCAAAACAAAATGATTTGAAAGGTGTTCATACACCACAAATCGCCTAAGAAAGTATTACGGTTTTACGCTTTGTTTTGAATGTAGTTTGATCCAAGGGCTTCATATGCTTTAAATTTATCTAATACCTATTCAAGGATTCAAAAATATTTGGTAATTATTCTCCAAAAAAATAATTTGAAAGGTGTTCATACACCACAAATCGCCGAAGAGACTATGACGGTTTTACCCTTTGATTTGAATTAAGTTCAATCCAAAGGCTTCATATGCTTTAAATATATTTATTACCTATTCAAGGACTCAAAAAATTTTGAAATTATTGACAACAAAATGATTTGAAAGGTTTTCATTCACCACAAATCGCCTAAGAGACTATGACGGTTTTACCCTTTGATTTGAATTGAGTTAGATCCAAGGGCTTCATATGCTTTAAAAATATCTAATACCTATTCAAGGACTCAAATTTTTTTGGTAATTATACACAACAAAATTATTTAAAAAGTTTTCATAGACCACAAATCGCCTAAGAGACTATGACGGTTTTACCCTTTGATATGAATTAAGTTTGATCCAAGGGCTTCATATGATTAAAATATATCTAATAGCTATTAAAGGAGTCAAAAATATTGGGTAATTAAGCACAAAAAATGATTTGAAAGGTGTTCATACACCACATATCCCCTAAGAGACTACAACGGTTTTACCCTTTGATTTGAATTGAGGTGGATCCAAGGACTTCATATGCTTTAAAAAGATATAATACCTATTTAAGGACTCAAAATTATTTGGTAATTATTCCAAACAAATTGATTTGAAAGGTGTTCATTCACCACAAATCGCCTAGGTGACTATGACGGTTTTACCCTTTCATTTGAATTGAGTTTGATCCAAGGCCTTCATATGGTTTAAATATATGTAATACCTATTCAAGGACTCAAAAATATTTTCTAATTATTAAGAAACAAAATAATTTGAAAGGTGATCATAAACCACAAATCGCCGAAGAGACTATGACGGTTTTACACTTTGATTTGAAATAAGTTTAATCCAAGGGCTTAATATGATTGAAATATATCTAATACCTATTCAAGGAGTCAAAAATAATTTGGTAATTAAGCACAAACAATGATTTTAAAGGTGTTTATACACCAAAAATCCCCTTAGAGACTCTGACGGTTTTACCCTTTGATTTGAATTGCGTTTGATCCAAGGACTTTATATGCTTTAAATAGATCTAATACCTATTCAAGGTCACAAAAACATCTGGTAATTATTCACAACAAAATGATTTGAAAGGTATTCATTCACCACAAATCGCCTAAGAAAGTATGACGGTTTTACCCTTTGTTTTAAATTGAGTTTGATCCAAGGGATTCATAGGCTTTAAATAGATCTAATACCTATTCAAGGACTAAAAATAATTGGGTAATTATTCACAACAAATTTTTTTGAAAGGTTTTCAAACTCCACAAATCGCCTAAGAGACTATGATGTTTTTAACCTTTGATTTAAATTGAGTTTGATGCAAGGGCTTAATTATCTTTAAATATATATGCTACCTATTCAAGGTGTCAGAAATATTTTGTAATATTCACAACAAAATAATTTGAAAAGTGTTCATACACCACAAATCGCGTAAGAGACTATGACGGTTTTACCCTTTGATTTGAATTGAGTTTGATCCAATGACTTCATATACTTTAAATAGATCTAATACCTATTCAAGGACTCAAAATATTTTGTAATTATTCACAACAAAATGATTTGAAAGGTGTTCATTTACCACAAATCGCCTAAGAAAGTATTACGGTTTTACGCTTTGTTTTGAATGTAGTTTGATCCAAGGGCTTCATATGCTTTAAATTTATCTAATACCTATTCAAGGATTCAAAAATATTTGGTAATTATTCACAAAAAAATAATTTGAAAGGTGTTCATACACCACAAATCGCCTAAGAGACTATGACGGTTTTACCCTTTGATTTGAATTAAGTTCAATCCAAGGGCTTCATATGCTTTAAATATATTTAATACCTATTCAAGGACTCAAAAAATTTTGGAAATTATTGACAACAAAATGATTTGAAAGGTTTTATTTTCATTCACCACAAATCACCTAAGAGACTATGACGGCTTTACCCTTTGATTTGAATTGAGTTAGATCCAAGGGCTTCATATGCTTTAAAAATATCTAATACCTATTCAAGGACTCAAATTTTTTTGGTAATTATACACAACAAAATGATTTAAAAAGTTTTCATACACCACAAATCGCCTAAGAGACTATGACGGTTTTACCCTTTGATATGAAATAAGTTTGATCCAAGGGCTTCATATGATTGAAATATATCTAATAGCTATTAAAGGAGTCAAAAATATTGGGTAATTAAGCACAATAAATGATTTGAAAGGTGTTCATACACCACATATCCCCTAAGAGACTACAACGGTTTTACCCTTTGATTTGAATTGAGATGGATCCAAGGACTTCATATGCTTTAAAAAGATATAATACCTATTTAAGGACTCAAAATTATTTGGTAATTATTCCAAACAAATTGATTTGAAAGGTGTTCATTCACCACAAATCGCCTAGGTGACTATGACGGTTTTACCCTTTTATTTGAATTGAGTTTGATCCAAGGCCTTCATATGGTTTAAATATATCTAATACCTATTCAAGGACTCAAAAATATTTTCTAATTATTAACAAACAAAATAATTTGAAAGGTGTTCATAAACCACAAATCGCCGAAGAGACTATGACGGTTTTACACTTTGATTTGAAATATGTTTAATCCAAGGGCTTAATATGATTGAAATATATCTAATACCTATTCAAGGAGTCAAAAATAATTTGGTAATTAAGCACAAACAATGATTTTAAAGGTGTTTATACACCAAAAATCCCCTTAGAGACTCTGACGGTTTTACCCTTTGATTTTAATTGCGTTTGATCCAAGGACTTTATATGCTTTAAATAGATCTAATACCTATTCAAGGTCACAAAAACATCTGGTAATTATTCACAACAAAATGATTTGAAAGGTATTCATTCACCACAAATCGCCTAAGAAAGTATGACGGTTTTACCCTTTGTTTTAAATTGAGTTTTATCCAAGGGATTCATATGCTTTAAATAGATCTAATAACTATTCAAGGACTAAAAATAATTGGGTAATTATTCACAACAAATTTTTTTGAAAGGTTTTCAAACACCACAAATCGCCTAAGAGACTATGATGTTTTTAACCTTTGATTTAAATTGAGTTTGATGCAAGGGCTTAATATGCTTTAAATATATATGCTACCTATTCAAGGTGTCAGAAATATTTTGTAATATTCACAACAAAATAATTTGAAAAGTGTTCATACACCACAAATCGCGTAAGAGACTATGACGGTTTTACCCTTTGATTTGAATTGAGTTTGATCCAATGACTTCATATACTTTAAATAGATCTAATACCAATTCAAGGACTCAAAAATATTTTGTAATTATTCACAACAAAATGATT
Organism: Patellifolia procumbens; assembly: GCA_947645195.1. Taxonomy (NCBI): domain Eukaryota; kingdom Viridiplantae; phylum Streptophyta; class Magnoliopsida; order Caryophyllales; family Amaranthaceae; genus Patellifolia; species Patellifolia procumbens. Next base: position 277,611 of record CANSGD010001050.1, on the reverse strand, counting down.
TGAAAGGTGTTCATTTACCACAAATCGCCTAAGAAAGTATTACGGTTTTACGCTTTGTTTTGAATGTAGTTTGATCCAAGGGCTTCATATGCTTTAAATTTATCTAATACCTATTCAAGGATTCAAAAATATTTGGTAATTATTCACAAAAAAATAATTTGAAAGGTGTTCATACACCACAAATCGCCTAAGAGACTATGACGGTTTTACCCTTTGATTTGAATTAAGTTCAATCCAAGGGCTTAATATGCTTTAAATATATTTAATACCTATTCAAGGACTCAAAAAATTTTGGAAATTATTGACAACAAAATGATTTGAAAGGTTTTCATTCACCACAAATCGCCTAAGAGACTATGACGGCTTTACCCTTTGATTTGAATTGAGTTAGATCCAAGGGCTTCATATGCTTTAAAAATATCTAATACCTATTCAAGGACTCAAATTTTTTTGGTAATTATACACAACAAAATGATTAAAAAAGTTTTCATACACCACAAATCGCCTAAGAGACTATGACGGTTTTACCCTTTGATATGAAATAAGTTTGATCCAAGGGCTTCATATGATTGAAATATATCTAATAGCTATTAAAGGAGTCAAAAATATTGGGTAATTAAGCACAAAAAATGATTTGAAAGGTGTTCATACACCACATATCCCCTAAGAGACTACAACGGTTTTACCCTTTGATTTGAATTGAGATGGATCCAAGGACTTCATATGCTTTAAAAAGATATAATACCTATTTAAGGACTCAAAATTATTTGGTAATTATTCCAAACAAATTGATTTGAAAGGTGTTCATTCTCCACAAATCGCCTAGGTGACTATGATGGTTTTACCCTTTCATTTGAATTGAGTTTGATCCAAGGGCTTCATATGGTTTAAATATATCTAATACCTATTCAAGGACTCAAAAATATTTTCTAATTATTAACAAACAAAATAATTTGAAAGGTGTTCATAAACCACAAATCGCCGAAGAGACTATGACGGTTTTACACTTTGATTTGAAATATGTTTAATCCAAGGGCTTAATATGATTGAAATATATCTAATAACTATTCAAGGAGTCAAAAATAATTTGGTAATTAAGCACAAACAATGATTTTAAAGGTGTTTATACACCAAAAATCCCCTTAGAGACTCTGACGGTTTTACCCTTTGATTTGAATTGCGTTTGATCCAAGGACTTTATATGCTTTAAGTAGATCAAATACCTATTCAAGGTCACAAAAACATCTGGTAATTATTCACAACAAAATGATTTGAAAGGTATTCATTCACCACAAATCGCCTAAGAAAGTATGACGTTTTACCCTTTGTTTTAAATTGAGTTTGATCCAAGGGATTCATATGCTTTAAATAGATCTAATACCTATTCAAGGACTAAAAATAATTGGGTAATTATTTACAACAAATTTTTTGAAAGGTTTTCAAACACCACAAATCGCCTAAGAGACTATGATGTTTTTAACCTTTGATTTAAATTGAGTTTGATGCAACGGCTTAATATGCTTTAAATATATATGCTACCTATTCAAGGTGTCAGAAATATTTTGTAATATTCACAACAAAATAATTTGAAAAGTGTTCATACACCACAAATCGCGTAAGAGACTATGACGGTTTCACCCTTTGATTTGAATTGAGTTTGATCCAATGACTTCATATACTTTAAATAGATCTAATATCTATTCAAGGACTCAAAAATATTTTGTAATTATTCACAACAAAATGATTTGAAAGGTGTTCATTTACCACAAATCGCCTAAGAAAGTATTACGGTTTTACACTTTGTTTTGAATGTAGTTTGATCCAAGGGCTTCATATGCTTTAAATTTATCTAATACCTATTCAAGGATTCAAAAATATTTGGTAATTATTCACCAAAAAATAATTTGAAAGGTGTTCATACACCACAAATCGCCTAAGAGACTATGACGGTTTTACCCTTTGATTTGAATTAAGTTCAATCCAAGGCTTCATATGCTTTAAATATAATTAATACCTATTCAAGGACGAAAAAAATTTTGGAAATTATTGACAACAAAATGATTTGAAAGGTTTTCATTCACCACAAATCGCCTAAGAGACTATGACGGCTTTACCCTTTGATTTGAATTGAGTTAGATCCAAGGGCTCCATATGCTTTAAAAATATCTAATACCTTTTCAAGGACTCAAATTTTTTTGGTAATTATACACAACAAAATGATTTAAAAAGTTTTCATACACCACAAATCGCCTAAGAGACTATGACGGTTTTACCCTTTGATATGAAATAAGTTTGATCCAAGGGCTTCATATGATTGAAATATATCTAATAGCTATTAAAGGAGTCAAAAATATTGGGTAATTAAGCACAATAAATGATTTGAAAGGTGTTCATACACCACATATCCCCTAAGAGACTACAACGGTTTTACCCTTTGATTTGAATTGAGATGGATCCAAGGACTTCATATGCTTTAAAAAGATATAATACCTATTTAAGGACTCAAAATTATTTGGTAATTATTCCAAACAAATTGATTTGAAAGGTGTTCATTCTCCACAAATCGCCTAGGTGACTATGATGGTTTTACCCTTTCATTTGAATTGAGTTTGATCCAAGGGCTTCATATGGTTTAAATATATCTAATACCTATTCAAGGACTCAAAAATATTTTCTAATTATTAACAAACAAAATAATTTGAAAGGTGTTCATAAACCACAAATCGCCGAAGAGACTATGACGGTTTTACACTTTGATTTGAAATATGTTTAATCCAAGGGCTTAATATGATTGAAATATATCTAATAACTATTCAAGGAGTCAAAAATAATTTGGTAATTAAGCACAAACAATGATTTTAAAGGTGTTTATACACCAAAAATCCCCTTAGAGACTCTGACGGTTTTACCCTTTGATTTGTATTGCGTTTGATCCAAGGACTTTATATGCTTTAAATAGATCTAATACCTATTCAAGGTCACAAAAACATCTGGTAATTATTCACAACAAAATGATTTGAAAGGTATTCATTCACCACAAATCGCCTAAGAAAGTATGACGGTTTTACCCTTTGTTTTAAATTGAGTTTGATCCAAGGGATTCATATGCTTTAAATAGATCTAATACCTATTCAAGGACTAAAAATAATTGGGTAATTAGTCACAACAAATTTTTTGAAAGGTTTTCAAACACCACAAATCGCCTAAGAGACTATGATGTTTTTACCCTTTGATTTAAATTGAGTTTGATGCAAGGGCTTAATATGCTTTAAATATATATGCTACCTATTCAAGGTGTCAGAAATATTTTGTAATATTCACAACAAAATAATTTGAAAAGTGTTCATACACCACAAATCGCGTAAGAGACTATGACGGTTTTACCCTTTGATTTGAATTGAGTTTGATCCAATGACTTCATATACTTTAAATAGATCTAATACCTATTCAAGGACTCAAAAATATTTTGTAATTATTCACAACAATATGATTTGAAAGGTGTTCATTTACCACAAATCGTCTAAGAAAGTATTACGGTTTTACGCTTTGTTTTGAATGTAGTTTGATCCAAGGGCTTCATATTCTTTAAATTTATCTAATACCTATTCAAATATTCAAAAATATTTGGTAATTATTCACAAAAAAATAATTTGAAAGGTGTTCATACACCACAAATCGCCTAAGAGACTATGACGATTTTACCCTTTGATTTGAATTAAGTTCAATCCAAGGGCTTCATATGCTTTAAATATATTTAATACCTATTCAAGGACTCAAAAATTTTTGGAAATTATTGACAACAAAATGATTTGAAAGGTTTTCATACACTACAAATCGCCTAAGAGACAATGACGGTTTTACCCTTTGATAAGAAATAGGTTTGATCCAAGGGCTTCATATGATTGAAGTATATCTAATACCTATTCAAGGAATAAAAAATATTTGGTAATTAAGCACAAAAAATGATTTGAAAGGTGTTCATACACCACAAATCCCCTTAGAGACTATGACGATTTTACCCTTTGATTTGACTTGAGTTTGATCCAAGGACTTCATATGCTTTAAATATATATAATACCTATTCAAGGACTCAAAAATATTTGGTAATTATTCACAATAAAATGATTTGGAAGCTCTTCATTCACAAAATATCGCTTAAGAGAGTATGACGGTTTTACCCTTTGTTTTGAATTGAGTTTAATCCAAGGGCTTCATATAATTTAAGTAGATCTAATACCTATTCAAGGACTCAAAAATATTTGGTAATTATTCCCAACAAATTGATTTGAAAGGTGTTCATTCACCATAAATCGCCTAAGAGATTATGACGGTTTTACCCTTTAATAAAATCGTCATAGGCTCTTAGGCGATTTGTGGTGTATGAACACCTTTCAAATCATTTGTGGTGCTTAATTACCAAATGTTTTTAACTCCTTGAATCGGTATTAGATATATTTAAATCATATGAAGTCCTTGGATCAACCTAAATTTAAATCAAAGGGTAAAACCGTCATAGTCTCTTATGGGATTTGTGGTGTATGAACACCTTTCAAATCATTTTTTGTGCTGAATTACCAAATATTATTGACTCCTTAAATAGTTATTAGATATATTTCAATCATATGAACCCCTTGGATCAAACTTATTTTATATCAAAGGGTAAAACCGTCATAGTCTCTTATGGGATTTGTGGTGTATGAACACCTTTCAAATCATATTTTGTGCTCAATTACCAAATATTATTGACTCCTTAAATAGGTATTAGATATATTTCAATCATATGAACCCTTTGGATCAAACTTATTTCATATCAAAGGGTAAAACCGTCATAGTCTCTCAGGCGATTTGTGGTGTATGAAAACCTTTCACATCACTTTGTTGTGAATAATTACCAAAATAATTTGAGTCTATGAATTGGTATTAGATATATTTAAATCATATGAAGCCCTTGGATCTAACTCAATTAAAATCAAAGGGTAAAACCATCATAGTCTCTTAGGCAATTTTTTGGTTCATGAACACCTTTGAAATCATTTTTGGTGGTTAGTTACCAAATAATTTTCACTCTTTGAATTGGTATTACGTATATTTCAATCATATGAAGCCCTTGGATTAAACTTATTTCAATCAAAGAGTAAAACCGTCATAGTCTCTTAGGCGATTTGTGGTGTATGAACATCTTTCAAATCAGTTTGTTGTGAATAATTACCAAATATTTTTGTGTCCATGAATAGGTATTAGATATATTTAAATCGTAGGAAGCCCTTGGATCTAACTCAATTCAAATCAAAGGGTAAAACAGTCATAGTCTCTTAGGCGATTTGTGGTGTATGAACACCTTTCAAATCATTTTATTGTGAATAATTACCAAATATTTTTGAGTCCTTGAATAGGTATTAGATATATTTAAAGCATATGAAGCCCTTGTGATCCAAAGTCAAGCCCACTTAAAGGCTCTTTGGTTCATGAACCAGTTGCACTTGTTTTGGAAGCTCTTGGCTTTTCTCCATTTGTTCTTAAGCCCGAGTTTGTTACTTGTTTAACTTGGATGGTGGATTGAGGCGTGCATCACATTTTGAAGAGCCCAAGTTCTGTTTGGGTTTCAAGCATGATTGTAAAGGAAGCCCAAGTTCTGTTTGGATTCCTATTTAATCTATTTCTTTTTTTGTTTTATTTCAAGCTTAAAATAAAGCCTAGTGATTACTTAAGACACTAAGGCAAGTAGGCGTGTGTTTTGTGGCTGATTAGGCATGTAATTAGGGGTTATTTACAGCTCATAATTGCTGATTGCCTTCTTTGTAGCAGCCCCTTAAATGAGGCTTAATTAGGGCATGAATTAAGGAGTTTTGTAACTCCTCAAAGCCATTCCTCTTAGGACGTTTTTAGGGTGTTTCAGCTCCTCCTTTGCTGCTCCTTATCTCTATATAAGGAGAGAAAATGATAATAGAAAGCAGATTTGAGTTTTGATAAAAAAAACCTTTGTGTTATAGTTTTTACTTTGAGTTTGTCTCAAGTATTGCTAACCTTTATTACTTTGAGTGAGTCTTGAGTGATAAGCCTAGGAGAGATTGAGTGAGTCTTATCTCTGACCTAGAACCCCAAAACATTGAGTGTGTTCTTGTGTTTTGGAACTATTTCTTGTTTCGAGTGATTTCTTTTTAAAGTGAGTGTTCTATTGTTCGTAAGTTTAGAATCATCATCCAATCCTTTGGAGGGTGATTTTAGATTCACATCATCTGGTATCAGAGCTTTGGTGAAGAAATTCGTCGGAAAAATCGAGTTTTGGAGAAGAAATGAAACTGCCAGAATTCAACCCGTTTTTCATCCGACTTTGAAGGACCATTTCTCATCCTTCAGGAGTCCAAATTGGTTGATTCTTTTTTCATTCTGCATAAATTTTTGTCTAGAATACTCACAGAATTTTTCATATTTTTGTGAATTTTTTTGATATTAAACTGGGCACGTTTTTCGTAACTGCACCAAAAACGGAGCAAATCTGGCACACAGAACTTCAAACGACAATTCCTCCTTCATACGGAAAGCTTTTCAAGAGTTTCTTTTTTTGATTCCGCTTGAAATTTCCTGATTGTTATTAATCTGTAAGCCTTTGAGAGTCTCAAGGCCATTTACAGTTTCGTTTTGTTGTTCAAGTTTACGGCGGTTTGCATCTTGTATTTGTAATAGTCTAGCAAAAATAGTGAAATCATGGTTGAAGGTGATCTTGCTAGGATGTTACAAGTAATTACTGAGAAGTTGGAAAACTTAGAGAGAAAATCAGAAGCAAATGATGAAGATAAGGCTCAACAAAAGACTAGGTTAGATGCCATGTCCGAAATGTTGATGCAAGCAAGTAGAAAACTGAATTTTCTTGAAAATGAGGATGGTGAGGTTAATACACCTAGAAACTTTGATGATGATAGGGGTTTGAAAATTGAGATGCCTGAATTTGATGGGGGACATGATAGTGAGGCTTTTCTTGATTGGATGAGGCAAATTGAGACCGTTTTTTATTATAAGGGGTATAATGATGGGAAAAGGTTTAAACTTGCTGTCTTAAAACTCACTAAACTTGCTGCCTTGTGGTATGAAAATCTCAAGTCGAATAGAAGGAGAGAAGGAAAAGAGAAGATAGACTCATGGGTTAAGTTGAAAAAAAAGATGAGGGATAAATGGGTTAGTAAGGAGTATGAGCAAGAGCAGTACCTAAAACTTACCCACCTTTCTCAAGAAAATAACATGAGTGTGGAAGAGTACATGAAAGAGTTTGAAAAATTGTGCTTGATTTGTGATTTGCAAGAAAAGGAAACCTTTAAAATTGCTCGATTTGTTAAAGGTTTGTCCAAAGAGATAAGTAAGAAAGTAGAAGTGACTCACTATGCCACTTTTAGTGATGTTTGTAAACTTGCTTTGAAATATGAGGCACAAGCTAAGGAGGAAAAGGAGAAAGAGAAGCCCAAAACTTCTTCTTTCAAGGGTACTTCAAAATTTACTCCTTTCAACTCTAAAGGGAGTACTTTTCAAAGTAGAGCCTTTTCATCTAGTTCATCCGGTTCTAAATTTGATAAGGGGAAAGAAAAACAAGTGATTTCACCTAGTGAGCTTGCAACTAGGAGAAAATGTTTTAAATGCCATGGGAGGGGTCATATTGCTAGTGAATGTCCTAGTAAAACTGTTTTGACCGCCACTCAATGTGCCATAATGGATGAAGAAGAACAAATGTATAATTTTGTAGTACAAGAAGAAAATGGCTATGTAGAAGATGACTTTGAAGAAGAGATAGAACCCGAGGGTGAGTACAATATGATGGTTGTGAGGAAAGTATTGTTTAGTGAGCCTCAAGTTGATGAGAGGCAAAGAAACAACTTGTTTCATACTAGATGCAAGATTGGAGAGAAGACTTGCAATGTGATAGTCGATGGTGGAGCTCAAACGGATGTTGTTTCATCCGAAGCTGTGAGTAAGTTGAAACTTACCACTAGAGATCATGATGAGCCTTATAAGCTCAATTGGTTGAATGATGGCAATGGTATTAGGGTGAAGAAGCAAGCTTTGGTTTCTTACTCTATTGGCAAGTTTGAAGATGAGAGATGGTGCGACATTCTTCCTATGGATGCTTGTCACTTGTTACTTGGAAGGCCATGGCAATTTGACCATGATTCGGAGCATAAAGGAAAATCTAATGTATATCTTGTAACTACCAAAGATGGTAGAAAAGTTAAATTGCTTCCCCTACCCCCTAAAGTTGCTAAGAAAGACAAAGAAAAGAGCAACTATCTTGTATCTTGTAATGAGTTCGAGAAAATAGTGGAAGAAAATGGTGGGGGGTATGCTTTGGTTGTAAGGACCAAAGACGAGAATGAGACTACTTGCAATAACTCACCATTTTTGGATGAGTTATTGGAAGAGTTCAAAGATGTGTTCCCCAATGACTTGCCCAAGGGCCTCCCTCCAATAAGGGGCATTGAGCATGCCATTGACTTGATTCCAGGATCACCTTTGCCCAACAAGGCTGCCTATAGGTGTAATCCGGAAGAGAGTAAGGAACTTGAAAGGCAAGTGAATGAATTGATTGAAAGAGGCTATGTGAGAGAGAGCCTTAGTCCTTGCGCGGTTCCTGCCCTCTTAGTACCAAAGAAAGATGGTACTTGGAGAATGTGTGTTGATAGTCGTTCCATTAACAACATAACCATCAAATATCGTTTTCCTATGCCTCGTTTGCAAGATATGCTAGATGAATTGAGTGGTTCCTTAGTCTTTTCCAAAATAGACTTAAGGAGTGGATACCATCAAATGAGAGTAAGGGAGGGAGATGAGTGGAAAACGGCTTTCAAAACAAAGCAAGGGTTATATGAGTGGTTAGTTATGCCATTTGGGCTTTGCAATGCCCCAAGCTCCTTCATGCGGTTGATGAATGAAGTCCTCCGTCCTTTCCTTAATGATTTTATTGTTGTTTACTTAGATGACATACTTGTGTATAGTAAAAACAATGAAGATCATGTAATTCATTTGAGGAGGTTGTTTGAAAAATTGAGGGAGATGAAGTTGTATGGCAAGTTTGAGAAATGTGTATTCATGACTCCTAGTGTTGTATTCTTAGGATACATTGTAACAGGAGAGGGGGTGCATGTAGACCCGGAAAAAGTAAAAGCTGTGCAATCATGGTTGGCTCCAACCAATGTGCATGAAGTAAGAAGCTTCCATGGACTAGCCTCCTTCTATAGGCGGTTCATCAAGAACTTCTCTACTATCATGGCTCCTATCACCGAGTTAACAAAGAAAGGTGAGTTTAAGTGGGGTGAGAGTGCGCAAAAGGCCTTTGAGAAGGTCAAGCATATGCTTTGTAATGCTCCCATACTTGTACTTCCCGACTTTAACAAAGTGTTTGAGGTGGAGTGTGATGCTAGTGGGATTGGTATTGGTGCGGTTTTGATACAAGAGAGGAAGCCCGTGTGCTACTTTAGTGAAAAGTTAAATGGGGCTAAGCTTAACTATTCCACTTATGATCGTGAGTTCTATGCCATTGTGAGGGCTCTTGATCATTGGTCTCATTACTTAAGACCTAAGCCTTTTGTCCTTCATTCGGACCATGAGGCGCTTAAGTTCATCCATGGGCAACAAAAGTTGAACCAAAGGCAGGCTAAATGGGTGGAGTTTCTCCAAACATTTACCTTTAGTTCAAAATATAAAGATGGAAAGAGTAATGTAGTGGCCGACGCTTTGTCTCGTCGGAACTACTTGCTTTCTATGGTGGATGCTAAGATTTTGGGTTTTGAGCAACTCAAAGAGGGCTATCAACATGATCCTGATTTTGCAAGTGAGTTCGAGAGTCCATCAAAAGAGTTTGTGCAGTAAGATGGTTACCTCTTCAAGGGTAACAAGTTGTGTGTCCCAAAGAGTGGCGTGAGGGAGTTGTTGGTGAGGGAAGTGCATAGTGGTGGTTTGGCGGGTCACTTTGGCATCCAAAAGACTCTTGATATTCTTGGTGAGCATTTCTATTGGCCAAGAATGATCAAAGATGTGACTTTGGTTGTGGAGAGATGTGCTACTTGTCAAAAAGCAAAGGGTCACTTCACCAAAGGTCTCTACACTCCTCTTCCAGTTCTAGATGCCCCATGGGAGAGTGTTAGCATGGACTTCATTGTAGGATTACCAAGAACTCAAAGGGGAAGGGATAGCATCATGGTTGTTGTAGATAGATTCTCTAAAATGGCTCACTTCATAGCTTGTAATAAAACTGATGATGCTGTAAAAGTGGCGGAAATGTACTTTAAGGAAGTTGTCAAACTTCATGGCATTCCTCGAAGTATAGTTTCGGATAGGGACTCCAAGTTTCTTAGTCACTTTTGGAGGACCCTATGGAAGCTTGTTGGTACTAAGTTGCTATTTAGCACCTCTCATCATCCCCAAACTGATGGGCAAACGGAGGTGACAAATAGAACTTTGGGTACGTTGTTGAGAGGACTTGTAAGCAAAACGCAAAAAGATTGGGACATGAAACTAGCCCATGCTGAGTTTGCTTACAATCGAGCTCATTCCTTAACTACTTCTCGCTCCCCATTTGAAGTAGTTTATGGAGTGAATCCCTTTGTGCCTATTGATCTTATTCCTATGGTTAAAGGGGATATTGTGGAGAAAGATGCTAAAAAGAGGGTGGAAGCCTTTCAAAAAACCTGTGAGCAAGTGAAGAAAAGAATTGAGGAGATGAATAAGAAATACCAAGAGAGAGCAAACAAACGACGAAAGCAACCCATCTTTCAACCCGGGGATTTGGTTTGGCTTCATTTGAGGAAAGAGAGATTTCTTAAACTTCGCAAAAACAAACTCATGCCTCGTTCTGATGGTCCATTTAGAGTGACTGAAAGGGTGAATGATAGTGCTTACAAAATTGAGCTTCCTGATGAGTTGATGGGTGTTAGTGCTACGTTCAATGTGGGGGATTTGTCACCATACTTAGATGATTCAAGTTTGAGGGCAAACTCTTCAAAAGAAGGGGAGAATGATCCAAAGTCAAGCCCACTTAAAGGCTCTTTGGTTCATGAACCAGTTGCACTTGTTTTGGAAGCTCTTGGCTTTTCTCCATTTGTTCTTAAGCCCGAGTTTGTTACTTGTTTAACTTGGATGGTGGATTGAGGCGTGCATCACATTTTGAAGAGCCCAAGTTCTGTTTGGGTTTCAAGCATGATTGTAAAGGAAGCCCAAGTTCTGTTTGGATTCCTATTTAATCTATTTCTTTTTTTGTTTTATTTCAAGCTTAAAATAAAGCCTAGTGATTACTTAAGACACTAAGGCAAGTAGGCGTGTGTTTTGTGGCTGATTAGGCATGTAATTAGGGGTTATTTACAGCTCATAATTGCTGATTGCCTTCTTTGTAGCAGCCCCCTTAAATGAGGCTTAATTAGGGCATGAATTAAGGAGTTTTGTCACTCCTCAAAGCCATTCCTCTTAGGACGTTTTAAGGGTGTTTCAGCTCCTCCTTTGCTGCTCCTTATCTCTATATAAGGAGAGAAAATGATAATAGAAAGCAGATTTGAGTTTTGATAAAAAAAACCTTTGTGTTATAGTTTTTACTTTGAGTTTGTCTCAAGTATTGCTAACCCTTATTACTTTGAGTGAGTCTTGAGTGATAAGCCTAGGAGAGATTGAGTGAGTCTTATCTCTGACCTAGAACCCCAAAACATTGAGTGTGTTCTTGTGTTTTGGAACTATTTCTTGTTTCGAGTGATTTCTTTTTAAAGTGAGTGTTCTATTGTTCGTAAGTTTAGAATCATCATCCAATCCTTTGGAGGGTGATTTTAGATTCACATCACCTTGGATCAAAATCAATTCAAAGGTAAAATCGTCATAGTCCCTTAGGCGATTTGTGGTGTTTGAAAACCTTTCAAATCATTTTGTTCTGAATAATTACCAAATATTTTTGAGTCCTTGAATAGGTATTAGATATATTTAAAGCATATGAAGCCCTTGGATCAAACTCAATTCAAATCAATGGATAAAACCGTCATAGTCTCTTAGGCGATTTGTGGTGCTTACTTACCAAATGTTTTACCTGCTTGAATCTGTATTAGATATATTTTAATCATATGAAGTCCTTGGATCCACCAAATTCAAATCAAAGGGTAAAACCGTCATAGTCTCTTAGGCGATTTGTGGTGTATGAACACCTTTCAAATCATTTTGTTGTGAATAACTACCAAATATTTTTGAGTCCTTGAATAGGTATTAGATATATTTAAAGCATATGAAGCCCTTGGATCAAACTCATTTCAAATTAAAGGGTAAAATCGTCATAGTCTCTTAGGCGATTTGTGGTGTATGAGCACCTTTCAAATTTTTTTATTGTGAATATTTACAAAATAATTCCTACTCTTTGAATATGTATTAGATATATTTAAAGCATATGAAACCCTTGGATAAAATTCAATTTAATCAAAGTGTAAAACCGTCATAGTCTCTTAGGCGATTTGTGGTGTATGAACACCTTTCAAATTATTTTGTTGTGAATATTTACCAAATTTTTTTGAGTCCTTTAATAGGTATTAGATCTATTTAAATCATATGAAGCCCTTGGATATAACTCAATACAAATCAAAGGGTAAAACCGTCATTGTCTCTTAGGGGATTTGTGATGTATGAAAACCTTTCAAATCATTTTGTTGTGAATAATTGATGTGAATCTAAAATCACCCTCCAAATGTTTGGATGATGATTCTAAACTTACGAATAATAGAACACTCACTTTAACAATAAATCACTCGAAATAAGTAATAGTACCAAAACACAAGAACACACTCAATGTTTTGGGGTTCTTGGTCAGAGATAAGACTCACTCAATCTATCCTAGGCTTATCACTCAAGACTCACTCAAAGTAATAAGGGTTAGCAATACTTGAGGCAAACTCAAAGGAAAAACTATAACACAATGGTTTTTTATCAAATCTCAAATCTGATTTCTATTATCATTTTCTCTCCTTATATAGAGATAAGGAGCAGCAAGGAGGAGCTGAAACACCCTAAAAAACGTCCTAAGAGGAATGGCTTTGAGGAGTTACAAAACTCCTTGATTCACGCTCTAATTAAGCCTCATTTAAGGGGCCGTTACAAAGAAGGCAATCAGCAACTATGAGCTGTAAACAACCCCTAATTACATGCCTAATCAGCCACTAAACACACACCTACTTGCCTTAGTGTCTTAAGTAATCACTAGGCTTTATTTTAAGCTTGAAATAAAACAACAAAAGAAATAGATTAAATAGGAATCCATACAAAACTTGGACTTCCTTTACAATCATGCTTGAAACCCAAACAGAACTTGGGCTCTTGAAAATGTGATGCACGCCTCAATCCACCATCCAAGTTAAACAAGTAAAAAACTCGGGCTTAAGAACAAATGGAGAAAAGCCAAGAGCTTCTAAAACAAGTGCAACTGGTTCATGAACCAAAGAGCCTTTAAGTGGGCTTGACTTTGGATCATTCTCCCCTTCTTTTGAAGAGTTTTCCCTCAAACTAGAATCATCTAAGTATGGTGACAAATCCCCCACATTGAACGTAACACTAACACCCATCAACTCATCAGGAAGCTCAATTTTGTAAGCACTATCATTCACCCTTTCGGTCACTCTAAATGAACTATCAGAAAGAGGCATGAGTTTGTTTTTGCGAAGTTTGGGAAATCTCTCTTTCCTCAAATGAAGCCAAACCAAATCCCCGGGGTGAAAGATGGGTTGTTTTCGTCGTTTGTTTGCTCTCTCTTGGTATTTCTTATTCATTTCCTCAATTCTTTTCTTCACTTGCTCACAGGTTTTTTGAAAGGCTTCCACCCTCTTTTTAGCATCTTTCTCCATAATATCCCCTTTAACCATAGGAATAAGATCAATAGGCACAAAGGGATTCACTTCATAAACTACTTCAAATGCGGAGCGAGAAGTAGTTAAGGAATGAGCTCGATTGTAAGCAAACTCCGCATGGGCTAGTTTCATGTCCCAATCTTTTTGCGTTTTGCTTATAAGTCCTCTCAACGACGTACCCAAAGTTCTATTTGTCACCTCCGTTTGCCCATCAATTTGGGGATGATGGGCGGTGCTAAATAGCAACTTGGTACCAACAAGCTTCCATAGGGTCCTCCAAAAGTGACTAAGAAACTTGGAGTCCCTATCCGAAACTATACTTCGAGGAATGCCATGAAGTTTGACAACTTCCTTGAAGTACATTTCCGCCACTTTTACAGCATCATCAGTTTTATTACAAGCTATGAAGTGAGCCATTTTAAAGAATCTATCTACAACAACCATGATGCTATCCCTTCCCCTTTGAGTTCTTGGTAATCCTACAATGAAGTCCATGCTAACACTCTCCCATGGGGCATCTAGAACTGCAAGAGGAGTGTAGAGGCCTTTGGTGAAGTGACCCTTTGCTTTTTGACAAGTAGCACATCTCTCCAACACCAAAGTCACATCTTTGATAATTCTTGGCCAATAGAAATGCTCACCAAGAATATCATGAGTCTTTTGGATGCCAAAGGGACCCACCAAACCACCACTATGCACTTCCCTCACCAACAACTCCCTCACGCCACTCTTTGGGACACACAACTTGTTACCCTTGAAGAGGTAACCATCTTGCTGCACAAACTCCTTTGATGGACTCTCTAACTCACTTGCAAAATCAGGATCATGTTGATAGCCCTCTTTGAGTTGCTCAAAATCTTGGACTCTCTTTGAGTTGATCAATAATTACCAACTATTTTTGAGTCCTTTAATATGTATTAGATATATTTAAAGCATATGCAGCCCTTGGATCAAACTCAATTTAATCAAAGTGTAAAACTATCGTAGTCTCTTAGGCGATTTGTGGTGTATGAACACCTTTCCAATCATTTTGTTGTGAATATTTATCAAAAAAATTTGAGTCCTTGAATAGGAATTAGATCTATTTAAAGCATATGAAGCCCTTGGATATAACTCAATACAAATCAGAGGGTAAAACCGTCATAGTCTCTTAGGGGATTTGTGGTGTATGAACACCTTTCAAATCATTTTTTTTGGTTAATTACCTAATATTTTTGACTCCTTGAATAGGTATTAGATATATTTCAAACTTACGAAGCCCTTGGATTAAACTTATTTCATATTAAAGGATAAAATCGTCATAGTCTCTTAGGCGATTTGTGGTGTATGAAAACCTTTCAAATAATTTTGTTGTGAATAATTACCAAATATTTTTGATTCCTTGAATAGGTATTAGATATATTTAAAGCATATGAATCCCTTGGATAAAACTCAATTCAAATCAAAGGGTAAAACCGTCATAGTATCTAAGGCGATTTGTGGTGTATGAACATCATTCAAATCATTTGTGGTGCTTAATTACCAAATGTTTTTGACTCCATGAATTAGTATTAGATATATTTCAATCATATGAAGTCCTTGGATCAACCTAAATTCATATCAATGGGTAAATCCGTCATAGTCTCTTAGGGGATTTGTGGTGTATAAACACCTTTCAAATTAATTTGGTTGTTAATAATTACCAAATATTTTTGAGTCCTTCAATAGGTATTATAAATATTTAAAGCATATGAAGCCCTTGGATCAAACTCAATTAAAATTAAAAGGTAAAACCGTCATAGTCTCTTAGGCGATTTGTGGTGAATGAACACCTTTCAAATCAATTTGTTGGGAATAATTACCAAACATTTTTGAGTCCTTGAATAGGTATTAGATCTTTTTAAAGCACATGAAGTCTTTGGATCCACCTCAATTCAAATCAAAGGGTAAAACCATCATATTCTCTTAGGGGATATGTGGTTTATGAACACCTTTCAAATCATTTTTTGTGCTTAATTACCAAATATTTTTGTCTAATTGAATAGCTATTAGATATATTTCAATCATATGAAGCCCTTGGATTAAACTTATTTCATATCAAAGGGTAAAACCGTCATAGTCTCTTAGGCGATTTGTGGTGTATGAAAACCTTTGAAATCATTTTTTAGTGAATAATTACCAAAAACTTTTGAGCCCTTGAATAGGTATTGGATATGTTTAAAGCATATGAAGCCCTTGCATCTAACTCAATTCAAATCAGAGGGTAAAACCGTCATAGTCTCTTAGGCGATTTGTGGTGTATGAACACCTTTCCAATCATTTTGTTGTGAATAATTACCAAATATTTTTGAGTCCTTGAATAGGTATTAGATATATTTAAAGCATATGAAGCTCTTGGATCAAACTCAATTCAAACCAAAGGGTAAAACCGTCATAGTCTCTTAAATGATTTGTGGTGTATGAGCCCCTTTCAAATCATTTTGTTGTGAATAATTACCAAATATTTTTGAGTCCTTGAATAGGTATTAGATATATTTAAAGCATATGAAGCTCTTGAATCAAACTCAATTCAAACCAAAGGGCAAAACCGTCATAGTCTCTTATATGATTTGTGGTGTATGAGCACCTTTCAAATCATTTTGTTGTGAATAATTACCTAATATTTTTGAGTCCTTGAATAGGTATTAGAAATATTTAAAGAATATGAAGCCCTTGGATCAAACTCAATTCAAATTAAAGGGTAAAACCGTCATAGTCTCTTAGGTGATTTGTGGTGTAAGAACACCTTTCAAATTTTTTTATTGTGAATATTTACAAAATAATTCTGACTCATTGAATATGTATTATATATATTTAAAGCATATGAAGCCCTTGGATCAAACTCAATTTAATCAAAATGTAAAATCGTCATAGGCTCTTAGGCGATTTGTGGTGTATGAACACCTTTCAAATCATTTGTGGTGCTTAATTACGAAATGTTTTTAACTCCTTGAATCGGTATTAGATATATTTAAATCGTATGAAGTCCTTGGATCAACCTAAATTTAAATCAAAGGGTAAAACCGTCATAGTCTCTTATGGGATTTGTGGTGTATGAACACCTTTCAAATCATTTTTTGTGCTGAATTACAAAATATTATTGACTCCTTAAATAGGTATTTGATATATTTCAATCATATGAACCCCTTGGATCAAACTTATTTCATATCAAATGGTAAAACCGTCATAGTCTCTCAGGCGATTTGTGGTGTATGAAAACCTTTCACATCACTTTGTTGTGAATAATTACAAAAATAATTTGAGTCCATGAATTGGTATTAGATATATTTAAATCATATGAAGCCCTTGGATCTAACTCAATTAAAATCAAAGGGTAAAACCATCATAGTCTCTTAGGCAATTTTTTGGTTCATGAACACCTTTGAAATCATTTTTGGTGGTTAGTTACCAAATAATTTTCACTCCTTGAATTGGTATTACGTATATTTCAATCATATGAAGCCCTTGGATTAAACTTATTTCAATCAAAGAGTAAAACCGTCATAGTCTCTTAGGCGATTTGTGGTGTATGAACATCTTTCAAATCAGTTTGTTGTGAATAATTACCAAATATTTTTGTGTCCATGAATAGGTATTAGATATATTTAAATCGTAGGAAGCCCTTGGATCTAACTCAATTCAAATCAAAGGGTAAAACAGTCATAGTCTCTTAGGCGATTTGTGGTGTATGAACACCTTTCAAATCATTTTGTTGTGAATAATTACCAAATATTTTTGAGTCCTTGAATAGGTATTAGATATATTTAAAGCATATGAAGCCCTTGGATCAAAATTAATTCAAGGGTAAAATCGTCATAGTCTCTTAGGCGATTTGTGGTGTATGAACACCTTTCAATTTTTTTATTGTGAATATTTACAAAATAATTCTGACTCCTTGAATATGTTTTAGAAATATTTAAATCTTATGAAGCCCTTGGATCAAACTCAATTTAATCAAAGTGTAAAACCGTCATAGTCACTTAAACGATTTGTGGTGTATGAACACCATTGAAATCATTTTTTTTGGTTAATTACCAAATATTTTTGTATAATTGAATAGCTATTAGATATATTTCCATCACATGAAGCCCTTGGATTAAACTTATTTCATATCAAAGGGTAAAATCGTCATAGTCTCTTAGGCGATTTGTGGTGTATGAAAACCTTTGAAATCATTTTGTTGTGAATAATTACCAAAAACTTTTGAGACCTTGAATAGGTATTTGATATATTTAAAGCATATTAAGCCCTTGGATCTAACTCAATTCAAATCGAAGGGTAAAACCGTCATAGTCTCTTAGGCGATTTGTGGTGTATGAACACCTTTGAAATCATTTTGTTGTGAATAATTACCAAAAAAATTTGAGTCCTTGAATAGGTATTGGATATATTTCAATCATATGAAGCCCTTGG
Organism: Patellifolia procumbens; assembly: GCA_947645195.1. Lineage (NCBI taxonomy): Eukaryota > Viridiplantae > Streptophyta > Magnoliopsida > Caryophyllales > Amaranthaceae > Patellifolia > Patellifolia procumbens. The sequence continues at coordinate 259,336 of CANSGD010001050.1, read as the reverse complement.
ATCTAACTCAATTCAAATCAAAGGGTAAAATCGTCATAGTCTCTTAGGCGATTTGTGGTGTATGAGCACCTTTCAAATCATTTTGTTGTGAATAATTACCAAATATTTTTGAGTCCTTGAATAGGTATTAGATATATTTAAAGCATATGAAGCTCTTGGATCAAACTCATTTCAAATTAAAGGGTAAAACCGTCATAGTCTCTTAGGTGATTTGTGGTGTATGAACACCTTTCAAATTTTTTTATTGTGAATATTTACAAAATAATTCTGACTCATTGAATATGTATTATATATATTTAAAGCATATGAAGCCCTTGGATTAAACCCAATTTAATCAAAGTGTAAAATCGTCATAGGCTCTTAGGTGATTTGTGGTGTATGAACAACTTTCAAATCATTTGTGGTGCTTAATTACCAAATGTTTTTAACTCCTTGAATCGGTATTAGATATATTTAAATCATATGAAGTCCTTGGATCAACCTAAATTTAAATCAAAGGGTAAAACAGTCATAGTCTCTTATGGGATTTGTGGCGTATGAACACCTTTCAAATCATTTTTTGTGTTGAATTACCAAATATTATTGACTCCTTAAATAGGTATTAGATATATTTCAATCATATGAACCCCTTGGATCAAACTTATTTCATATCAAAGGGTAAAACCGTCATAGTCTCTTAGGCGATTTGTGGTGTATGAAAACCTTTCACATCACTTTGTTGTGAATAATTACCAAAATAATTTGAGTCCATGAATAGGTATTAGATATATTTAAATCATATGAAGCCCTTTGATCTAACTCAATTAAAATCAAAGGGTAAAACCATCATAGTCTCTTAGGCAATTTTTTGGTTCATGAACACCTTTGAAATCATTTTTGGTGGTTAGTTACCAAATAATTTTCACTCCTTGAATTGGTATTACGTATATTTCAATCATATGAAGCCCTTGGATTACACTTATTTCAATCAAAGAGTAAAACCGTCATGGTCTCTTAGGCGATTTGTGGTGTATGAACATCTTTCAAATCAGTTTGTTGTGAATAATTACCAAATATTTTTGTGTCCATGAATAGGTATTAGATATATTTAAATCGTAGGAAGCCCTTGGATCTAACTCAATTCAAATCAAAGGGTAAAACAGTCATAGTCTCTTAGGCGATTTGTGGTGTATGAACACCTTTCAAATCATTTTGTTGTGAATAATTACCAAATATTTTTGAGTCCTTGAATAGGTATTAGATATATTTAAAGCATATGAAGCCCTTGGATCAAAATTAATTCAAGGGTAAAATCGTCATAGTCTCTTAGGCGATTTGTGGTGTATAAACACCTTTCAATTTTTTTATTGTGAATATTTACAAAATAATTCTGACTCCTTGAATATGTATTAGAAATATTTAAATCTTATGAAGCCCTTGGATTAAACTCAATTTAATCAAAGTGTAAAACATTCATAGTCTCTTAGGCGATTTGTGGTGAATGAACACCATTGAAATCATTTTTTTTGGTTAATTACCAAATATTTTTGTATAATTGAATAGCTAATAGATATATTTCAATCATATGAAGCCCTTGGATTAAACTTATTTCATATCAAAGGGTAAAATCGTCATAGTCTCTTAGGCGATTTGTGGTGTATGAAAACCTTTGAAATCATTTTGTTGTGAATAATTACCAAAAACTTTTGAGTCCTTGAATAGGTATTGGATATATTTAAAGCATATGAAGCCCTTGGATCTAACTCAATTCAAATCGAAGGGTAAAACCGTCATAGTCTCTTAGGCGATTTGTGGTGTATGAACACCTTTGAAATCATTTTGTTGTGAATAATTACCAAAAACTTTTGAGTCCTTGAATAGGTATTGGATATATTTAAAGCATATGAAGCCCTTGGATCTAACTCAATTCAAATCGAAGGGTAAAACCGTCATAGTCTCTTAGGCGATTTGTGGTGTATGAACACCTTTGAAATCATTTTGTTGTGAATAATTACCAAAAAATTTTGAGTCCTTGAATAGGTATTGGATATATTTAAAGCATATGAAGCCCTTGGATCTAACTCAATTCAAATCAAAGGGTAAAATCGTCATAGTCTCTTAGGCGATTTGTGGTGTATGAGCACCTTTCAAATCATTTTGTTGTGAATAATTACCAAATATTTTTGAGTCCTTGAATAGGTATTAGATATATTTAAAGCATACGAAGCTCTTGGATCAAACTCAATTCAAATTAAAGGGTAAAACCGTCATAGTCTCTTAGGTGATTTGTGGTGTATGAACACCTTTCAAATTTTTTTATTGTGAATATTTACAAAATAATTCTGACTCATTGAATATGTATTATATATATTTAAAGCATATGAAGCCCTTGGATTAAACCCAATTTAATCAAAGTGTAAAATCGTCATAGGCTCTTAGGCGATTTGTGGTGTATGAACACCTTTCGAATCATTTGTGGTGCTTAATTACCAAATGTTTTTAACTCCTTGAATCGGTATTAGATATATTTAAATCATATGAAGTCCTTGGATCAACCTAAATTTAAATCAAAGGGTAAAACAGTCATAGTCTCTTATGGGATTTGTGGTGTATGAACACCTTTCAAATCATTTTTTGTGCTGAATTACCAAATATTATTGACTCCTTAAATAGGTATTAGATATATTTCAATCATATGAACCCCTTGGATCAAACTTATTTCATATCAAAGGGTAAAACCGTCATAGTCTCTCAGGCGATTTGTGGTGTATGAAAACCTTTAACATCACTTTGTTGTGAATAATTACCAAAATAATTTGAGTCCATGAATTGGTATTAGATATATTTAAATCATATGAAGCCCTTGGATCTAACTCAATTAAAATCAAAGGGTAAAACCATCATAGTCTCTTAGGCAATTTTTTGGTTCATGAACACCTTTGAAATCAGTTTTGGTGGTTAGTTACCAAATAATTTTCACTCCTTGAATTGGTATTACGTATATTTCAATCATATGAAGCCCTTGGATTACACTTATTTCAATCAAAGAGTAAAACCGTCATAGTCTCTTAGGCGATTTGTGGTGTATGAACATCTTTCAAATCAGTTTGTTGTGAATAATTACCAAATATTTTTGTGTCCATGAATAGGTATTAGATATATTTAAATCGTAGGAAGCCCTTGGATCTAACTCAATTCAAATCAAAGGGTAAAACAGTCATAGTCTCTTAGGCGATTTGAGGTGTATGAACACCTTTCAAATCATTTTGTAGTGAATAATTACCAAATATTTTTGAGTCCTTGAATAGGTATTAGATATATTTAAAGCATATGAAGCCCTTGGATCAAAATTAATTCAAGGGTAAAATCGTCATAGTCTCTTAGGCGATTTGTCGTGTATGAACACCTTTCAATTTTTTTATTGTGAATATTTACAAAATAATTCTGACTCCTTGAATATGTATTAGAAATATTTAGATCTTATGAAGCCCTTGGATTAAACTCAATTTAATCAAAGTGTAAAACATTCATAGTCTCTTAGGCGATTTGTGGTGTATGAACACCATTGAAATCATTTTTTTTGGTTAATTACCAAATATTTTTGTATAATTAAATAGCTATTAGATATATTTCAATCATATGAAGCCCTTGGATTAAACTTATTTCATATCAAAGGGTAAAATCGTCATAGTCTCTTAGGCGATTTGTGGTGTATGAAAACCTTTGAAATCATTTTGTTGTGAATAATTACCAAAAACTTTTGAGTCCTTGAATAGGTATTGGATATATTTAAAGCATATGAAGCCCTTGGATCTAACTCAATTCAAATCGAAGGGTAAAACCGTCATAGTCTCTTAGGCGATTTGTGGTGTATGAACACCTTTGAAATCATTTTGTTGTGAATAATTACCAAAAAAATTTGAGTCCTTGAATAGGTATTGGATATATTTAAAGCATATGAAGCCCTTGGATCTAACTCAATTCAAATCAAAGGGTAAAATCGTCATAGTCTCTTGGCGATTTGTGGTGTATGAGCACCTTTCAAATCATTTTGTTGTGAATAATTACCAAATATTTTTGAGTCCTTGAATAGGTATTAGATATATTTAAAGCATATGAAGCTCTTGGATCAAACTCAATTCAAATTAAAGGGTAAAACCGTCATAGTCTCTTAGGTAATTTGTGGTGTATGAACACCTTTCAAATTTTTTTTTTGTGAATATTTACAAAATAATTCTGACTCATTGAATATGTATTATATATATTTAAAGCATATGAAGCCCTTGGATTAAACCCAATTTAATCAAAGTGTAAAATCGTCATAGGCTCTTAGGCGATTTGTGGTGTATGAACACCTTTCAAATCATTTGTGGTGCTTAATTACCAAATGTTTTTAACTCCTTGAATCGGTATTAGATATATTTAAATCCTATGAAGTCCTTGGATCAACCTAAATTTAAATCAAAGGGTAAAACCGTCATAGTCTCTTATGGGATTTGTCGTGTATGAACACCTTTCAAATCATTTTTTGTGCTGAATTACCAAATATTATTGACTCCTTAAATAGGTATTAGATATATTTCAATCATATGAACCCCTTGGATCAAACTTATTTCATATCAAAGGGTAAAACCGTCATAGTCTCTTATGGGATTTGTGGTCTATGAACACCTTTCAAATCATTTTTTGTGCTGAATTACCAAATATTATTGACTCCTTAAATAGGTATTAGATATATTTCAATCATATGAACCCCTTGGATCAAACTTATTTCATATCAAAGGGTAAAACCGTCATAGTCTCTCAGGCGATTTGTGGTGTATGAAAACCTTTCACATCACTTTGTTGTGAATAATTACCAAAATAATTTGAGTCCATGAATTGGTATTAGATATATTTAAATCATATGAATCCCTTGGATCTAACTCAATTAAAATCAAAGGGTAAAACCATCATAGTCTCTTAGGCAATTTTTTGGTTCATGAACACCTTTGAAATCATTTTTGGTGGTTAGTTACGAAATAATTTTCACTCCTTGAATTGGTATTACGTATATTTCAATCATATGAAGCCCTTGGATTAAACTTATTTCAATCAAAGAGTAAAACCGTCATAGTCTCTTAGGCGATTTGTGGTGTATGAACATCTTTCAAATCAGTTTGTTGTGAATAATTACCAAATATTTTTGTGTCCATGAATAGGTATTAGATATATTTAAATCGTACGAAGCCCTTGGATCTAACTCAATTCAAATCAAAGGGTAAAACACTCATAGTCTCTTAGGCGATTTGTGGTGTATGAACACCTTGTAATTTTTTTATTGTGAATATTTACAAAATAATTCTGACTCCTTGAATATGTATTAGACATATTTAAATCTTATGAAGCCCTTGGATCAAACTCAATTTAATCAAAGTGTAAAACCGTCATAGTCTCTTAGGCGATTTGTGGTGTATGAACACCTTTCAAATAATTTTTCTGGTTAATTACCAAATATTTTTGTCTAATTGAATAGCTATTAGATATATTTCAATCATATGATGCCCTTGGATTAAACTTATTTCATATCAAAGGGTAAAACCGCCACAGTCTCTTAGGCGATTTGTGGTGTATGAAAACCTTTGAAATCATTTTGTTGTGAATAATTACCAAAAACTTTTGAGTCCTTGAATAGGTATTGGATATATTTAAAGCATATGAAGCCCTTGGATCTAACTCAATCCAAATCAAAGGGTAAAACCGTCATAGTCTCTTAGGCGATTTGTGGTGTATGAACACCTTTCAAATCATTTTGTTGTGAATAATTACCAAATAATTTTGAGTCCTTGAATAGGTATTAGATATATTTAAAGCATATGAAGCTCTTGGATCAAACTCAATTTAAACCAAAGGGTAAAACCGTCATAGTCTCTTATATGATTTGTGGTGTATGAGCATCTTTCAAATCATTTTGTTTTGAATAATTACCAAATATTTTTGAGTCCATGAATAGGTATTAGAAAATTTTAAATTATATGAAGCCCTTGGATCAAACTCAATTCAAATTAAAGGGTAAAACCGTCATAGTCTCTTAGGTGATTTGTGGTGTATGAACACCTTTCAAATTTTTTTATTGTGAATATTTACAAAATAATTCTGACTCATTGAATATGTATTATATATATTTAAAGCATATGAAGCCCTTGGATCAAACTCAATTTAATCAAAGTGTACAATCGTCATAGGCTCTTAGGCGATTTGTGGTGTATGAACACCTTTCAAATCATTTGTGGTGCTTAATTACCAAATGTTTTTAACTCCTTGAATCGGTATTAGATATATTTAAATCATATGAAGTCCTTGGATCAACCTAAATTTAAATCAAAGGGTAAAACCGTCATAGTCTCTTATGGGATTTGTGGTGTATGAACACCTTTCAAATCATTTTTTGTGCTGAATTACCAAATATTATTGACTCCTTAAATAGGTATTAGATATATTTCAATCATATGAACCCCTTGGATCAAACTTATTTCATATCAAAGGGTAAAACCGTCATAGTCTCTTATGGGATTTGTGGTGCATGAACACCTTTCAAATCATTTTTTGTGCTGAATTACCAAATATTATTGACTCCTTAAATAGGTATTAGATATATTTCAATCATATGAACCCCTTGGATCAAACTTATTTCATATCAAAGGGTAAAACCGTCATAGTCTCTCAGGCGATTTGTGGTGTATGAAAACCTTTCACATCACTTTGTTGTGAATAATTACCAAAATAATTTGAGTCCATGAATTGGTATTAGATATATTTAAATCATATGAAGCCCTTGGATCTAACTCAATTAAAATCAAAGGGTAAAACCATAATAGTCTCTTAGGCAATTTTTTGGTTCATGAACACCTTTGAAATCATTTTTGGTGGTTAGTTACGAAATAATTTTCACTCCTTGAATTGGTATTACGTATATTTCAATCATATGAAGCCCTTGGATTAAACTTATTTCAATCAAAGAGTAAAACCGTCATAGTCTCTTAGGCGATTTGTGGTGTATGAACATCTTTCAAATCAGTTTGTTGTGAATAATTACCAAATATTTTTGTGTCCATGAATAGGTATTAGATATATTTAAATCGTACGAAGCCCTTGGATCTAACTCAATTCAAATCAAAGGGTAAAACAGTCATAGTCTCTTAGGCGATTTGTGGTGTATGAACACCTTTCAAATTATTTTGTTGTGAATAATTACCAAATATTTTTGAGTCCTTGAATAGGTATTAGATATATTTAAAGCATATGAAACCCTTGGATCAAAATCTATTAAAGGGTAAGATCGTCATAGTCTCTTAGGCGATTTGTGGTGTATGAACACCTTTCAATTTTTTTATTGTGAATATTTACAAAATAATTCTGACTCCTTGAATATGTATTAGACATATTTAAATCTTATGAAGCCCTTGGATCAAACTCAATTTAATCAAAGTGTAAAACCGTCATAGTCTCTTAGGCGATTTGTGGTGTATGAACACCATTGAAATCAATTTTTTTGGTTAATTACCAAATATTTTTGTACAATTGAATAGCTATTAGATATATTTCAATCATATGAAGCCCTTGGATTAAACTTATTTCATATCAAAGGGTAAAATCGTCATAGTCTCTTAGGCGATTTGTGGTGTATGAAAACCTTTGAAATCATTTGGTTGTGAATAATTACCAAATAATTTTGAGTCCTTGAATAGGTATTAGATATATTTAAAGCATATGAAGCTCTTGGATCAAACTCAATTTAAACCAAAGGGTAAAACCGTCATAGTCTCTTATATGATTTGTGGTGTATGAGCATCTTTCAAATCATTTTGTTTTGAATAATTACCAAATATTTTTGAGTCCATGAATAGGTATTAGAAATTTTTAAATTATATGAAGCCCTTGGATCAAACTCAATTCAAATTAAAGGGTAAAACCGTCATAGTCTCTTAAGTGATTTATGGTGTATGAACACCTTTCAAATTTTTTTATTGTGAATATTTACAAAATAATTCTGACTCATTGAATATGTATTATATATATTTAAAGCATATGAAGCCCTTGGATCAAACTCAATTTAATCAAAGTGTAAAATCGTCATAGGCTCTTAGGCGATTTGTGGTGTATGAACACCTTTCAAATCATTTGTGGTGCTTAATTACGAAATGTTTTTAACTCCTTGAATCGGTATTAGATATATTTAAATCGTATGAAGTCCTTGGATCAACCTAAATTTAAATCAAAGGGTAAAACCGTCATAGTCTCTTATGGGATTTGTGGTGTATGAACACCTTTCAAATCATTTTTTGTGCTGAATTACCAAATATTATTGACTCCTTAAATAGGTATTTGATATATTTCAATCATATGAACCCCTTGGATCAAACTTATTTCATATCAAAGGGTAAAACCGTCATAGTCTCTCAGGCGATTTGTGGTGTATGAAAAACTTTCACATCACTTTGTTGTGAATAATTACCATAATAATTTGAGTCCTTGAATTGGTATTAGATATATTTAAATCATATGAAGCCCTTGGATCTAACTCAATTAAAATCAAAGGGTAAAACCATCATAGTCTCTTAGGCAATTTTTTGGTTCATGAACACCTTTGAAATCATTTTTGGTGGTTAGTTACCAAATAATTTTCACTCCTTGAATTGGTATTACGTATATTTCAATCATATGAAGCCCTTGGATTAAACTTATTTCAATCAAAGAGTAAAACCGTCATAGTCTCTTAGACGATTTGTGGTGTATGAACATCTTTCAAATCAGTTTGTTGTGAATAATTACCAAATATTTTTGTGTCCATGAATAGGTATTAGATATATTTAAATCGTAGGAAGCCCTTGGATCTAACTCAATTCAAATCAAAGGGTAAAACAGTCATAGTCTCTTAGGCGATTTGTGGTGTATGAACACCTTCAAATCATTTTGTTGTGAATAATTACCAAATATTTTTGAGTCCTTGAATAGGTATTAGATATATTTAAAGCATATGAAGCCCTTGGTTCAAAATTAATTCAAGGGTAAAATCGTCATAGTCTCTTAGGCGATTTGTGGTGTATGAACACCTTTCAATTTTTTTATTGTGAATATTTACAAAATAATTCTGACTCCTTGAATATGTATTAGAAATATTTAAATCTTATGAAGCCCTTGGATCAAACTCAATTTAATCAAAGTGTAACACCGTCATAGTCTCTTAGGCGATTTGTGGTGTATGAACACCATTGAAATCAATTTTTTTGGTTAATTACCAAATATTTTTGTACAATTGAATAGCTATTAGATATATTTCAATCATATGAAGCCCTTGGATTAAACTTATTTCATATCAAAGGGTAAAATCGTCATAGTCTCTTAGGCGATTTGTGGTGTATGAAAACCTTTGAAATCATTTTGTTGTGAATAATTACCAAAAACTTTTGAGTCCTTGAATAGGTATTGGATATATTTAAAGCATATGAAGCCCTTGGATCTAACTCAATTCAAATCGAAGGGTAAAACCGTCATAGTCTCTTAGGCGATTTGTTTGTGTATGAACACCTTTGAAATCATTTTGTTGTGAATAATTACCAAAAAATTTCGAGTCCTTGAATAGGTATTGGATATATTTAAAGCATATGAAGCCCTTGGATCTAACTCAATTCAAATCAAAGGGTAAAATCGTCATGGTCTCTTAGGCGATTTGTGGTGTATGAGCACCTTTCAAATCACTTTGTTGTGAATAATTACCAAATATTTTTGAGTCCTTGAATAGGTATTAGATATATTTAAAGCATATGAAGCTCTTGGATCAAACTCAATTCAAATTAAAGGGTAAAACCGTCATAGTCTCTTAGGTGATTTGTGGTGTATGAACACCTTTCAAATTTATTTATTGTGAATATTTACAAAATAATTCTGACTCATTGAATATGTATTATATATATTTAAAGCATATGAAGCCCTTGGATTAAACCCAATTTAATCAAAGTGTGAAATCGTCATAGGCTCTTAGGCGATTTGTGGTGTATGAACACCTTTCAAATCATTTGTGGTGCTTAATTACCAAATGTTTTTAACTCCTTGAATCGGTATTAGATATATTTAAATCATATGAAGTCCTTGGATCAACCTAAATTTAAATCAAAGGGTAAAACCGTCATAGTCTCTTATGGGATTTGTGGTGTATGAACACCTTTCAAATCATTTTTTGTGCTGAATTACCAAATATTATTGACTCCTTAAATAGGTATTTGATATATTTCAATCATATGAACCCCTTGGATCAAACTTATTTCATATCAAAGGGTAAAACCGTCATAGTCTCTTATGGGATTTGTGGTGTATGAACACCTTTCAAATCATTTTTTGTGCTGAATTACCAAATATTATTGACTCCTTAAATAGGTATTAGATATATTTCAATCATATGAACCCCTTGGATCAAACTTATTTCATATCAAATGGTAAAACCGTCATAGTCTCTCAGGCGATTTGTGGTGTATGAAAACCTTTCACATTGCTTTGTTGTGAATAATTACCAAAATAATTTGAGTCCATGAAATGGTATTAGATATATTTAAATCATATGAAGCCCTTGGATCTAACTCAATTAAAATCAAAGGGTAAAACCATCATAGTCTCTTAGGCAATTTTTTGGTTCATGAACACCTTTGAAATCATTTTTGGTGGTTATTTACCAAATAATTTCCACTCCTTGAATTGGTATTACGTATATTTCAATCATATGAAGCCCTTGGATTAAACTTATTTCAATCAAAGAGTAAAACCGTCATAGTCTCTTAGGCGATTTGTGGTGTATGAACATCTTTCAAATCAGTTTGTTGTGAATAATTACCAAATATTTTTGTGTCCATGAATAGGTATTAGATATATTTAAATCGTAGGAAGCCCTGTGATCTAAATCAATTCAAATCAAAGGGTAAAACAGTCATAGTCTCTTAGGAGATTTGTGGTGTATGAACACCTTTCAAATCATTTTGTTGTGAATAATTACCAAATATTTTTGAGTCCTTGAATTGGTATTAGATATATTTAAAGCATATGAAGCCCTTGGATCAAAATTAATTCAAGGGTAAAATCGTCATAGTCTCTTAGGCGATTTGTGGTGTATGAACACCTTTCAATTTTTTTATTGTGAATATTTACAAAATAATTCTGACTCCTTGAATATGTATTAGAAATATTTAAATCTTATGAAGCCCTTGGATCAAACTCAATTTAATCAAAGTGTAAAACCGTCATAGTCTCTTAGGCGATTTGTGGTGTATGAACACCATTGAAATCATTTTTTTTGGTTAATTACCAAATATTTTTGTACAATTGAATAGCTATTAGATATATTTCAATCATATGAAGCCCTTGGATTAAACTTATTTCATATCAAAGGGTAAAATCGTCATAGTCTCTTAGGCGATTTGTGGGGTATGAAAACCTTTGAAATCATTTTGTTGTGAATAATTACCAAAAACTTTTGAGTCCTTGAATAGGTATTGGATATATTTAAAGCATATGAAGCCCTTGGATCTAACTCAATTCAAATCGAAGGGTAAAACCGTCATAGTCTCTTAGGCGATTTGTTGGTGTATGAACTCCTTTGAAATCATTTTGTTGTGAATAATTACCAAAAAATTTTGAGTCCTTGAATAGGTATTGGATATATTTAAAGCATATGAAGCCCTTGGATCTAACTCAATTCAAATCAAAGGGTAAAATCGTCATGGTCTCTTAGGCGATTTGTGGTGTATGCGCACCTTTCAAATCATTTTGTTGTGAATAATTACCAAATATTTTTGAGTCCTTGAATAGGTATTAGATATATTTAAAGCATATGAAGCTCTTAGATCAAATTCAATTCAAATTAAAGGGTAAAACCGTCATAGTCTCTTAGGTGATTTGTGGTGTATGAACACCTTTCAAATTTATTTATTGTGAATATTTACAAAATAATTCTGACTCATTGAATATGTATTATATATATTTAAAGCATATGAAGCCCTTGGATTAAACCCAATTTAATCAAAGTGTAAAATCGTCATAGGCTCTTAGGCGATTTGTGGTGTATGAACACCTTTCAAATCATTTGTGGTGCTTAATTACCAAATGTTTTTAACTCCTTGAATCGGTATTAGATATATTTAAATCATATGAAGTCCTTGGATCAACCTAAATTTAAATCAAAGGGTAAAACCGTCATAGTCTCTTATGGGATTTGTGGTGTATGAACACCTTTCAAATCATTTTCTGTGCTGAATTACCAAATATTATTGACTCCTTATATAGGTATTAGATATATTTCAATCATATGAACCCCTTGGATCAAACTTATTTCACATCAAAGGGTAAAACCGTCATAGTCTCTTATGGGATTTGTGGTGTATGAACACCTTTCAAATCATTTTTTGTGCTGAATTACCAAATATTATTGACTCCTTAAATAGGTATTAGATATATTTCAATCATATGAACCCCTTGGATCAAACTTATTTCATATCAAATGGTAAAACCGTCATAGTCTCTCAGGCGATTTGTGGTGTATGAAAACCTTTCACATCGCTTTGTTGTGAATAATTACCAAAATAATTTGAGTCCATGAAATGGTATTAGATATATTTAAATCATATGAAGCCCTTGGATCTAACTCAATTAAAATCAAAGGGTAAAACCATCATAGTCTCTTAGGCAATTTTTTGGTTCATGAACACCTTTGAAATCATTTTTGAGAGTTAGTTACCAAATAACTTTCACTCCTTGAATTGGTATTACGTATATTTCAATCATATGAAGCCCTTGGATTAAACTTATTTCAATCAATGAGTAAAACCGTCATAGTCTCTTTGGCGATTTGTGGTGTATGAACATCTTTCAAATCAGTTTGTTGTGAATAATTACCAAATATTTTTGTGTCCATGAATAGGTATTAGATATATTTAAATCGTAGGAAGCCCTTGGATCTAACTCAATTCAAATCAAAGGGTAAAACAGTCATAGTCTCTTAGGCGATTTGTGGTGTATGAAAACCTTTCAAATCATTTTGTTGTGAATAATTACCAAATATTTTTGAGTCCTTGAATAGGTATTAGATATATTTAAAGCATATGAAACCCTTGGATCAAAATCAATTAAAGGGTAAAATCGTCATAGTCTCTTAGGCGATTTGTGGTGTATGAACACCTTTCAATTTTTTTATTGTGAATATTTACAAAATTATTCTGACTCCTTGAATATGTATTAGACATATTTAAATCTTATGAAGCCCTTGGATCAAACTCAATTTAATCAAAGTGTAAAACCGTCATAGTCTCTTAGGCGATTTGTGGTGTATGAACACCTTTCAAATAATTTTTATGGTTAATTACCAAATATTTTTGTCTAATTGAATAGCTATTAGATATATTTCAATCATATGAAGCCCTTGGATTAAACTTATTTCATATCAAAGGGTAAAACCGCCACAGTCTCTTAGGCGATTTGTGGTGTATGAAATCCTTTGAAATCATTTTGTTGTGAATAATTACCAAAAACTTTTGAGTCCTTGAATAGGTATTGGATATATTTAAAGCATATGAAGCCCTTGGATCTAACTCAATTCAAATCAAAGGGTAAAACCGTCATAGTTTCTTAGGCGATTTGTGGTGTATGAACACCTTTCAAATCATTTTGTTGTGAATAATTACCAAATATTTTTGAGTCCTTGAATAGGTATTAGATATATTTAAAGCATATGAAGCTCTTGGATCAAACTCAATTTAAACCAAAGGGTAAAACCGTCATAGTCTCTTATATGATTTGTGGTGTATGAGCATCTTTCAAATCATTTTGTTGTGAATAATTACCAAATATTTTTGAGTCCTTTAATAGGTATTAGAAATTTTTAAATAATATGAAGCCCTTGGATCAAACTCAATTCAAATTAAAGGTAAAACCGTCATAGTCTCTTAGGTGATTTGTGGTGTATGAACACCTTTCAAATCATTTTATTGTGAATATTTACAAAATAATTCTGACTCATTGAATATGTATTATATATATTTAAAGCATATGAAGCCCTTGGATCAAACTCAATTTAATAAAAGTGTAAAATCGTCATAGGCTCTTAGGCGATTTATGGTGTATGAACACCTTTCAAATCATTTGTGGTGCTTAATTACCAATTGTTTTTAACTCCTTTAATTGGTATTAGATATATTTAAATCATATGAAGTCCTTGGATCAACCTAAATTTAAATCAAAGGGTAAAACCGTCATAGTCTCTTATGGGATTTGTGGTGTATGAACACCTTTCAAATCATTTTTTGTGGTGAATTACCAAATATTATTGACTCCTTAAATAGGTATTAGATATATTTCAATCATATGAACCCCTTGGATCAAACTTATTTCATATCAAAGGGTAAAACCATCATAGTCTCTTAGGCGATTTGTGGTGTATGAAAACCTTTCACATCACTTTGTTGTGAATAATTACCAAAATAATTTGAGTCCATGAATAGGTATTAGATATATTTAAATCATATGAAGCCCTTGGATCTAACTCAATTAAAATCAAAGGGTAAAACCATCATAGTCTCTTAGGCAATTTTTTGGTTCATGAACACCTTTGAAATCATTTTTGGTGGTTATTTACCAAATAATTTTCACTCCTTGAATTGGTATTACGTATATTTCAATCATATGAAGCCCTTGGATTAAACTTATTTCAATCAAAGAGTAAAACCGTCATAGTCTCTTAGGCGATTTGTGGTGTATGAACATCTTTCAAATCAGTTTGTTGTGAATAATTACCAAATATTTTTGTGTCCTTGAATAGGTATTAGATATATTTAAATCGTAGGAAGCCCTTGGATCTAACTCAATTCAAATCAAAGGGTAAAACAGTCATAGTCTCTTAGGCGATTTGTGGTGTATGAACACCTTTCAAATCATTTTGTTGTGAATAATTACCAAATATTTTTGAGTCCTTGAATAGGTATTAGATATATTTAAAGCATATGAAACCCTTGGATCAAAATCAATTAAAGGGTAAAATCGTCATAGTCTCTTAGGCGATTTGTGGTGTATGAACACCTTTCAATTTTTTTATTGTGAATATTTACAAAATAATTCTGACTCCTTGAATATGTATTAGACATATTTAAATCTTATGAAGCCCTTGGATCAAACTCAATTTAATCAAAGTGTAAAACCGTCATAGTCTCTTAGGCGATTTGTGGTGTATGAACACCTTTCAAATAATTTTTATGGTTAATTACCAAATATTTTTGTCTAATTGAATAGCTATTAGATATATTTCAATCATATGAAGCCCTTGGATTAAACTTATTTCATATCAAAGGGTAAAACCGCCACAGTCTCTTAGGCGATTTGTGGTGTATGAAAACCTTTGAGATCATTTTGTTGTGAATAATTACCAAAAACTTTTGAGTCCTTGAATAGGTATTGGATATATTTAAAGCATATGAAGCCCTTGGATCTAACTCAATTCAAATCAAAGGGTAAAACCGTCATAGTCTCTTAGGCGATTTGTGGTGTATGAACACCTTTCAAATCATTTTGTTGTGAATAATTACCAAATATTTTTGAGTCCTTGAATAGGTATTAGATATATTTAAAGCATATGGAGCTCTTGGATCAAACTCAATTTAAACCAAAGGGTAAAACCGTCATAGTCTCTTATATGATTTGTGGTGTATGAGCATCTTTCAAATCATTTTGTTGTGAATAATTACCTAATATTTTTGAGTCCTTTAATAGGTATTAGAAATTTTTAAATAATATGAAGCCCTTGGATCAAACTCAATTCAAATTAAAGGGTAAAACCGTCATAGTCTCTTAGGTGATTTGTGGTGTATGAATACCTTTCAAATCATTTTATTGTGAATATTTACAAAATAATTCTGACTCATTGAATATGTATTATATATATTTAAAGCATATGAAGCCTTTGATCAAACTCAATTTAATAAAAGTGTAAAATCGTCATAGGCTCTTAGGCGATTTATGGTGTATGAACACCTTTCAAATCATTTGTGGTGCTTAATTACCAATTGTTTTTAACTCCTTTAATTGGTATTAGATATATTTAAATCATATGAAGTCCTTGGATCAACCTAAATTTAAATCAAAGGGTAAAACCGTCATAGTCTCTTATGGGATTTGTGGTGTATGAACACCTTTCAAATCATTTTTTGTGGTGAATTACCAAATATTATTGACTCCTTAAATAGGTATTAGATATATTTCAATCATATGAACCCCTTGGATCAAACTTATTTCATATCAAAGGGTAAAACCGTCATAGTCTCTTAGCCGATTTGTGGTGTATGAAAACCTTTCACATCACTTTGTTGTGAATAATTACCAAAATAATTTAAGTCCATGAATAGGTATTAGATATATTTAAATCACATGAAGCCCTTGGATGTAACTCAATTAAAATAAAAGGGTAAAACCATCATAGTCTCTTAGGCAATTTTTTGGTTCTTGAACACCTTTGAAATCATTTTTGGTGGTTAGTTACCAAATAATTTTCACTCCTTGAATTGGTATTACGTATATTTCAATCATATGAAGCCCTTGGATTAAACTTATTTCAATCAAAGAGTAAAACCGTCATAGTCTCTTAGGCGATTTGTGGTGTATGAACATCTTTCAAATAAGTTTGTTGTGAATAATTACCAAATATTTTTGTGTCCTTGAATAGAGATTAGATATATTTAAATCGTAGGAAGCCCTTGGATCTAACTCAATTCAAATCAAAGGGTAAAACAGTCATAGTCTATTAGGCGATTTGTGGTGTATGAACACCTTTCAAATCATTTTGTTGTGAATAATTACCAAATATTTTTGAGTCCTTGAATAGGTATTAGATATATTTAAAGCATATGAAACCCTTGGATCAAAACCAATACAGGGGTAAAATCGTCATAGTCTCTTAGGCGATTTGTGGTGTATGAACACCTTTCAATTTTTTTATTGTGAATATTTACAAAATAATTCTGAATCCTTGAATATGTATTAGACATATTTAAATCTTATGAAGCCCTTGGATCAAACTCAATTTAATCAAACTGTAAAACCGTCATAGTCTCTTAGGCGATTTGTGGTGTATGAACACCTTTCAAATTATTTTTATGGTTAATTACCAAATATTTTTGTATAATTGAATAACTATTAGATATATTTCAATCATATGAATCCCTTGGATTAAACTTATTTC
Organism: Patellifolia procumbens; assembly: GCA_947645195.1. Classification (NCBI taxonomy): domain Eukaryota; kingdom Viridiplantae; phylum Streptophyta; class Magnoliopsida; order Caryophyllales; family Amaranthaceae; genus Patellifolia; species Patellifolia procumbens. The sequence goes on along the minus strand of CANSGD010001050.1, from coordinate 242,112 downwards.
ATATCAAAGGGTAAAACCGCCACAGTCTCTTAGGCGATTTGTGGTGTATGAAAACCTTTGAAATCATTTTGTTGTGAATAATTACCAAAAACTTTTGAGTCCTTGAATAGGTATTGGATATATTTAAAGCATATAAAGCCCTTGGATCTAACTCAATTCAAATCAAAGGGTAAAACCGTCATAGTCTCTTAGGCGATTTGTGGTGTATGAACACCTTTCAAATCATTTTGTTGTGAATAATTACCAAATATTTTTGAGTCCTTGAATAGGTATTAGATATATTTAAAGCATATGAAGCTCTTGGATCAAACTCAATTTAAACCAAAGGGTAAAACCGTCATAGTCTCTTATATGATTTGTGGTGTATGAGCATCTTTCAAATCATTTTGTTGTGAATAATTACCAAATATTTTTGAGTCCTTTAATAGGTATTAGAAATTTTTAAATAATATGAAGCCCTTGGATCAAACTCAATTCAAATTAAAGGGTAAAACCGTCATAGTCTCTTAGGTGATTTGTGGTGTATGAACACCTTTCAAATTTTTTTATTGTGAATATTTACAAAATAATTCGGACTCATTGTATATGTATTATATATATTTAAAGCATATGAAGCCCTTGGATCAAACTCAATTTAATCAAAGTGTAAAATCGTCTTAGGCTCTTAGGCGATTTGTGGTGTATGAACACCTTTCAAATCATTTGAGGTGCTTAATTACCAAATGTTTTTAACTCCTTGAATCGGTATTAGATATATTTAAATCATATGAAGTCCTTGGATCAACCTAAATTTAAATCAAAGGGTAAAACCGTCATAGTCTTATGGGATTTGTGGTGTATGAACACCTTTCAAATCATTTTTTGTGCTGAATTACCAAATATTATTAACTCCTTAAATAGGTATTAGATATATTTCAATCATATGAACCCCTTGGATCAAACTTATTTCATATCAAAGGGTAAAACCGTCATAGTCTCTTAGGAGATTTGTGGTGTATGAAAACCTTTCACATCACTTTGTTGTGAATAATTACCAAAATAATTTGAGTCCATGAATAGGTATTAGATATATTTAAATCATCTGAAGCCCTTGGATCTAACTCAATCAAAATCAAAGGGTAAAACCATCGTAATCTCTTAGGCAATTTTTTGGTTCATGAACACCTTTGAAATCATTTTTTGTTGGTTAGTTACCAAATAATTTGCACTCCTTGAATTGGTATTACGTATATTTCAATCATATGAAGCCCTTGGATTAAACTTATTTCAATCAAAGAGTAAAACCGTCATAGTCTCTTAGGCGATTTGTGGTGTATGAACATCTTTCAAATCAGTTTGTTGTGAATAATTACCAAATATTTTTGTGTCCTTGAATAGGTATTAGATATATTTAAATCGTAGGAAGCCCTTGGATCTAACTCAATTCAAATCAAAGGGTAAAACAGTCATAGTCTCTTAGGCGATTTGTGGTGTATGAACACCTTTCAAATCATTTTGTTGTGAATAATTACCAAATATTTTTGAGTCCTTGAATAGGTATTAGATATATTTAAAGCATATGAAGCCCTTGGATCAAAATCAATTCAAGGGTAAAATCGTCAAAGTCTCTTAAGCGATTTGTGGTGTATGAACATCTTTCAATTTTTTTATTGTGAATATTTACAAAATAATTCTGCTCCTTGAATATGTATTAGACATATTTAAATCTTATGAAGCCCTTGGATCAAACTCAATTTAATCAAACTGTAAAACCGTCATAGTCTCTTAGGCAATTTATGGTGTATGAACACCTTTCAAATCAATTTTTTTGGTTAATTACCAAATATTTTTGTCTAATTGAATAGCTATTAGATATATTTCAATCATATGAAGCCCTTGGATTAAACTTATTTCAAATCAAAGGGTAAAACCGTCATAGTCTCTTAGGCGATTTGTGGTGTATGAAAACCTTTGAAATCATTTTGTTGTGAATAATTACCAAAAACTATTGACTCCTTGAATAGTTATTGGATATATTTAAAGCATATGAAGCCCTTGATTCTAACTCAATTCAAATCAAAGGGTAAAACCGTCATAGTCTCTTAGGCGATTCGTGGTGTATGAACACGTTTCAAATCATTTTGTTATGAATAATTACCAAATATTTTTGAGTCCTTGAATAGGTATTAGATATATTTAAAGCATATGAAGCTCTTGGATCAAACTCAATTTAAACCAAAGAGTAAAACCGTCATAGTCTCTTATATGATTTGTGGTGTATGAGCATCTTTCAAATCATTTTGTTGTGAATAATTACCAAATATTTTTGAGTCCTTGAATAGGTATTAGAAATATTTAAAGAATATGAAGCCCTTGGATCAAACTCAATTCAAACCAAAGGGTAAAACCGTCATAGTCTCTTAGGTGATTTGTGGTGTATGAACACCTTTCAACTTTTTTTTATTGTGAATATTTACAAAATAATTCTGACTCCTTGAATATGTATTAGACATATTTAAATCTTATGAAGCCCTTGGATCAAACTCAATTTAATCAAACTGTAAAACCGTCATAGTCTCTTAGGCGATTTATGGTGTATGAACACCTTTCAAATCAATTTTTTTGGTTAATTACCAAATATTTTTGTCTAATTGAATAGCTATTAGATATATTTCAATCATATGAAGCCCTTGGATTAAACTTATTTCAAATCAAAGGGTAAAACCGTCATAGTCTCTTAGGCGATTTGTGGTGTATGAAAACCTTTGAAATCATTTTGTTGTGAATAATTACCAAAAACTATTGAGTCCTTGAATAGTTATTGGATATATTTAAAGCATATGAAGCCCTTGGATCTAACTCAATTCAAATCAAAGGGTAAAACCGTCATAGTCTCTTAGGCGATTCGTGGTGTATGAACACGTTTCAAATCATTTTGTTATGAATAATTACCAAATATTTTTGAGTCCTTGAATAGGTATTAGATATATTTAAATCATATGAAGCTCTTGGATCAAACTCAATTTAAACCAAAGAGTAAAACCGTCATAGTTTCTTATATGATTTGTGGTGTATGAGCATCTTTCAAATCATTTTGTTGTGAATAATTACCAAATATTTTTGAGTCCTTGAATAGGTATTAGAAATATTTAAAGAATATGAAGCCCTTGGATCAAACTCAATTCAAACCAAAGGGTAAAACCGTCATAGTCTCTTAGGTGATTTGTGGTGTATGAACACCTTTCAACTTTTTTTTATTGTGAATATTTGCAAAATAATTCTGACTCGTTGAATATGTATTATATATATTTAAAGCATATGAAGCCCTTGGATCAAACTCAATTTAATCAAAGTGTAAAATCGTCATAGGCTCTTAGGCGATTTTTGGTGTATGAACACCTTTCAAATCATTTGTGGTGCTTAATTACCAAATGTTTTTAACTCCTTGAATCGTTATTAGATATATTTAAATCATATGAAGTCCTTGGATCAACCTAAATTTAAATCAAAGGGTAAAACTGTCATAGTCTCTTATGGGATTTGTGGTGTATGAACACCTTTCAAATCAATTTTTGTGCTGAATTACCAAATATTATTGACTCCTTAAATAGGTATTAGATATATTTCAATCATATGACCCCCTTGGATCAAACTTCTCTCATATCAAAGGGTAAAACCGTCATAGTCTCTTAGGCGATTTGTGGTGTATGAAAACCTTTGAAATCATTTTGTTGTGAATAATTACCAAAAACTATTGAGTCCTTGAATAGGTATTGGATATATTTAAAGCATATGAATCCCTTGGATCTAACTCAATTCAAATCAAAGGGTAAAACCGTCATAGACTCTTAGGCGATTTATGGTGTATGAACACCTTTCAAATCATTTTGTTATGAATAATTACCAAATATTTTTGAGTCCTTGAATAGGTATTAGATATATTTAAAGCATATGAAGCTCTTGGATCAAACTCAATTAAAGCCAAAGAGTAAAACCGTCATAGTCTCTTATATGATTTGTGGTGTATGAGCATCTTTCAAATCATTTTGTTGTCAATAATTACCAAATATTTTTGAGTCCTTGAATAGGTATTAGAAATATTTAAAGAATATGAAGCCCTTGGATCAAACTCAATTCAAACCGAAGGGTAAAACCGTCATAGTCTCTTAGGTGATTTGTGGTGTATGAACACCTTTCAACTTTTTTTTATTGTGAATATTTTCAAAATAATTCTGACTCATTGAATATGTATTATATATATTTAAAGCATATGAAGCCCTTGGATCAAACTCAATTTAATCAAAGTGTAAAATCGTCATAGGCTCTTAGGCGATTTGTGGTGTATGAAAACCTTTGAAATCATTTTGTTGTGAATTATTACCAAAAACTATTGAGTCCTTGAATAGGTATTAGATATATTTAAAGCATATGAAGCCCTTGGATCTAACTCAATTCAAATCAAAGGGTAAAACTGTCATAGTCTCTTATATGATTTGTGGTGTATGAGCATCTTTCAAATCATTTTGTTGTGAATAATTACCAAATATTTTTGAGTCTTTGAATAGGTATTAGAAATATTTAAAGAATATGAAGCCCTTGGATCAAACTCAATTCAAACCAAAGGGTAAAACTGTCATAGTCTCTTAGGTGATTTGTGGTGTATGAACACCTTTCAAATTTTTTTATTGTGAATATTTACAAAATAATTCTGACTCATTGAATATGTATTATATATATTTAAACCATATGAAGCCCTTGGATAAATCTCAATTTAATCAAAGTGTAAAATCGTCTTAGGCTCTTAGGCGATTTCTGGTGTATGAACACCTTTCAAATCATTTATGGTGCTTAATTACCAAATGTTTTTAACTCCTTGAATCGGTATTAGATATATTTAAATCATATGAAGTCCTTGGATCAACCGAAATTTAAATCAAAGGGTAAAACCGTCATTGTCTCTTATGGGATTTGTGGTGTATGAACACCTTTCAAATCATTTTTTGTGCTGAATTACCAAATATTATTAACTCCTTAAATAGGTATTAGATATATTTCAATCATATGAACCCCTTGGATCAAACTTATTTCATATCAAAGGGTAAAACCGTCATAGTCTCTTAGGCGATTTGTGGTGTATGAAAACCTTTCACATCACTTTGCTGTGAATAATTACCAAAATAATTTGACTCCATGAATAGGTATTAGATATATTTAAATCATATGAAGCCCTTGGATCTAACTCAATTGAAATCAAAGGGTAAAACCATCGTAGTCTCTTAGGCAATTTTTTGGTTCATGAACACCTTTGAAATCATTTTTTGGTGGTTAGTTACCAAATAATTTTCACTCCTTGAATTGGTATTACGTATATTTCAATCATATAAAGCCCTTGGATTAAACTTATTTCAATCAAAGAGTAAAACCGTCATAGTGTCTTAGGCGATTTGTGGTGTATGAACATCTTTCAAATCACTTTGTTGTGAATAATTACCAAATATTTTTGTGTCCTTGAATAGGTATTAGATATATTTAAATCGTAGGAAGCCCTTGGATCTAACTCAATTCAAATCAAAGGGTAAAACAGTCATAGTCTCTTAGGCGATTTGTGGTGTATGAACACCTTTCAAATCATTTTGTTGTGAATAATTACCAAATATTTTTGAGTCCTTGAATAGGTATTAGATATATTTAAAGCATATGAAGCCCTTTGATCAAAATAAATTCAAGGGTAAAATCGTCATAGTCTCTTAAGCGATTTGTGGTGTATGAACAACTTTCAATTTTTTTATTGTGAATATTTACAAAATATTTCTGACTCCTTGAATATGTATTAGAAATATTTAAATCTTATGAAGCCCTTGGATCAAACTCAATTTAATCAAAGTGTAAAACCGTCATAGTCTCTTAGGCGATTTGTGGTGTATGAACACCTTTCAAATCAATTTTTTTGGTCAATTACCAAATATTTTTGTCTAATTGAATAGCTATTAGATATATTTCAATCATATGAAGCCCTTGGATAAAACTTATTTCATATCAAAGGGTAAAACCGTCATAGTCTCTTAGGCGATTTGTGGTGTATGAAAACCTTTGAAATCATTTTGTTGTGAATAATTACCAAAAACTATTGAGTCATTGAATAGGTATTGGATATATTTAAAGCATATGAAGCCCTTGGATCTAACTCAATTCAAATCAAAGGGTAAAACCGTCATAGTCTCTTAGGCGATTTGTGGTGTATGAACACGTTTCAAATCATTTTGTTATGAATAATTACCAAATATTTTTAAGTCCTTGAATAGGTATTAGATATATTTAAAGCATATGAAGCTCTTGGATCAAACTCAATTTAAACCAAAGAGTAAAACCGTCATAGTCTCTTATATGATTTGTGGTGTATGAGCATCTTTCAAATCATTTTGTTGTCAATAATTACCAAATATTTTTGAGTCCTTGAATAGGTATTAGAAATATTTAAAGAATATGAAGCCCTTGGATCAAACTCAATTCAAACCAAAGGGTAAAACCGTCATAGTCTCTTAGGTGATTTGTGGTGTATGAACACCTTTCAAATTTTTTTATTGTGAATATTTACAAAATAATTCTGACTCATTGAATATGTATTATATATATTTAAACCATATGAAGCCCTTGGATCAAACTCAATTTAATCAAAGTGTAAAATCGTCATACGCTCTTAGGCGATTTGTGGTGTATGAACACCTTTCAAATCATTTGTGGTGCTTAATTACCAAATGTTTTTAACTCCTTGAATCGGTATTAGATATATTTAAATCATATGAAGTCCTTGGATCAACCGAAATTTAAATCAAAGGGTAAAACCGTAATAGTCTCTTATGGGATTTATGGTGTATGAACACCTTTCAAATCATTTTTTGTGCTGAATTACCAAATATTATTGACTCCTTAAATAGGTATTAGATATATTTCAATCATATGAACCCCTTGGATCAAACTTATTTCATATCAAAGGGTAAAACCGTCATAGTCTCTTAGGCGATTTGTGGTGTATGAAAACCTTTCACATCACTTTGTTGTGAATAATTACCAAAATAATTTGAGTCCATGAATAGGCCTTAGATATATTTAAATCATATGAAGCCCTTGGATCTAACTCAATTAAAATCAAAGGGTAAAACCATCATAGTCTCTTATGCAATTTTTTGGTTCATGAACACCTTTGAAATCATTTTTGGTGGTTAGTTACCAAATAATTTTCACTCCTTGAATTGGTATTACGTATATTTCAATCATATGAAGCCCTTGGATTAAACTTATTTCAATCAAAAAGTAAAACTGTCATAGTCTCTTAGGAGATTTGTGGTGTATGAACATCTTTCAAATCAGTTTGTTGTGAATAATTACCAAATATTTTTTTGTCCATGAATAGGTATTTGATATATTTAAATCGTAGGAAGCCCTTGGATCTAACTCAATTAAAATCAAAGGGTAAAACCATCATAGTCTCTTGGTCAATTTTTTGGTTCATGAACACCTTTGAAATCATTTTTGGTGGTTAGTTACCAAATAATTTTCACTCCTTGAATTGGTATTACGTATATTTCAATCATATGAAGCCCTTGGATTAAACTTATTTCAATCAAAGAGTAAAACCGTCATAGTCTCTTAGGCGATTTGTGGTGTATGAACATCTTTCAAATCAGTTTGTTGTGAATAATTACCAAATATTTTTGTGTCCTTGAATAGGTATTAGATATATTTAAATCGTAGGAAGCCCTTGGATCTAACTCAATTCAAATCAAAGGGTAAAACAGTCATAGTCTCTTAGGCGATTTGTGGTGTATGAACACCTTTCAAATCATTTTGTTGTGAATAATTACCAAATACTTTTGAGTCCTTGAATAGGTATTAGATATATTTAAAGCATATGAAGCCCTTGGATCAAAATCAATTCAAGAGTAAAATCGTCATAGTCTCGTAGGCGATTTGTGGTGTATGAACACCTTTCAATTTTTTTATTGTGAATATTTACAAAATAATTCTGACTCCTTGAATATGTATTAGACATATTTAAATCTTATGAAGCCCTTGGATCAAACTCAATTTAATCAAAGTGTAAAACCGTCATAGTCTCTTAGGCGATTTGTGGTGTATGAACACCTTTCAAATCAATTTTTTTGGTTAATTACCAAATATTTTTGTCTAATTGACTAGCTATTAGATATATTTCAATCATATGAACCCCTTGGATCAAACTTATTTCATATCAAAGGGTAAAACCGTCATAGTCTTTTAGGCGATTTGTGGTGTATGAAAACCATTCACATAAATTGTTGTGAATAATTACCAAAATAATTTGAGTCCATGTATAGGCATTAGATATAATTAAATCATATGAAGCCCTTGGATCTAACTCAATTAAAATCAAAGGGTAAAACCATCATAGTCTCTTAGGCAATTTTTTGGTTCATGAACACCTTTGAAATCATTTTTGGTGGTTAGTTACCAAATAATTTTCACTCCTTGAATTGGTAGTACGTATATTTCAATCATATGAAGCCCTTGGATTAAACTTATTTCAATCAAAGAGTAAAACCGTCATAGTCTCTTAGGTGATTTGTGGTGTATGAACACCTTTCAATTTTTTTTATTGTGAATATTTACAAAATAATTCTGACTCATTGAATATGTATTATATATATTTAAACCATATGAAGCCCTTGGATCAAACTCAATTTAATCAAATTGTAAAATCGTCATAGGCTCTTAGGCGATTTGTGATGTATGAACACCTTTCAAATCATTTGTGGTGCTTAATTACCAAATGTTTTTAACTCCTTGAATCGGTATTAGATATATTTAAATCATATGAAGTCCTTGGATCAACCGAAATTTAAATCAAAGGGTAAAACCGTAATAGTCTCTTATGGGATTTGTGGTGTATGAACACCTTTCAAATCATTTTTTGTGCTGAATTACCAAATATTATTGACTCCTTAAATAGGTATTAGATATATTTCAATCATATGAACCCCTTGGATCAAACTTATTTCATATCAAAGGGTAAAACCGTCATAGTTTCTTAGGCGATTTGTGGTGTATGAAAACCTTTCACATCACTTTGTTGTGAATAATTACCAAAATAATTTGAGTCCATGAATAGGCATTAGATATATTTAAATCATATGAAGCCCTTGGATCTAACTCAATTAAAATCAAAGGGTAAAACCATCATAGTCTCTTAGGCAATTTTTTGGTTCATGAACACCTTTGAAATCATTTTTGGTGGTTAGTTACCAAATAATTTTCACTCCTTGAATTGGTATTACGTATATTTCAATCATATGAAGCCCTTGGATTAAACTTATTTCAATCAAAGAGTAAAACCGTCATAGTCTCTTAGGCGATTTGTGGTGTATGAACATCTTTCAAATCAGTTTGTTGTGAATAATTACCAAATATTTTTGTTTCCTTGAATAGGTATTAGATATATTTAAATCGTAGGAAGCTCTTGGATCTAACTCAATTCAAATCAAAGGGTAAAACAGTCATAGTCTTTTAGGCGATTTGTGGTGTATGAACACCTTTCAAATCATTTTGTTGTGAATAATTACCAAATATTTTTGAGTCCTTGAATAGGTATTAGATATATTTAAAGCATATGAAGCCCTTGGATCAAAATCAATTCAAGGGTAAAATCGTCATAGTCTCTTAGGCGATTTGTGGTGTATGAACACCTTTCAATTTTTTTATTGTGAATATTTACAAAATAATTCTGACTCCTTGAATATGTATTAGACATATTTAAATCTTATGAAGCCCTTGGATCAAACTCAATTTAATCAAAGTGTAAAACCGTCATAGTCTCTTAGGCGATTTGTGGTGTATGAACACCTTTCAAATCAATTTTTTTGGTTAATTACCAAATATTTTTGTCTAATTGACTAGCTATTAGATATATTTCAATCATATGAAGCCCTTGGATTAAACTTATTTCATATCAAAGGGTAAAACCGTCATAGTCTCTTAGGCGATTTGTGGTGTATGAAAACCTTTGAAATCATTTTGTTGTGAATAATTACCAAAAACTATTGAGTCCTTGAATAGGTATTGGATATATTTAAAGCATATGAAGCCCTTGGATCTAACTCAATTCAAATCAAAGGGTAAAACCGTCATAGTCTCTTAGGCGATTTTTGGTGTATGAACACCTTTCAAATCATTTTGTTGTGAATAATTACCAAATATTTTTGAGTCCTTGAATAGGTATTAGATATATTTAAAGCATATGAAGCTCTTGGATCAAACTCAATTTAAACCAAAGGGTAAAACCGTCATCGTCTCTTATATGATTTGTGGTGTATGAGCATCTTTCAAATCATTTTGTTGTGAATAATTACCAAATATTTTTGAGTCCTTGAATAGGTATTAGAAATATTTAAAGAATATGAAGCCCTTGGATCAAACTCAATTCAAACCAAAGGGTAAAACCGTCATAGTCTCTTAGGTGATTTGTGGTGTATGAACACCTTTCAACTTTTTTTTATTGTGAATATTTACAAAATAATTCTGACTCATTGAATATGTATTATATATATTTAAAGCATATGAAGCCCTTGGATCAAACTCAATTTAATCAAAGTGTAAAATCGTCATAGGCTCTTAGGCGATTTGTGGTGTATGAACACCTTTCAAATCATTTGTGGTGCTTAATTACCAAATGTTTTTGACTCCTTGAATCGGTATTAGATATATTTAAATCATATGAAGTCCTTGGATCAACCTAAATTTAAATCAAAGGGTAAAACCGTCATAGTCTCTTATGGGAATTTTGGTGTATGAACACCTTTCAAATCATTTTTTGTGCCGAATTACCAAATATTATTGACCCCTTAAATAGGTATTAGATATATTTCAATCATATGAACCCCTTGGATCAAACTTATTTCATATCAAAGGGTAAAACCGTCATTGTCTCTTAGGCGATTTGTGGCGTATGAAAACCTTTCACATCACTTTGTTGTGAATAATTACCAAAATAATTTGAGTCCATGAATAGGTATTAGATATATTTAAATCATATGAAGCCCTTGGATCTAACTCAATTAAAATCAAATGGTAAAACCATCATAGTCTCTTAGGCAATTTTTTGGTTCATGAACACCTTTGAAATCATTTTTGGTGGTTAGTTACCAAATAATTTTCACTCCTTGAATTGGTATTACGTATATTTCAATCATATGAAGCCCTTGGATTAAACTTATTTCAATCAAAGAGTAAAACCGTCATAGTGTCTTAGGCGATTTGTGGTGTATGAACATCTTTCAAATCAGTTTGTTGTGATTAATTACCAAATATTTTTGTGTCCTTGAATAGGTATTAGATATATTTAAATCGTAGGAAGCCCTTGGATCTAACTCAATTCAAATCAAAGGGTAAAACAGTCATAGTCTCTTAGGCGATTTGTGGTGTATGAACACCTTTCAAATCATTTTGTTATGAATAATTACCATATATTTTTTAGTCCTAGAATAGGTATTAGATATATTTAAAGCATATGAATCCCTTGGATCAAAATCAATTCAAGGGTAAAATCGTCATAGTCTCTTAGGCGATTTGTGGTTTATGAACAACTTTCAATTTTTTTTATTGTGAATATTTACAAAATAATTATGACTCCTTGAATACGTATTAGACATATTTAAATCTTATGAATCCCTTGGATCAAACTCAATTTAATCAAAGTGTAAAACCGTCATAGTCTCTTAGGCGATTTGTGGTGTATGAACACCTTTCAAATCAATTTTTTTGGTTAATTACCAAATATTTTTGTCTAATTGAATAGCTATTAGATATATTTCAATCATATGAAGCCCTTGGATTAAACTTATTTCATATCAAAGGGTAAAACCGTCATAGTCTCTTAGGCGATTTGTGGTGTATGAAAACCTTTGAAATCATTTTGTTGTGAATAATTACTAAAAACTATTGAGTCCTTGAATAGGTATTGGATATATTTAAAGCATATGAAGCCCTTGGATCTAACTCAATTCAAATCAAAGGGTAAAACCGTCATAGTCTCTTAGGCGATTTGTGGTGTATGAACACCTTTCAAATCATTTTGTTGTGAATAATTACCAAATATTTTTGAGTCCTTGAATAGGTATTAGATATATTTAAAGCATATGAAGCTCTTGGATCAAACTCAATTTAAACCAAACGGTAAAACCGTCATAGTCTCTTATATGATTTGTGGTGTATGAGCATGTTTCAAATCATTTGGTTGTGAATAATTACCAAATATTTTTGAGTCCTTGAATAGGTATTAGAAATATTTAAAGAATATGAAGCCCTTGGATCAAACTCAATTCAAACCAAAGGGTAAAACCGTCATAGTCTCTTAGGTGATTTGTGGTGTATGAACACCTTTCAAATTTTTTTATTGTGAATATTTACAAAATAATTCTGACTCATGGAATATGTATTATATATATTTAAAGCATATGAAGCCCTTGGATCAAACTCAATTTAATCAAAGTGTAAAATCGTCATAGGCTCTTAGGCGATTTGTGGTGTATGAACAATTTTCAAATCATTTGTGGTGCTTAATTACCAAATGTTTTTAACTCCTTTAATCGGTATTAGATATATTTAAATCATATGAAGTCCTTGGATCCACCTAAATTTAAATCAAAGGGTAAAACCGTCATAGTCTCTTATGGGATTTGTGGTGTATGAACACCTTTCAAATCATTTTTTGTGCTGAATTACCAAATATTATTGACTCCTTAAATAGGTATTAGATATATGTCAATCATATGAACCCTTTGGATCAAACTTATTTCATATCAAAGGGTAAAACCGTCATAGTCTCTTAGGCGATTTGTGGTGTATGAAAACCTTTCACATCACTTTGTTGTGAATAATTACCAAAATAATTTGAGTCCATGAATAGGTATTAGATATATTTAAATCATATGAAGCCCTTGGATCTAACTCAATTAAAATCAAAGGGTAAAACCATCATAGTATCTTAGGCAATTATTTGGTTCATGAACACCTTTGAAATCATTTTTGGTGGTTAGTTACCAAATAATTTTCACTCCTTGAATTGGTATTACGTATATTTCAATCATATGAAGCCCTTGGATTAAACTTATTTCAATCAAAGAGTAAAACAGTCATAGTCTCTTAGGCGATTTGTGGTGTACGAACATCTTTCAAATCAGTTTGTTGTGAATAATTACCAAATATTTTTGTGTCCTTGAATAGGTATTAGATATATTTAAATCGTAGGAAGCCCTTGGATCTAACTCAATTCAAATCAAAGGGTAAAACAGTCATAGTCTCTTAGGGGATTTGTGGTGTATGAACACCTTTCAAATCATTTTGTTGTGAATAATTACCAAATATTTTTGAGTCCTTGAATAGGTATTAGATATATTTAAAGCATATGAAGCCCTTGGATCAAAATCAATTCAAGGGTAAAATCGTCATAGTCTCTTAGGCGATTTGTGGTGTATGAACACCTTTCAATTTATTTATTGTGAATATTTACAAAATAATTCTGACTCCTTGAATATGTATTAGACATATTTAAATCTTATGAAGCCCTTGGATCAAACTCAATTTAATCAAAGTGTAAAACCGTCATAGTCTCTTATATGATTTGTGGTGTATGAGCATCTTTCAAATAATTTTGTTGTGAATAATTACCAAATATTTTTGAGTCCTTGAATAGGTATTAGAAATATTTAAAGAATATGAATCCCTTGGATCAAACTCAATTCAAACCAAAGGGTAAAACCGTCATAGTCTCATAGGTGATTTGTGGTGTATGAACACCTTTCAAATTTTTTTATTGTGAATATTTACAAAATAATTCTGACTCCTTGAATATGTATTAGACATATTTCAATCTTATGAAGCCCTTGGATCAAACTCAATTTAATCAAACTGTAAAACCGTCATAGGCTCTTAGGCGATTTGTGGTGTATGAACACCTTTCAAATCATTTTTTTTGGTTAATTACCAAATATTTTTGTCTAATTGAATAGCTATTAGATATATTTCAATCATATGAAGCCCTTAGATTAAACTTATTTCATATCAAATGGTAAAACCGTCATAGTCTCTTAGGTGATTTGTGGTGTATGAAAACCTTTGAAATCATTTTGTTGTGAATAATTACCAAAAACTTTTGAGTCCTTGAATAGGTATTGGATATATTTAAAGCATATGAAGCCCTTGGATCTAACTCAATTCAAATCAAAGGGTAAAACCGTCATAGTCTCTTAGGCGATTTGTGGTGTATGAACACCTTTCAAATCATTTTGTTGTGAATAATTACCAAATATTTTTGAGTCCTTTAATAGGTATTAGATATATTTAAAGCATATGAAGCTCTTGGATCAAACTCAATTTAAACCAAAGGGTAAAACCGTCATAGTCTCTTATATGATTTGTGGTGTATGAGCATCTTTCAAATCATTTTGTTGTGAATAATTACCAAATATTTTTGAGTCCTTGAATAGGTATTAGAAATATTTAAAGAATATGAAGCCCTTGGATCAAACTCAATTCAAACCAAAGGGTAAAACCGTCATAGTCTCTTAGGTGATTTGTGGTGTATGAACACCTTTCAAATTTTTTTATTGTGAATATTTACAAAATAATTCTGACTCATTGAATATGTATTATATATATTTAAAGCATATGAAGCCCTTGGATCAAACTCAATTTAATCAAAGTGTAAAATCGTCATAGGCTCTTAGGTGATTTGTGGTGTATGAACACCTTTCAAATCATTTGTGGTGCTTAATTACCAAATGTTTTTAACTCCTTGAATCGGTATTAGATATATTTAAATCATATGAAGTCCTTGGATCAACCTAAATTTAAATCAAAGGGTAAAACCGTCTAGTCTCTTATGGGATTTGTGGTGTATGAACACCTTTCAAATCATTTTTTGTGCGGAATTACCAAATATTATTGACTACTTAAATAGGTATTAGATATATTTCAATCATATGAACCCCTTGGATCAAACTTATTTCATATCAAAGGGTAAAACCGTCATAGTCTCTTAGGCGATTTGTGGTGTATGAAAACCTTTCACATCACTTTGTTTTGAATAATTACCAAAATAATTTGAGTCCATGAATTGGTATTAGATATATTTAAATCATATGAAGCCCTTGGATGTAACTCAATTAAAATCAAAGGGTAAAACCATCATAGTCTCTTAGTCAATTTTTTGGTTCATGAACACCTTTGAAATCATTTTTGGTGGTTAGTTACCAAATAATTTTCACTCCTTGAATTGGTATTACGTATATTTCAATCATATGAAGCCCTTGGATTAAACTTATTTCAATCAAAGAGTAAAACCGTCATAGTCTCTTAGGCGATTTGTGGTGTGTGAACATCTTTCAAATCAGTTTGTTGTGAATAATTACCAAATATTTTTGTGTCCTTGAATAGGTATTAGATATATTTAAATCGTAGGAAGCCCTTGGATCTAACTCAATTCAAATCAAAGGGTAAAACAGTCATAGTCTCTTAGGCGATTTGTGGTGTATGAACACCTTTCAAATCATTTGTGGTGCTTAATTACCAAATGTTTTTAACTCCTTGAATCGGTATTAGATATATTTAAATCATATGAAGTCCTTGGATCAACCTAAATTTAAATCAAAGGGTAAAACCGTCATAGTCTCTTATGGGATTTGTGGTGTATGAACACCTTTCAAATCATTTTTTGTGCTGAATTACCAAATATTATTGACTCCTTAAATAGGTATTAGATATATTGGATCAAACTTATTTCATATCAAAGGGTAAAACCGTCATAGTCTCTTAGGCGATTTGTGATGTATGAAAACCTTTCACATCACTTTGTTGTGAATAATTACCAAAATAATTTGAGTCCATGAATAGGTATTAGATATATTTAAATCATATGAAGCCCTTGGATCTAACTCAATTAAAATTAAAGGGTAAAACCATCATAGTCTCTTAGGCAATATTTTGGTTCATGAACACCTTTGAAATCATTTTTGGTGGTTAGTTACCAAATATTTTTCACTCCTTGAATTGGTATTACGTATATTTCATCATATGAAGCCCTTGGATTAAACTTATTTCAATCAAAGAGTAAAACCGTCATAGTCTGTTAGGCGATTTGTGGTGTATGAACATCTTTCAAATCAGTTTGTTGTGAATAATTATAAAATATTTTTGTGTCCATGAATAGTTATTAGATACATTTAAATCGTAGGAAGCCCTTGGATCTAACTCAATTAAAATCAAAGCGTAAAACCATCATAGTCTCTTAGACAATTTTTTGGTTCATGAACACCTTTGAAATCATTTTTGGTGGTTAGTTACCAAATAATGTTCACTCCTTGAATTGGTATTACGTATATTTCAATCATATGAAGCCCTTGGATTAAACATATTTCAATCAAAGAGTAAAACCGTCATAGTCTCTTAGGCTATTTGTGGTGTATGAACATCTTTCAAATCAGTTTGTTGTGAATAATTACCAAATATTTTTGTGTCCTTGAATAGGTATTAGATATATTTAAATCGTAGGAAGCTCTTGGATCTAACTCAATTCAAATCAAAGGGTAAAACAGTCATAGTCTCTTAGGCGATTTGTGGTGTATGAACACCTTTCAAATCATTTTGTTGTGAATAATTACCAAATATTTTTGAGTCCTTTAATAGGTATTAGATATATTTAAAGCATATGAAGCTCTTGGATCAAACTCAATTTAAACCAAAGGGTAAAACCGTCTTAGTCAATTATATGATTTGTGGTGTATGAGCATCTTTCAAATCATTTTGTTGTGAATAATTACCAAATATTTTTGAGTCCTTGAATAGGTATTAGAAATATTTAAAGAATATGAAGCTCTTGGATTAAACTCAATTCAAACCAAAGGGTAAAACCGTCATAGTCTCTTAGGTGATTTGTGGTGTATGAACACCTTTCAAATTTTTTTATTGTGAATATTTACAAAATAATTCTGACTCATTGAAGATGTATAATATATATTTAAAGCATATGAAGCCCTTGGATCAAACTCAATTTAATCAAAGTGTAAAATCGTCATAGCCTCTTAGGCGAATTGTGGTGTATGAACACCTTTCAAATCATTTGTGGTGCTTAATTACCAAATGTTTTTAACTCCTTGAATCGGTATTAGATATATTTAAATCATATGAAGTCCTTGGATCAACCTAAATTTAAATCAAAGGGTAAAACCGTCATAGTCTCTTATGGGATTTGTGGTGTATGAACACCTTTCAAATCATTTTTTGTGCGGAATTACCAAATATTATTAACTACTTAAATAGGTATTAGATATATTTCAATCATATGAACCCCTTGGATCAAACTTATTTCATATCAAATGGTAAAACCGTCATAGTCTCTTAGGCGATTTGTGGTGTATGAAAACCTTTCACATCACTTTGTTGTGAATAATTACCTAAATAATTTGAGTCCATGAATTGGTATTAGATATATTTAAATCATACGAAGCCCTTGGATGTAAATCAATTAAAATCAAAGGGTAAAACCATCATAGTCTCTTAGGCAATTTTTTGGTTCATGAACACCTTTGAAATCATTTTTGGTGGTTAGTTGCCAAATAATTTTCACTCCTTGAATTGGTATTACGTATATTTCAATCATATGAAGCCCTTGGATTAAACTTATTTCAATCAAAGAGTAAAACCGTCATAGTCTCTTAGGCGATTTGTGGTGTATGAACATCTTTCAAATCAGTTTGTTGTGAATAATTACCAAATATTTTTGTGTCCTTGAATAGGTATTAGATATATTTAAATCGTAGGAAGCCCATGGATCTAACTCAATTCAAATCAAAGGGTAAAACAGTCATAGTCTCTTAGGCGATTTGTGGTGTATGAACACCTTTCAAATCATTTTGTTGTGAATAATTACCAAATATTTTTGAGTCCTTGAATAGGTATTAGATACATTTAAAGCATATGAAGCCCTTGGATCAAAATCACTTCAAGGGTAAAATCGTCATAGTCTCTTAGGTGATTTGTGGTGTATGAACACCTTTCAAATTTTTTATTGTGAATATTTACAAAATAATTCTGACTCCTTGAATATGTATTAGACATATTTCAATCTTATGAAGCCCTTGGATCAAACTCAATTTAATCAAAGTGTAAAACCGTCATAGTCTCTTAGGCGATTTGTGGTCTATGAACACCTTTCAAATCAATTTTTTTGGTTAATTACCAAATATTTTTGTCTAATTGAATAGCTATTAGATATATTTCAATCATATGAAGCCCTTAGATTAAACTTATTTCATATCAAAGGGTAAAACCGTCATACTCTCTTAGGCGATTTGTGGTGTATGAAAACCTTTGAAATCATTTTTTTGTGAATAATTACCAAAAACTTTTGAGTCCTTGAATAGGTATTGGATATATTTAAAGCATATGAAGCCCTTGGATCTAACTCAATTCAAATCAAAGGGTAAAACCGTCATAGTCTCTTAGGCGATTTGTGGTGTATGAACACCTTTCAAATCATTTTGTTGTGAATAATTACCAAATATTGTTGAGTCCTTGAATAGGTATTAGATATATTTAAAGCATATGAAGCTCTTGGATCAAACTCAATTTAAACCAAAGGGTAAAACCGTCATAGTCTCTTATATGATTTGTGGTGTATGAGCATCTTTCAAATCATTTTGTTGTGAATAATTACCAAATATTTTTGAGTCCTTGAATAGGTATTAGAAATATTTAAAGAATATGAATCCCTTGGATCAAACTCAATTCAAACCAAAGGGTAAAACCGTCATAGTCTCTTAGGTGATTTGTGGTGTATGAACACCTTTCAAAATTTTTTATTGTGAATATTTACAAAATAATTCTGACTCATTGAATATGTATTATATATATTTAAATCATATGAAGCCCTTGGATCAAACTCAATTTAATCAAAGTGTAAAATCGTCATAGGCTCTTAGGCGATTTGTGGTGTATGAACACCTTTCAAATCATTTGTGGTGCTTAATTACCAAATGTTTTTAACTCCTTGAATCGGTATTAGATATATTTAAATCATATGAAGTCCTTGGATCAACCTAAATTTAAATCAAAGGGTAAAACCGTCATAGTCTCTTATGGGATTTGTGGTGTATGAACACCTTTCAAATCATTTTTTGTGCTGAATTACCAAATATTATTGACTCCTTAAATAGGTATTAGATATATTGGATCAAACTTATTTCATATCAAAGGGTAAAACCGTCATAGTCTCTTAGGCGATTTGTGATGTATGAAAACCTTTCACATCACTTTGTTGTGAATAATTACCAAAATAATTTGAGTCCATGAATAGGTATTAGATATATTTAAATCATATGAAGCCCTTGGATCTAACTCAATTAAAATTAAAGGGTAAAACCATCATAGTCTCTTAGGCAATATTTTGGTTCATGAACACCTTTGAAATCATTTTTGGTGGTTAGTTACCAAATAATTTTCACTCCTTGAATTGGTATTACGTATATTTCATCATATGAAGCCCTTGGATTAAACTTATTTCAATCAAAGAGTAAAACCGTCATAGTCTGTTAGGCGATTTGTGGTGTATGAACATCTTTCAAATCAGTTTGTTGTGAATAATTATAAAATATTTTTGTGTCCATGAATAGTTATTAGATACATTTAAATCGTAGGAAGCCCTTGGATCTAACTCAATTAAAATCAAAGCGTAAAACCATCATAGTCTCTTAGACAATTTTTTGGTTCATGAACACCTTTGAAATCATTTTTGGTGGTTAGTTACCAAATAATTTTCACTCCTTGAATTGGTATTACGTATATTTCAATCATATGAAGCCCTTGGATTAAACATATTTCAATCAAAGAGTAAAACCGTCATAGTCTCTTAGGCTATTTGTGGTGTATGAACATCTTTCAAATCAGTTTGTTGTGAATAATTACCAAATATTTTTGTGTCCTTGAATAGGTATTAGATATATTTAAATCGTAGGAAGCCCATTGATCTAACTCAATTCAAATCAAAGGGTAAAACAGTAATAGTCTCTTAGGCGATTTGTGGTGTATGAACACCTTTCAAATCATTTTGTTGTGAATAATTACCAAATATTTTTGAGTCCTTGAATAGGTATTAGATACATTTAAAGCATATGAAGCCCTTGGATCAAAATCACTTCAAGGGTAAAATCGTCATAGTCTCTTAGGTGATTTGTGGTGTATGAACACCTTTCAAATTTTTTATTGTGAATATTTACAAAATAATTCTGACTCCTTGAATATGTATTAGACATATTTCAATCTTATGAAGCCCTTGGATCAAACTCAATTTAATCAAAGTGTAAAACCGTCATAGTCTCTTAGGCGATTTGTGGTATATGAACACCTTTCAAATCAATTTTTTTGGTTAATTACCAAATATTTTTGTCTAATTGAATAGCTATTAGATATATTTCAATCATATGAAGCCCTTAGATTAAACTTATTTCATATCAAAGGGTAAAACCGTCATACTCTCTTAGGCGATTTGTGGTGTATGAAAACCTTTGAAATCATTTTTTTGTGAATAATTACCAAAAACTTTTGAGTCCTTGAATAGGTATTGGATATATTTAAAGCATATGAAGCCCTTGGATCTAACTCAATTCGAATCAAAGGGTAAAACCGTCATAGTCTCTTAGGCGATTTGTGGTGTATGAACACCTTTCAAATCATTTTGTTGTGAATAATTACCAAATATTTTTGAGTCCTTGAATAGGTATTAGATATATTTAAAGCATATGAAGCTCTTGGATCAAACTCAATTTAAACCAAAGGGTAAAACCGTCATAGTCTCTTATATGATTTGTGGTGTATGAGCATCTTTCAAATCATTTGGTTGTGAATAATTACCAAATATTTTTGAGTCCTTGAATAGGTATTAGAAATATTTAAAGAATATGAAGCCCTTGGATCAAACTCAATTCAAACCAAAGGGTAAAACCGTCATAGTCTCTTAGGTGATTTGTGGTGTATGAACACCTTTCAAATTTTTTTATTGTGAATATTTACAAAATAATTCTGACTCATTGAATATGTATTATATATATTTAAATCATATGAAGCCCTTGGATCAAACTCAATTTAATCAAAGTGTAAAATCGTCATAGGCTCTTAGGCGATTTGTGGTGTATGAACGCCTTTCAAATCATTTGTAGTGCTTAATTACCAAATGTTTTTAACTCCTTGAATCGATATTAGATATATTTAAATCATATGAAGTCCTTGGATCAACCTAAATTTAAATCAAAGGGTAAAACCGTCATAGTCTCTTATGGGATTTGTGGTGTATGAACACCTTTCAAATCATTTTTTGTGCTGAATTACCAAATATTATTGACTCCTTAAATAGGTATTAGATATATTGGATCAAACTTATTTCATATCAAAGGGTAAAACCGTCATAGTCTCTTAGGCGATTTGTGATGTATGAAAACCTTTCACATCACTTTGTTGTGAATAATTACCAAAATAATTTGAGTCCATGAATAGGTATTAGATATATTTAAATCATATGAAGCCCTTGGATCTAACTCAATTAAAATTAAAGGGTAAAACCATCATAGTCTCTTAGGCAATATTTTGGTTCATGAACACCTTTGAAATCATTTTTGGTGGTTAGTTACCAAATAATTTTCACTCCTTGAATTGGTATTACGTATATTTCATCATATGAAGCCCTTGGATTAAACTTATTTCAATCAAAGAGTAAAACCGTCATAGTCTGTTAGGCGATTTGTGGTGTATGAACATCTTTCAAATCAGTTTGTTGTGAATAATTATAAAATATTTTTGTGTCCATGAATAGTTATTAGATACATTTAAATCGTAGGAAGCCCTTGGATCTAACTCAATTAAAATCAAAGCGTAAAACCATCATAGTCTCTTAGACAATTTTTTGGTTCATGAACACCTTTGAAATCATTTTTGGTGGTTAGTTACCAAATAATTTTCACTCCTTGAATTGGTATTACGTATATTTCAATCATATGAAGCCCTTGGATTAAACATATTTCAATCAAAGAGTAAAACCGTCATAGTCTCTTAGGCTATTTGTGGTGTATGAACATCTTTCAAATCAGTTTGTTGTGAATAATTACCAAATATTTTTGTGTCCTTGAATAGGTATTAGATATATTTAAATCGTAGGAAGCCCATTGATCTAACTCAATTCAAATCAAAGGGTAAAACAGTAATAGTCTCTTAGGCGATTTGTGGTGTATGAACACCTTTCAAATCATTTTGTTGTGAATAATTACCAAATATTTTTGAGTCCTTGAATAGGTATTAGATACATTTAAAGCATATGAAGCCCTTGGATCAAAATCACTTCAAGGGTAAAATCGTCATAGTCTCTTAGGTGATTTGTGGTGTATGAACACCTTTCAAATTTTTTATTGTGAATATTTACAAAATAATTCTGACTCCTTGAATATGTATTAGACATATTTCAATCTTATGAAGCCCTTGGATCAAACTCAATTTAATCAAAGTGTAAAACCGTCATAGTCTCTTAGGCGATTTGTGGTATATGAACACCTTTCAAATCAATTTTTTTGGTTAATTACCAAATATTTTTGTCTAATTGAATAGCTATTAGATATATTTCAATCATATGAAGCCCTTAGATTAAACTTATTTCATATCAAAGGGTAAAACCGTCATACTCTCTTAGGCGATTTGTGGTGTATGAAAACCTTTGAAATCATTTTTTTGTGAATAATTACCAAAAACTTTTGAGTCCTTGAATAGGTATTGGATATATTTAAAGCATATGAAGCCCTTGGATCTAACTCAATTCGAATCAAAGGGTAAAACCGTCATAGTCTCTTAGGCGATTTGTGGTGTATGAACACCTTTCAAATCATTTTGTTGTGAATAATTACCAAATATTTTTGAGTCCTTGAATAGGTATTAGATATATTTAAAGCATATGAAGCTCTTGGATCAAACTCAATTTAAACCAAAGGGTAAAACCGTCATAGTCTCTTATATGATTTGTGGTGTATGAGCATCTTTCAAATCATTTGGTTGTGAATAATTACCAAATATTTTTGAGTCCTTGAATAGGTATTAGAAATATTTAAAGAATATGAAGCCCTTGGATCAAACTCAATTCAAACCAAAGGGTAAAACCGTCATAGTCTCTTAGGTGATTTGTGGTGTATGAACACCTTTCAAATTTTTTTATTGTGAATATTTACAAAATAATTCTGACTCATTGAATATGTATTATATATATTTAAATCATATGAAGCCCTTGGATCAAACTCAATTTAATCAAAGTGTAAAATCGTCATAGGCTCTTAGGCGATTTGTGGTGTATGAACGCCTTTCAAATCATTTGTAGTGCTTAATTACCAAATGTTTTTAACTCCTTGAATCGGTATTAGATATATTTAAATCATATGAAGTCCTTGGATCAACCTAAATTTAAATCAAAGGGTAAAACCGTCATACTCTCTTATTGGATTTGTGGTGTATGAACACCTTTCAAATCATTTTTTGTGCTGAATTACCAAATATTATTGACTCCTTAAATAGGTATTAGATATATTGGATCAAACTTATTTCATATCAAAGGGTAAAACCGTCATAGTCTCTTAGGCCATTTGTGATGTATGAAAACCTTTCACATCACTTTGTTGTGAATAATTACCAAAATAATTTGAGTCCATGAATAGGTATTAGATATATTTAAATCATATGAAGCCCTTGGATCTAACTCAATTAAAATTAAAGGGTAAAACCATCATAGTCTCTTAGGCAATATTTTGGTTCATGAACACCTTTGAAATCATTTTTGGTGGTTAGTTACCAAATAATTTTCACTCCTTGAATTGGTATTACGTATATTTCATCATATGAAGCCCTTGGATTAAACTTATTTCAATCAAAGAGTAAAACCGTCATAATCTCTTAGGCGATTTGTGGTGGATGAACATCTTTCAAATCAGTTTGTTGTGAATAATTACAAAATATTTTTGTGTCCATGAATAGGTATTAGATATATTTAAATCGTAGGAAGCCCTTGGATCTAACTCAATTAAAATCAAAGGGTAAAACCATCATAGTCTCTTAGGCAATTTTTTGGTTCATGAACACCTTTGAAATCATTTTTGGTGGTTAGTTACCAAATAATTTTCACTCCTTGAATTGGTATTACGTATATTTCAATCATATGAAGCCCTTGGATTAAACTTATTTCAATCAAAGAGTAAAACCGTCATAGTCTCTTAGGCGATTTGTGGTGTATGAACATCTTTCAAATGAGTTTGTTGTGAATAATTACCAAATATTTTTGTGTCCTTGAATAGGTATTAGATATATTTAAATCGTAGGAAGCCCATGGATCTAACTCAATTCAAATCAAAGGGTAAAACAGTTATAGTCTCTTAGGCGATTTGTGGTGTATGAACACCTTTCAAATCATTTTGTTGTGAATAATTACCAAATATTTTTGAGTCCTTGAATAGGTATTAGATACATTTAAAGCATATGAAGCCCTTGGATCAAAATCACTTCAAGGGTAAAATCGTCATAGTCTCTTAGGCGATTTGTGGTGTATGAACACCTTTCAAATTTTTTATTGTGAAGATTTACAAAATAATTCTGACTCCTTGAATATGTATTAGACATATTTCAATCTTATGAAGCCCTTGGATCAAACTCAATTTAATCAAAGTGTAAAACCGTCATAGTCTCTTAGGCGATTTGTGGTGTATGAACACCTTTCAAATCAATTTTTTTGTTTAATTACCAAATATTTTGTTCTAATTGAATAGCTATTAGATATATTTCAATCATATGAAGCCCTTAGAATAAACTTATTTCATATCAAAGGGTAAAACCGTCATACTCTCTTAGGCGATTTGTGGTGTATGAAAACCTTTGAAATCATTTTGTTGTGAATAATTACCAAAAACTTTTGAGTCCTTGAATAGGTATTGGATATATTTAAAGCATATGAAGCCCTTGGATCTAACTCAATTCAAATCAAAGGGTAAAACTGCCATAGTCTCTTAGGCGATTTGTGGTGTATGAACACCTTTCAAATCATTTTGTTGTGAATAATTACCAAATATTTTTGAGTCCTTGAATAGGTATTAGATATATTTAAAGCATATGAAGCTCTTGGATCAAACTCAATTTAAACCAAAGGGTAAAACCGTCATAGTCTCTTATATGATTTGTGGTGTATGAGCATCTTTCAAATCATTTTGTTGTGAATAATTACCAAATATTTTTGAGTCCTTGAATAGGTATTAGAAATATTTAAAGAATATGAAGCCCTTGGATCAAACTCAATTCAAACCAAAGGGTAAAACCGTCATAGTCTCTTAGGTGATTTGTGGTGTATGAACACCTTTCAAAAAAAATTATTGTGAATATTTACAAAATAATTCTGACTCATTGAATATGTATTATATATATTTAAATCATATGAAGCCCTTGGATCAAACTCAATTTAATCAAAGTGTAAAATCGTCATAGGCTCTTAGGCGATTTGTGGTGTATGAACACCTTTCAAATCATTTGTGGTGCTTAATTACCAAATGTTTTTAACTCCTTGAATCGGTATTAGATATATTTAAATCATATGAAGTCCTTGGATCAACCTAAATTTAAATCAAAGGGTAAAACCGTCATAGTCTCTTATGGGATTTGTGGTGTATGAACACCATTCAAATCATTTTTTGTGCTGAATTACCAAATATTATTGACTCCTTAAATAGGTATTAGATATATTGGATCAAACTTATTTCATATCAAAGGGTAAAACCGTCATAGTCTCTTAGGCGATTTGTGATGTATGAAAACCTTTCACATCACTTTGTTGTGAATAATTACCAAAATAATTTGAGTCCATGAATAGGTATTAGATATATTTAAATCATATGAAGCCCTTGGATCTAACTCAATTAAAATTAAAGGGTAAAACCATCATAGTCTCTTAGGCAATATTTTGGTTCATGAACACCTTTGAAATCATTTTTGGTGGTTAGTTACCATATAATTTTCACTCCTTGAATTGGTATTACGTATATTTCATCATATGAAGCCCTTTGATTAAACTTATTTCAATCAAAGAGTAAAACCGTCATAGTCTCTTAGGCGATTTGTGGTGGATGAACATCTTTCAAATCAGTTTGTTGTGAATAATTACAAAATATTTTTGTGTCCATGAATAGGTATTAGATATATTTAAATCGTAGGAAGCCCTTGGATCTAACTCAATTAAAATCAAAGGGTAAAACCATCATAGTCTCTTAGGCAATTTTTTGGTTCATGAACACCTTTGAAATCATTTTTGGTGGTTAGTTACCAAATAATTTTCACTCCTTGAATTGGTATTACGTATATTTCAATCATATGAAGCCCTTGGATTAAACTTATTTCAATCAAAGAGTAAAACCGTCATAGTCTCTTAGGCGATTTGTGGTGTATGAACATCTTTCAAATCAGTTTGTTGTGAATAATTACCAAATATTTTTGTGTCCTTGAATAGGTATTAGATATATTTAAATCGTAGGAAGCCCATGGATCTAACTCAATTCAAATCAAAGGGTAAAACAGTCATAGTCTCTTAGGCGATTTGTGGTGTATGAACACCTTTCAAATCATTTTGTTGTGAATAATTACCAAATATTTTTGAGTCCTTGAATAGGTATTAGATACATTTAAAGCATATGAAGCCCTTGGATCAAAATCACTTCAAGGGTAAAATCGTCATAGTCTCTTAGGCGATTTGTGGTGTATGAACACCTTTCAAATTTTTTATTGTGAATATTTACAAAATAATTCTGTCTCCTTGAATATGTATTAGACATATTTCAATCTTATGAAGCCCTTGGATCAAACTCAATTTAATCAAAGTGTAAAACCGTCATAGTCTCTTAGGCGATATGTGGTGTATGAACACCTTTCAAATCAATTTTTTTGTTTAATTACCAAATATTTTTGTCTAATTGAATAGCTATTAGATATATTTCAATCATATGAAGCCCTTAGATTAAACTTATTTCATATCAAAGGGTAAAACCGTCATACTCTCTTAGGCGATTTGTGGTGTATGAAAACCTTTGAAATCATTTTGTTGTGAATAATTACCAAAAACTTTTGAGTCCTTGAATAGGTATTGGATATATTTAAAGCATATGAAGCCCTTGGATCTAACTCAATTCAAATCAAAGGGTAAAACCGTCATAGTCTCTTAGGCGATTTGTAGTGTATGAACACCTTTCAAATCATTTTGTTGTGAATAATTACCAAATATTTTTGAGTCCTTGAATAGGTATTAGATATATTTAAAGCATATGAAGCTCTTGGATCAAACTCAATTTAAACCAAAGGGTAAAACCGTCATAGTCTCTTATATGATTTGTGGTGTATGAGCATCTTTCAAATCATTTTGTTGTGAATAATTACCAAATATTTTTGAGTCCTTTAATAGGTATTAGAAATATTTAAAGAATATGAAGCCCTTGGATCAAACTCAATTCAAACCAAAGGGTAAAACCGTCATAGTCTCTTAGGTGATTTGTGGTGTATGAACACCTTTCAAAAAAATTTATTGTGAATATTTACAAAATAATTCTGACTCATTGAATATGTATTATATATATTTAAATCATATGAAGCCCTTGGATCAAACTCAATTTAATCAAAGTGTAAAATCGTCATAGGCTCTTAGGCGATTTGTGGTGTATGAACACCTTTCAAATCAATTTTTTTGGTTAATTACCAAATATTTTTGTCTAATTGAATAGCTATTAGATATATTTCAATCATATGAAGCCCTTAGATTAAACTTATTTCATCTCAAAGGGTAAAACCGTCATAGTCTCTTAGGTGATTTGTGGTGTATGAAAACCTTTGAAATCATTTTGTTGTGAATAATTACCAAAAACTTTTGAGTCCTTGAATAGGTATTGGATATATTTAAAGCATATGAAGCCCTTGGATCTAACTCAATTCAAATCAAAGGGTAAAACCGTCATAGTCTCTTAGGCGATTTGTGGTGTATGAACACCTTTCAAATCATTTTGTTGTGAATAATTACCAAATATTTTTGAGTCCTTGAATAGGTATTAGATATATTTAAAGCATATGAAGCTCTTGGATCAAACTCAATTTAAACCAAAGGGTAAAACCGTCATAGTCTCTTATATGATTTGTGGTGTATGAGCATCTTTCAAATCATTTTGTTGTGAATAATTACCAAATATTTTTGAGTCCTTTAATAGGTATTAGAAATATTTAAAGAATATGAAGACCTTGGATCAAACTCAATTCAAACCAAAGGGTAAAACCGTCATAGTCTCTTAGGTGATTTGTGGTGTATGAACACCTTTCAAAAAAATTTATTGTGAATATTTACAAAATAATTCTGACTCATTGAATATGTATTATATATATTTAAATCATATGAAGCCCTTGGATCAAACTCAATTTAATCAAAGTGTAAAATCGTCATAGGCTCTTAGGCGATTTGTGGTGTATGAACACCTTTCAAATCATTTGTGGTGCTTAATTACCAAAAGTTTTAAACTCCTTGAATCGGTATTAGATATATTTAAATCCTATGAAGTCCTTGGATCAACCTAAATTTAAATCAAAGGGTAAATCCGTCATAGTCTCTTATGGGATTTGTGGTGTATGAACACCTTTCAAATCATTTTTTGTGCTGAATTACCAAATATTATTGACTCCTTAAATAGGTATTAGATATATTGGATCAAACTTATTTCATATCAAAGGGTAAAACCGTCATAGTCTCTTAGGCGATTTGTGATGTATGAAAACCTTTCACATCACTTTGTTGTGAATAGTTACCAAAATAATTTGAGTCCATGAATAGGTATTAGATATATTTAAATCATATGAAGCCCTTGGATCTAACTCAATTAAAATTAAAGGGTAAAACCATCATAGTCTCTTAGGCAATATTTTGGTTCATGAACACCTTTGTAATCATTTTTGGTGGTTAGTTACCATATAATTTTCACTCCTTGAATTGGTATTACGTATATTTCATCATATGAAGCCCTTGGATTAAACTTATTTCAATCAAAGAGTAAAACCGTCATAGTCTCTTAGGCGATTTGTGGTGGATGAACATCTTTCAAATCAGTTTGTTGTGAATAATTACAAAATATTTTTGTGTCCATGAATAGGTATTAGATATATTTAAATCGTAGGAAGCCCTTGGATCTAACTCAATTCAAATCAAAGGGTAAAACCATCATAGTCTCTTAGGCAATTTTTTGGTTCATGAACACCTTTGAAATCATTTTTGGTGGTTAGTTACCAAATAATTTTCACTCCTTGAATTGGTATTACGTATATTTCAATCATATGAAGCCCTTGGATTAAACTTATTTCAATCAAAGAGTAAAACCGTCATAGTCTCTTAGGCGATTTGTGGTGTATGAACATCTTTCAAATCAGTTTGTTGTGAATAATTACCAAATATTTTTGTGTCCTTGAATAGGTATTAGATATATTTAAATCGTAGGAAGCCCATGGATCTAACTCAATTCAAATCAAAGGGTAAAACAGTTATAGTCTCTTAGGCGATTTGTGGTGTATGAACACCTTTCAAATCATTTTGTTGTGAATAATTACCAAATATTTTTGAGTCCTTGAATAGGTATTAGATACATTTAAAGCATATGAAGCCCTTGGATCAAAATCACTTCAAGGGTAAAATCGTCATAGTCTCTTAGGCGATTTGTGGTGTATGAACACCTTTCAAATTTTTTATTGTGAAGATTTACAAAATAATTCTGACTCCTTGAATATGTATTAGACATATTTCAATCTTATGAAGCCCTTGGATCAAACTCAATTTAATCAAAGTGTAAAACCGTCATAGTCTCTTAGGCGATTTGTGGTGTATGAACACCTTTCAAATCAATTTTTTTGTTTAATTACCAAATATTTTGTTCTAATTGAATAGCTATTAGATATATTTCAATCATATGAAGCCCTTAGAATAAACTTATTTCATATCAAAGGGTAAAACCGTCATACTCTCTTAGGCGATTTGTGGTGTATGAAAACCTTTGAAATCATTTTGTTGTGAATAATTACCAAAAACTTTTGAGTCCTTGAATAGGTATTGGATATATTTAAAGCATATGAAGCCCTTGGATCTAACTCAATTCAAATCAAAGGGTAAAACTGCCATAGTCTCTTAGGCGATTTGTGGTGTATGAACACCTTTCAAATCATTTTGTTGTGAATAATTACCAAATATTTTTGAGTCCTTGAATAGGTATTAGATATATTTAAAGCATATGAAGCTCTTGGATCAAACTCAATTTAAACCAAAGGGTAAAACCGTCATAGTCTCTTATATGATTTGTGGTGTATGAGCATCTTTCAAATCATTTTGTTGTGAATAATTACCAAATATTTTTGAGTCCTTGAATAGGTATTAGAAATATTTAAAGAATATGAAGCCCTTGGATCAAACTCAATTCAAACCAAAGGGTAAAACCGTCATAGTCTCTTAGGTGATTTGTGGTGTATGAACACCTTTCAAAAAAAATTATTGTGAATATTTACAAAATAATTCTGACTCATTGAATATGTATTATATATATTTAAATCATATGAAGCCCTTGGATCAAACTCAATTTAATCAAAGTGTAAAATCGTCATAGGCTCTTAGGCGATTTGTGGTGTATGAACACCTTTCAAATCATTTGTGGTGCTTAATTACCAAATGTTTTTAACTCCTTGAATCGGTATTAGATATATTTAAATCATATGAAGTCCTTGGATCAACCTAAATTTAAATCAAAGGGTAAAACCGTCATAGTCTCTTATGGGATTTGTGGTGTATGAACACCATTCAAATCATTTTTTGTGCTGAATTACCAAATATTATTGACTCCTTAAATAGGTATTAGATATATTGGATCAAACTTATTTCATATCAAAGGGTAAAACCGTCATAGTCTCTTAGGCGATTTGTGATGTATGAAAACCTTTCACATCACTTTGTTGTGAATAATTACCAAAATAATTTGAGTCCATGAATAGGTATTAGATATATTTAAATCATATGAAGCCCTTGGATCTAACTCAATTAAAATTAAAGGGTAAAACCATCATAGTCTCTTAGGCAATATTTTGGTTCATGAACACCTTTGAAATCATTTTTGGTGGTTAGTTACCATATAATTTTCACTCCTTGAATTGGTATTACGTATATTTCATCATATGAAGCCCTTTGATTAAACTTATTTCAATCAAAGAGTAAAACCGTCATAGTCTCTTAGGCGATTTGTGGTGGATGAACATCTTTCAAATCAGTTTGTTGTGAATAATTACAAAATATTTTTGTGTCCATGAATAGGTATTAGATATATTTAAATCGTAGGAAGCCCTTGGATCTAACTCAATTAAAATCAAAGGGTAAAACCATCATAGTCTCTTAGGCAATTTTTTGGTTCATGAACACCTTTGAA
Source organism: Patellifolia procumbens (assembly GCA_947645195.1). Classification (NCBI taxonomy): domain Eukaryota; kingdom Viridiplantae; phylum Streptophyta; class Magnoliopsida; order Caryophyllales; family Amaranthaceae; genus Patellifolia; species Patellifolia procumbens. Next base: position 210,571 of record CANSGD010001050.1, on the reverse strand, counting down.
ATCATTTTTGGTGGTTAGTTACCAAATAATTTTCACTCCTTGAATTGGTATTACGTATATTTCAATCATATGAAGCCCTTGGATTAAACTTATTTCAATCAAAGAGTAAAACCGTCATAGTCTCTTAGGCGATTTGTGGTGTATGAACATCTTTCAAATCAGTTTGTTGTGAATAATTACCAAATATTTTTGTGTCCTTGAATAGGTATTAGATATATTTAAATCGTAGGAAGCCCATGGATCTAACTCAATTCAAATCAAAGGGTAAAACAGTCATAGTCTCTTAGGCGATTTGTGGTGTATGAACACCTTTCAAATCATTTTGTTGTGAATAATTACCAAATATTTTTGAGTCCTTGAATAGGTATTAGATACATTTAAAGCATATGAAGCCCTTGGATCAAAATCACTTCAAGGGTAAAATCGTCATAGTCTCTTAGGCGATTTGTGGTGTATGAACACCTTTCAAATTTTTTATTGTGAATATTTACAAAATAATTCTGTCTCCTTGAATATGTATTAGACATATTTCAATCTTATGAAGCCCTTGGATCAAACTCAATTTAATCAAAGTGTAAAACCGTCATAGTCTCTTAGGCGATATGTGGTGTATGAACACCTTTCAAATCAATTTTTTTGTTTAATTACCAAATATTTTTGTCTAATTGAATAGCTATTAGATATATTTCAATCATATGAAGCCCTTAGATTAAACTTATTTCATATCAAAGGGTAAAACCGTCATACTCTCTTAGGCGATTTGTGGTGTATGAAAACCTTTGAAATCATTTTGTTGTGAATAATTACCAAAAACTTTTGAGTCCTTGAATAGGTATTGGATATATTTAAAGCATATGAAGCCCTTGGATCTAACTCAATTCAAATCAAAGGGTAAAACCGTCATAGTCTCTTAGGCGATTTGTAGTGTATGAACACCTTTCAAATCATTTTGTTGTGAATAATTACCAAATATTTTTGAGTCCTTGAATAGGTATTAGATATATTTAAAGCATATGAAGCTCTTGGATCAAACTCAATTTAAACCAAAGGGTAAAACCGTCATAGTCTCTTATATGATTTGTGGTGTATGAGCATCTTTCAAATCATTTTGTTGTGAATAATTACCAAATATTTTTGAGTCCTTTAATAGGTATTAGAAATATTTAAAGAATATGAAGCCCTTGGATCAAACTCAATTCAAACCAAAGGGTAAAACCGTCATAGTCTCTTAGGTGATTTGTGGTGTATGAACACCTTTCAAAAAAATTTATTGTGAATATTTACAAAATAATTCTGACTCATTGAATATGTATTATATATATTTAAATCATATGAAGCCCTTGGATCAAACTCAATTTAATCAAAGTGTAAAATCGTCATAGGCTCTTAGGCGATTTGTGGTGTATGAACACCTTTCAAATCAATTTTTTTGGTTAATTACCAAATATTTTTGTCTAATTGAATAGCTATTAGATATATTTCAATCATATGAAGCCCTTAGATTAAACTTATTTCATCTCAAAGGGTAAAACCGTCATAGTCTCTTAGGTGATTTGTGGTGTATGAAAACCTTTGAAATCATTTTGTTGTGAATAATTACCAAAAACTTTTGAGTCCTTGAATAGGTATTGGATATATTTAAAGCATATGAAGCCCTTGGATCTAACTCAATTCAAATCAAAGGGTAAAACCGTCATAGTCTCTTAGGCGATTTGTGGTGTATGAACACCTTTCAAATCATTTTGTTGTGAATAATTACCAAATATTTTTGAGTCCTTGAATAGGTATTAGATATATTTAAAGCATATGAAGCTCTTGGATCAAACTCAATTTAAACCAAAGGGTAAAACCGTCATAGTCTCTTATATGATTTGTGGTGTATGAGCATCTTTCAAATCATTTTGTTGTGAATAATTACCAAATATTTTTGAGTCCTTTAATAGGTATTAGAAATATTTAAAGAATATGAAGACCTTGGATCAAACTCAATTCAAACCAAAGGGTAAAACCGTCATAGTCTCTTAGGTGATTTGTGGTGTATGAACACCTTTCAAAAAAATTTATTGTGAATATTTACAAAATAATTCTGACTCATTGAATATGTATTATATATATTTAAATCATATGAAGCCCTTGGATCAAACTCAATTTAATCAAAGTGTAAAATCGTCATAGGCTCTTAGGCGATTTGTGGTGTATGAACACCTTTCAAATCATTTGTGGTGCTTAATTACCAAAAGTTTTAAACTCCTTGAATCGGTATTAGATATATTTAAATCCTATGAAGTCCTTGGATCAACCTAAATTTAAATCAAAGGGTAAATCCGTCATAGTCTCTTATGGGATTTGTGGTGTATGAACACCTTTCAAATCATTTTTTGTGCTGAATTACCAAATATTATTGACTCCTTAAATAGGTATTAGATATATTGGATCAAACTTATTTCATATCAAAGGGTAAAACCGTCATAGTCTCTTAGGCGATTTGTGATGTATGAAAACCTTTCACATCACTTTGTTGTGAATAGTTACCAAAATAATTTGAGTCCATGAATAGGTATTAGATATATTTAAATCATATGAAGCCCTTGGATCTAACTCAATTAAAATTAAAGGGTAAAACCATCATAGTCTCTTAGGCAATATTTTGGTTCATGAACACCTTTGTAATCATTTTTGGTGGTTAGTTACCATATAATTTTCACTCCTTGAATTGGTATTACGTATATTTCATCATATGAAGCCCTTGGATTAAACTTATTTCAATCAAAGAGTAAAACCGTCATAGTCTCTTAGGCGATTTGTGGTGGATGAACATCTTTCAAATCAGTTTGTTGTGAATAATTACAAAATATTTTTGTGTCCATGAATAGGTATTAGATATATTTAAATCGTAGGAAGCCCTTGGATCTAACTCAATTCAAATCAAAGGGTAAAACCATCATAGTCTCTTAGGCAATTTTTTGGTTCATGAACACCTTTGAAATCATTTTTGGTGGTTAGTTACCAAATAATTTTCACTCCTTGAATTGGTATTACGTATATTTCAATCATATGAAGCCCTTGGATTAAACTTATTTCAATCAAAGAGTAAAACCGTCATAGTCTCTTAGGCGATTTGTGGTGTATGAACATCTTTCAAATCAGTTTGTTGTGAATAATTACCAAATATTTTTGTGTCCTTGAATAGGTATTAGATATATTTAAATCGTAGGAAGCCCTTGGATCTAACTCAATTCAAATCAAAGGGTAAAACAGTCATAGTCTCTTGGGCGATTTGTGGTGTATGAACACCTTTCAAATCATTTTGTTGTGAATAATTACCAAATATTTTTGAGTCCTTGAATAGGTATTAGATATATTTAAAGCATATGAAGCCCTTTGATCAAAATCAATTCAAGGGTAAAATCGTCATAGTCTCTTAGGCGATTTGTGGTGTATGAACACCTTTCAATTTTTTTATTGTGAATATTTACAAAATAATTCTGACTCCTTGAATATGTATTAGACATATTTAAATCTTATGAAGCCCTTGGATCAAACTCAATTTAATCAAAGTGTAAAACCGTCATAGTCTCTTAGGTGATTTGTGGTGGATGAACATCTTTCAAATCAGTTTGTTGTGAATAATTACCAAAATAATTTGAGTCCATGAATAGGTATTAGATATATTTAAATCATATGAAGCCCTTGGATCTAACTCAATTAAAATCAAAGGGTAAAACCATCATAGTCTCTTAGGCAATTTTTTGGTTCATGAACACCTTTGAAATCATTTTTGGTGGTTAGTTACCAAATAATTTTCACTCCTTGAATTGGTATTACGTATATTTCAATCATATGAAGCCCTTGGATTAAACTTATTTCAATCAAAGAGTAAAACCGTCATAGTCTCTTAGGCGATTTGTGGTGTATGAACATCTTTCAAATCAGTTTGTTGTGAATAATTACAAAATATTTTTGTGTCCATGAATAGGTATTAGATATATTTAAATCGTAGGAAGCCCTTGGATCTAACTCAATTAAAATCAAAGGGTAAAACCATCATAGTCTCTTAGGCAATGTTTTGGTTCATGAACACCTTTGAAATCATTTTTGGTGGTTAGTTACCAAATAATTTTCACTCCTTGAATTGGTATTATGTATATTTCAATCATATGAAGCCCTTGGATTGAACTTATTTCAATCAAAGAGTAAAACCGTCATAGTCTCTTAGGCGATTTGTGGTGTATGAACATCTTTCAAATCAGTTTGTTGTGAATAATTACCAAATATTTTTGTGTCCTTGAATAGGTATTAGATATATTTAAATCGTAGGAAGCCCTTGGATCTAACTCAATTCAAATCAAAGGGTAAGACAATCATAGTCTCTTAGGCGATTTGTGGTGTATGAACACCTTTCAAATCATTTTGTTGTGAATAATTACCAAATATTTTTGAGTCCTTGAATAGGTATTAGATATATTTAAAGCATATGAAGCCCTTGGATCAAAATCAATTCAAGGGTAAAATCGTCATAGTCTCTTAGGCGATTTGTGGTGTATGAACACCTTTCAATTTTTTTATTGTGAATATTTACAAAATAATTCTGACTCCTTGAATATGTATTAGACATATTTAAATCTTATGAAGCCCTTGGATCAAACTTAATTTAATCAAAGTGTAAAACCGTCATAGTCTCTTAGGCGATTTGTGGTGTATGAACATCTTTCAAATCAGTTTGTTGTGAATAATTACCAAAATAATTTGAGTCCATGAATAGGTATTAGATATATTTAAATCATATGAAGCCCTTGGATCTAACTCAATTAAAATCAAAGGGTAAAACCATCATAGTCTCTTAGGCAATTTTTTGGTTCATGAACACCTTTGAAATCATTTTTGGTGGTTGGGTACCAAATAATTTTCACTCCTAGAATTGGTATTACGTATATTTCAATCATATGAAGCCCTTGGATTAAACTTATTTCAATCAAAGCGTAAAACCTTCATAGTCTCTTAGGCGATTTGTGGTGTATGAACAACTTTCAAATCAGTTTGTTGTGAATAATTACCAAATATTTTTGTGTCCTTGAATAGGTATTAGATATATTTAAATCGTAGGAAGCCCTTGGATCTAACTCAATTCAAATCAAAGGGTAAAACAGTCATAGTCTCTTAGGCGATTTGTGGTGTATGAACACCTTTCAAATCAATTTTTTTGGTTAATTACCAAATATTTTTGTCTAATTGAATAGCTATTAGATATATTTCAATCATATGAAGCCCTTGGATTAAACTTATTTCATATCAAAGGCTAAAACCGTCATAGTCTCTTAGGCGATTTGTGGTGTATGAAAACCTTTGAAATCATTTTGTTGTGAATAATAACCAAAAACTATTGAGTCCTTGAATAGGTATTGGATATATTTAAAGCATATGAAGCCCTTGGATCTAACTCAATTCAAATCAAAGGGTAAAATCGTCATAGTCTCTTTGGCGATTTGTGGTGTATGAACACCTTTCAAATCATTTTGTTGTGAATAATTACCAAATATTTTTGAGTCCTTGAATAGGTATTAGATATATTTAAAGCATATGAAGCTCTTGGATCAAACTCAATTTAAACCAAAGGGTAAAACCGTCATAGTCTCTTATATGATTTGTGGTGTATGAGCATCTTTCAAATCATTTTGTTGTAAATAATTACCAAATATTTTTGAGTCCTTGAATAGGTATTAGAAATATTTAAAGAATATGAAGCCCTTGGATCAAACTCAATTCAAACCAAAGGGTAAAACCGTCATAATCTCTTAGGTGATTTGTGGTGTATGAACACCTTTCAAATTTTTTTATTGTTAATATTTACAAAATAATTCTGACTCATTGAATATGTATTATATATATTTAAAGCATATGAAGCCCTTGGATCAAACTCAATTTAATCAAAGTTTAAAATCGTCATAGGCTCTTAGGCGATTTGTGGTGTATGAACACCTTTCTAATCATTTGTGGTGCTTAATTACCAAATGTTTTTAACTCCTTGAATCGGTATTAGATATATTTAAATCATATGAAATCCTTGGATCAACTAAAATTTAAATCAAAGGGTAAAACCGTCATAGTCTCTTATGGGATTTGTGGTGTATGAACACCTTTCAAATCATTTTTTGTGCTGAATTACCAAATATTATTGACTCCTTAAATAGGTATTAGATATATTTCAATCATATGAACCCCTTGGATCAAACTTATTTCATATCAAAGGGTAAAACCGTCATAGTCTCTTAGGCGATTTGTGGTGTATGAAAACCTTTCACATCACTTTGTTGTGAATAATTACCAAAATAATTTGAGTCCATGAATAGGTATTAGATATATTTAAATCATATGAAGCCCTTGGATTTAACTCAATTAAAATCAAAGGGAAAACCATCATAGTCTCTTAGGCAATTTTTTGGTTCATGAACACCTTTGAAATCATTTTTGGTGGTTAGTTACCAAATAATTTTCACTCCTTGAATTGGTATTACGTATATTTCAATCATATGAAGCCCTTGGATTAAACTTATTTCAATCAAAGAGTAAAACCGTCATAGTGTCTTAGGCGATTTGTGGTGTATGAACATCTTTCAAATCAGTTTGTTGTGAATAATTACCAAATATTTTTGTGTCCATGAATAGGTATTAGATATATTTAAATTGTAGGAAGCCCTTGGATCTAACTCAATTAAAATCAAAGGATAAAACCATCATAGTCTCTTAGGCAATTTTTTGGTTCATGAACACCTTTGAAATCATTTTTGGTGGTTAGTTACCAAATAATTTTCACTCCTTGAATTGGTATTACGTATATTTCAATCATATGAAGCCCTTGGATTAAACTTATTTCAATCAAAGAGTAAAACCGTCATAGTCTCTTAGGCGATTTGTGGTGTATGAACATCTTTCAAATCAGTTTGTTGTGAATAATTACCAAATATTTTTGTGTCCTTGAATAGGTATTAGATATATTTAAATCTTAGGAAGCCCTTGGATCTAACTCAATTCAAATCAAAGGGTAAAACAGTCATAGTCTCTTAGGCGATTTGTGGTGTATGAACACCTTTCAAATCATTTTGTTGTGAATAATTACCAAATATTTTTGAGTCCTTGAATAGGTATTAGATATATTTAAAGCATATGAAGCCCTTGGATCAAAATCAATTCAAGGGTAAAATCGTCATAGTCTCTTAGGCGATTTATGGTGTATGAACACCTTTCAATTTATTTATTGTGAATATTTACAAAATAATTCTGACTCCTTCAATATGTATTAGACATATTTAAATCTTATGAAGCCCTTGGATCAAACTCAATTTAATCAAAGTGTAAAACCGTCATAATCTCTTAAGCGATTTGTGGTGTATGAACACCTTTCAAATCAATTTTTTTGGTTAATTACCAAATATTTTTGTCTAATTGAATAGCTATTAGATATATTTCAATCATATGAAGCCCTTGGATTAAACTTATTTCATATCAAAGGGTAAAACCGTCATAGTCTCTTAGGCGATTTGTGGTGTATGAAAACCTTTGAAATCATTTTGTTGTGAATAATTACCAAAAACTATTGAGTCCTTGAATAGGTATTGGATATATTTAAAGCATATGAAGCCCTTGGATCTAACTCAATTCAAATCAAAGGGTAAAACCGTCATAGTCTCTTAGGCGATTTGTTGTGTATGAACAACTTTCAAATCATTTTGTTGTAAATAATTACCAAATATTTTTGAGTCCTTGAATAGGTATTAGATTTATTTAAAGAATATGAAGCCCTTGGATCAAACTCAATTCAAACCAAAGGGTAAAACCGTCATAGTCTCTTAGGTGATTTGTGGTGTATGAACACCTTTCAAATTTTTTTATTGTGAATATTTACAAAATAATTCTGACTCATTGAATATGTATTATATATACTTAAAGCATATGAAGCCCTTGGATCAAACTCAATTTAATCAAAGTGTAAAATCGTCATAGGCTCTTAGGCGATTTGTGGTGTATGAACACCTTTCAAATCATTTGTAGTGCTTAATTACCAAATGTTTTTAACTCCTTGAATCGGTATTAGATATATTTAAATCATATGAAGTCCTTGGATCAACCTAAATTTAAATCAAAGGGTAAAACCGTCATAGTCTCTTATGGGATTTGTGGTGTATGAACACCTTTCAAATCATTTTTTGTGCTGAATTACCAAATATTATTGACTCCTTAAATAGGTATTAGATATATTTCAATCATATGAACCCCTTGGATCAAACTTATTTCATATCAAAGGGTAAAACCGTCATAGCCTCTTAGGCGATTTGTGGTGTATGAAAACCTTTCACATCACTTTGTTGTGAATAATTACCAAAATAATTTGAGTCCATGAATAGGTATTAGATATATTTAAATCATATGAAGCCCTTGGATCTAACTCAATTAAAATCAAAGGGTAAAACCATCATAGTCTCTTAGGCAATTTTTTGGTTCATGAACACCTTTGAAGCAATTTTGGTGGTTAGTTACCAAATTATTTTCACTCCTTGAATTGGTATTACGTATATTTCAATCATATGAAGCCCTTGGATTAAACTTATTTCAATCAAAGAGTAAAACCGTCATAGTCTCTTAGGCGATTTATGGTGTATGAACATCTTTCAAATCAGTTTGTTGTGAATAATTACCAAATATTTTTGTGTCCTTGAATAGGTATTAGATATATTTAAATCGTAGGAAGCCCTTGGATCTAACTCAATTCAAATCAAAGGGTAATACAGTCATAGTCTCTTAGGCGATTTGTGGTGTATGAACACCTTTCAAATCATTTTGTTGTGAATAATTACCAAATATTTTTGAGTCCTTGAATAGGTATTAGATATATTTAAAGCATATGAAGCCCTTGGATCAAAATCAATTCAAGGGTAAAATCGTCATAGTCTCTTAGGCGATCTGTGGTGTATGAACACCTTTCAATTTTTTTATTGTGAATATTTACAAAATAATTCTGACTCCTTGAATATGTATTAGACATATTTAAATCTTATGAAGCCCTTGGATCAAACACAATTTAATCAAAGTGTAAAACCGTCATAGTCTCTTAGGCGATTTGTGGTGTATGAACACCTTTCAAATCAATTTTTTTGGTTAATTACCAAATATTTTTGTCTAATTGAATAGCTATTAGATATATTTCAATCATATGAAGCCCTTGGATTAAACTTATTTCATATCAAAGGGTAAAACCGTCATAGTCTCTTAGGGGATTTGTGGTGTATGAAAACCTTTGAAATCATTTTGTTGTGAAAAATTACCAAAAAGTATTGAGTCCTTGAATAGGTATTGGATATATTTAAAGCATATGAAGCCCTTGGATCTAACTCAATTCAAATCAAAGGGTAAAACCGTCATAGTCTCTTAGGCGATTTGTGGTGTATGAACACCTTTCAAATCATTTTGTTATGAATAATTACCAAATATTTTTGAGTCCTTGAATAGGTATTAGATATATTTAAAGCATATGAAGCTCTTGGATCAAACTCAATTTAAAACAAAGAGTAAAACCGTCATAGTCTCTTATATGATTTGTGGTGTATGAGCATCTTTCAAATCATTTTGTTGTGAATAATTACCAAATATTTTTGAGTCCTTGAATAGGTATTAGAAATATTTAAAGAATATGAAGCCCTTGGATCAAACTCAATTCAAACCAAAGGGTAAAACCGTCATAGTCTCTTAGGTGATTTGTGGTGTATGAACACCTTTCAACTTTTTTTTATTGTGAATATTTACAAAATAATTCTGACTCATTGAATATGTATTATATATATTTAAAGCATATAAAGCCCTTGGATCAAACTCAATTTAATCAAAGTGTAAAATCGTCATAGGCTCTTAGGCGATTTGTGGTGTATGAACACCTTTCAAATCATTTGTGGTGCTTAATTACCAAATGTTTTTAACTCCTTGAATCGGTATTAGATATATTTAAATCATATGAAGTCCTTGGATCAACCTAAATTTAAATCAAAGGGTAAAACCGTCATAGTCTCTTATGGGATTTGTGGTGTAAGAACACCTTTTAAATCATTTTTTGTGCTGAATTACCAAATATTATTGACTCCTTAAATAGGTATTAGATATATTTCAATCATATGAACCCCTTGGATCAAACTTATTTCATATCAAAGGGTAAAACCGTCATAGTCTCTTAAGCGATTTGTGGTGTATGAAAACCTTTCACATCACTTTGTTGTGAATAATTACGAAAATAATTTGAGTCCATGAATAGGTATTAGATATATTTAAATCATATGAAGCCCTTGGATCTAACTCAATTAAAATCAAAGGGTAAAACCATCATAGTCTCTTAGGCAATTTTTTGGTTCATGAACACCTTTGAAATCATTTTTGGTGGTTAGTTACCAAATAAGTTTCACTCCTTGAATTGGTATTACGTATATTTGATAGGTTTTAGTCGTGTCACCTAATCAAAAATAAACCTACGGACCTCTAGCTAGGTAGTCAGTGGAAGCAGGGTCGAATCCACAGGGAGAGAGAGTTTCTAAATCAATATTCAACCAATTCAGCTACTCCAGATGAAATCAGAAAGGAATTGGTTAAACTAAGGAATAGACTACGGAAGACTGAATAAATCGAGGATTAAACTATGGAATAAAAGTCTAGGGTATTAGGTTGGTCCACCATGCTTATACCAATCAAATAGGGTCAACTACTATTAAAACCTAAGTCAAGAGTCGGGGGATTAGAGCCTATGTTGAGCTATGGTTAAGACTCAACGCTCATAGTTCAACATACGCCGCATGTTCACTAACGTAATCAAAACTACTGATGTGTCCTAGGCCTCTAGTCGTAAGACGGATCTGTGCAAACAACTATTAACCACAAGCAATCAATGAAATTGTACACTGACATTAATTACTCAATAAGAACAAACCACATCACAATCACCCTAATCAAGCCCTAGAAATTGATAGAAATCTAAATCACAATCATGGTATAAACATGGCTTTCCTATCTAACACCCTAGAAAGAGAACTACTCACTCATAATCGAATTGGCAACAACAAAACTAATATGAAACCCTAAGAATTGCATCATGAACAATTGAATAATTAAACTAAGCAATCAAAGTAATTAAAGAGATAAAGAGTAGAGAAGAGTACCAATTGACGGAAAGCAGGAACTCTTATTGAAATCGAAATAGGTTTGATCACCTCTAAATTAATCTAAAGTGTTTGAATTAAACTAAGAACAATGTAGAATAAAACTAGTCTAAAACCTAATGAAAGATGAATAAAAGATGAATGAAAGATAATGAGGAAAAGGTATTTATAATACCCCTCAAGTTCACTAAAAATGGGAACAAAAAAGTGAAAAAGCGCGATAAAGAGCGCCAGACCCGATCGGGCCCGAGCACAGTACCCGATCGGGTCCACATACAAATTCTCCCAACTTTACTTCTGGGCTCTGGCAGCAGAAGTGCAGCAATCAGGCGAGAAAACGGCCCACCCGATCGGGTCGGGTGGTAGTCACCCGATCGGGTCTGGCGACAACTTGGGCCAGCGTGTTCCCCTCGCCTGTAGCACCGCAACGAGACCAAGCAGCACTCCACCCGATCAGGTCGGGCGGTAGCCACCCGATCGGGTCTGGGGACATGCTTCCTCGCCCGATTCGATCGGGCAAACATCGCCCGATCGGGTCCGCAACTTTTATACCCGATCATAAATACTTCGCCCGATCGGGCTATTTCTGCCCCATCAGTGCACGGAAAACTCCTTTTGACTCCTTTGCTCTCTAATCTTCACGTTTAGGGGTCTTGGGACCTCCTAAACTATCCATAAAGCCCGCGAGCCATCCTACGTGCCTTGTAACATCTCGTAAAGCCGTGGTTGCTTCCAAATGATTCGGGAATAGGGAGAAAACTCCCTAAAACCTGCAATTCAACACTAAAACACAAAACCACAACTATATACGATAGTTAGCATAAAATAGCTCCCAAGAGCTCCAATGACGCACAAATTAGCTTGTAAATAAGGGCGAAAAGACTATATAAATACGTGATATCAATATTTCAATCATATGAAGCCCTTGGATTAAACTTATTTCAATCAAAGAGTAAAACCGTCATCGTCTTTTAGGCGATTTGTGGTGTATGAACATCTTTCAAATTAGTTTGTTGTGAATAATTACCAAATATTTTTATGTCCTTGAATAGGTATTAGATATATTTAAATCGTAGGAAGCCCTTGGATCTAACTCAATTCAAATCAAAGGGTAAAATCGTCATAGTCTCTTAGGCGATTTGTGGTGTATGAACACCTTTCAATTTTTTTATTGTGAATATTTACAAAATAATTCTGACTCCTTGAATATGTATTAGACATATTTAAATCTTATGAAGCCCTTTGATCAAACTCAATTTAATCAAAGTGTAAAACCGTCATAGTCTCTTAGGCGATTTGTGGTGTATGAACACCTTTCAAATCATTTTTTTTGGTTAATTACCAAATATTTTTGTCTAATTGAATAGATATTAGATATATTTCAATCATATGAAGCCCTTGGATTAAACTTATTTCATATTAAAGGCTAAAACCGTCATAGTCTCTTAGGCGATTTGTGGTGTATGAAAACCTTTGAAATCGTTTTGTTGTGAATAATTACCAAAAAATTTTGAGTCCTTGAATAGGTATTGGATATATTTAAAGCATATGAAGCCCTTGGATCTAACTCAATTCAAATCAAAGGGTAAAATCGTCATAGTCTCTTAGGCGATTTGTGGTGTATGAACACCTTTCAAATCATTTTGTCGTGAATAATTACCAAATATTTTTGAGTCCTTGAATAGGTATTAGATATATTTAAAGCATATGAAGCTCTTGGATCAAACTCAATTTAAACCAAAGGGTAAAACCGTCATAGTCTCTTACATGATTTGTGGTGTATGAGCATCTTTCAAATCATTTTGTTGTGAATAATTACCAAATTTTTTTGAGTCCTTGAATAGGTATTATAAATATTTAAAGAATATGAATCCCTTGGATCAAACTCAATTCAAACCAAAGGGTAAAACAGTCATAGTCTCTTAGGTGATTTGTGGTGTATGAACACCTTTCAAATTTTTTTATTGTGAATATTTACAAAATAATTCTGACTCATTGAATACTTATTATATATATTTAAAGCATAGGAAGCCCTTGGATCTAACTCAATTCAAATCAAAGGGTAAAACAGTCATAGTCTCATAGGCGATTTGTGGTGTATGTACACCTTTCAAATCATTTTGTTGTGAATAATTACCAAATATTTCTGAGTCCTTGAATTGGTATTAGATATATTTAAAGAATATGAAGCCCTTGGATCAAAATCAATTCAAGGGTAAAATCGTCATAGTCTCTTAGGCGATTTGTGGTGTATGAACACCTTTCAATTTTTTTTATTGTGAATATTTACAAAATAATTCTTACTCCTTGAATATGTATTAGACATATTTAAATCTTATGAAGCCCAAGGATCAAACTCAATTTAATCAAAATGTAAAACCGTCATAGTCTCTTAGGCGATTTGTGGTGTATGAACACCTTTCAAATCTTTTTTTTGGTTAATTACCAAATATTTTTGTCTAATTCAATAGATATTAGATATATTTCAATCATATGAAGCCCTTGGATTAAACTTATTTCATATCAAAGGCTAAAACCATCATAGTCTCTTAGGCGATTTGTGGTGTATAAAAACCTTTGAAATCATTTTGTTGTGAATAATTACCAAAAGCTTTTGAGTCCTTGAATAGGTATTGGATATATTTAAAGCATATGAAGCCCTTGGATCTAACTCAATTCAAATCAAAGGGTAAAATCGTCATAGTCTCTTAGGCGATTTGTGGTGTATGAACACCTTTCAAATCATTTTGTCGTGAATAATTACCAAATATTTTTGAGTCCTTGAATAGGTATTAGATATATTTAAAGCATATGAAGCTCTTGGATCAAACTCAATTTAAACCAAAGGGTAAAACCGTCATAGTCTCTTATATGATTTGTGGTGAATGAGCATCTTTCAAATCATTTTGTTGTGAATAATTACCAAATTTTTTTGAGTCCTTGAATAGGTATTATAAATATTTAAAGAATATGAATCCCTTGGATCAAACTCAATTCAAACCAAAGGGTAAAACCGTCATAGTCTCTTAGGTGATTTGTGGTGTATGAACACCTTTCAAATTTTTTATTTTGAATATTTACAAAATAATTCTGACTCATTGAATACTTATTATATATATTTAAAGCATATGAAGCCCTTGGATCAAACTCAATTTAATCAAATTGTAAAATCGTCATAGGCTCTTAGGCGATTTGTGGTGTATGAACACCTTTCAAATCATTTGTGGTGCTTAATTACCAAATGTTTTTAACTCCTTGAATCGGTATTAGATATATTTAAATCATATGAAGTCCTTGGATCAACCTAAATTTAAATCAAAGGGTAAAACCGTCATAGTTTCTTATGGGATTTGTGGCGTATGAACACCATTCAAATCATTTTTTGTGCTGAATTACCAAACATTATTGACTCCTTAAATAGGTATTAGATATATTTCAATCATATGAACCCCTTGGATCAAACTTATTTCATATCAAAGGGTAAAACCGTCATAGTCTCTTAGGTGATTTGTGGTGTATGAAAACCTTTCACATCACTTTGTTGTGAATAATTACCAAAATAATTTGAGTCCATGAATAGGTATTAGATATATTTAAATCATATGAAGCCCTTGGATCTAACTCAATTAAAATCAAAGGGTAAAACCATCATAGTCTCTTAGGCAATTTTTTGGTTCATGAACACCTTTGAAATCATTTTTGGTGGTTAGTTACCAAATAATGTTCACTCCTTGAATTGGTATTACGTATATTTCAATCATATGAAGCCCTTGGATTAAACTTATTTCAATCAAATAGTAAAACCGTCATAGTCTCTTAGGCGATTTGTGGTGTATGAACATCTTTCAAATCAGTTTGTTGTGAATAATTACCAAATATTTTTGTGTCCTTGAATATGTATTAGATATATTTAAATCGTAGGAAGCCCTTAGATCTAACTCAATTCAAATCAAAGGGTAAAACAGTCATAGTCTCGTAGGCGATTTGTGGTGTATGTACACCTTTCAAATCATTTTGTTGTGAATAATTACCAAATATTTTTGAGTCCTTGAATAGGTATTAGATATATTTAAAGCATATGAAGCCCTTGGATCAAAATCAATTCAAGGGTAAAATCGTCATAGTCTCTTAGGCGATTTGTGGTGTATGAACAACTTTCAATTTTTTTATTGTGAATATTTACAAAATAATTCTGACTCCTTGAATATTTATTAGACATATTTAAATCTAATGAAGCCCAAGGATCAAACTCAATTTAATCATAGTGTAAAACCGTCATAGTCTCTTAGGCGATTTGTGGTGTATGAACACCTTTCAAATCATTTTTTTGGTTAATTACCAAATATTTTTGATTAATTGAATAGCTATTAGATATATTTCAATCATATGAAGCCCTGGGATTAAACTTATTTCATATCAAAGGGTAAAACCGTCATAGTCTCTTAGGCGATTTGTGGTGTATGAAAACCTTTGAAATCATTTTGTTGTGAATAATTACCAAAAACTTTTGAGTCCTTGAATAGGTATTGGATATATTTAAAGCATATGAAGCCCTTGGATCTAACTCAATTCAAATCAAAGGGTAAAACCGTCATAGTCTCTTAGGCAATTTGTGGTGTATGAACACCTTTCAAATCATTTTGTTGTGAATAATTACCAAATATTTTTGAGTCCTTGAATAGGTATTAGATATATTTAAAGCATATGAAGCTCTTGGATCAAATTCAATTTAAACCAAAGGGTAAAACCGTCATAGTCTATTATATGATTTGTGGTGTATGAGCATCTTTCAAATCATTTTGTTGTGAATAATTACCAAATATTTTTGAGTCCTTGAATAGGTATTAGAAATATTTAAAGAATATGAAGCCCTTGGATCAAACTCAATTCAAATTAAAGGGTAAAACCGTCATAGTCTCTTAGGGGATTTGTGGTGTATGAACACCTTTCAAATTTTTTTATTGTGAATATTTACAAAATAATTCTGACTCATTGAATATGAATTATATATATTTAAAGCATATGAAGCCCTTGGATCAAACTCAATTTAATCAAAGTGTAAAATCGTCATAGGCTCTTAGGCGATTTATGGTGTATGAACACCTTTCAAATCATTTGTGGTGCTTAATTACCAAATGTTTTTAACTCCTTGAATCGGTATTAGATATATTTAAATCATATGAAGTCATTGGATCAACCTAAATTTAAATCAAGGGGTAAAACCGTCATAGTCTCTTATGGGATTTGTGGTGTATGAACACCTTTCAAATCATTTTTTGTGCTGAATTACCAAATATTATTTACTCCTTAAATAGGTATTAGATATATTTCAATCATATGAACCCCTTGGATTAAACTTATTTCATATCAAAGGGTAAAACCGTCATAGTCTCTTAGGCGATTTGTGGTGTATGAAAACCTTTCACATCACTTTGTTGTGAATAATTACCAAAATAATTTGAGTCGATGAATAGGTATTAGATATATTTAAATCATATGAAGCCCTTGGATCTAACTCAATTAAAATCAAAGGGTAAAACCATCATAGTCTCTTAGGCAATTTTTTGGTTCATGAACACCTTTGAAATCATTTTTGGTGGTTAGTTACCAAATACTTTTCACTCCTTGAATTGGTATTACGTATATTTCAATCATATGAAGCCCTTGGATTAAACTTATTTCAATCAAAGAGTAAAACCGTCATAGTCTCTTAGGCGATTTGTGGTGTATGAACATCTTTCAAATCAGTTTGTTGTGAATAATTACCATATATTTTTGTGTCCTTGAATAGGTATTAGATATATTTAAATCGTACAAAGACCTTGGATCTAACTCAATTCAAATAAAGGGTAAAACAATCATAGTCTCTTAGGCGATTTGTGGTGTATGAAAACCTTTGAAATCATTTTGTTGTGAATAATTACCAAAAACT
Organism: Patellifolia procumbens; assembly: GCA_947645195.1. NCBI lineage: Eukaryota > Viridiplantae > Streptophyta > Magnoliopsida > Caryophyllales > Amaranthaceae > Patellifolia > Patellifolia procumbens. The sequence continues at coordinate 193,450 of CANSGD010001050.1, read as the reverse complement.
TTTGAGTCCTTGAATAGGTATTGGATATATTTAAAGCATATGAAGCCCTTGGATCTAACTCAATTCAAATCAAAGGGTAAAACCGTCATAGTCTCTTAGGCGATTTATGGTGTATGAACACCTTTCAAATCATTTTGTTGTGAATAATTACCAAATATTTTTGAGTCCTTGAATAGGTATTAGATATATTTAAAGCATATGAAGCTCTTGGATCAAACTCAATTTAAACCAAAGGGTAAAACCGTCATAGTCTCTTATATGATTTGTGGTGTATGAGCATCTTTCAAATCATTTTGTTGGGAATAATTACCAAATATTTTTGAGTCCTTGAATAGGTATTAGAAATATTTAAAGAATATGAAGCCCTTGGATCAAACTCAATTCAAATTAAAGGGTAAAACCGTCATAGTCTCTTAGGTGATTTGTGGTGTATGAACACCTTTCAAATTCTTTTATTGTGAATATTCACAAAATAATTCTGACTCATTGAATATGAATTATATATATTTAAAGCATATGAAGCCCTTGGATCAAACTCAATTTAATCAAAGTGTAAAATCGTCATAGGCTCTTAGGCGATTTGTGGTGTATGAACACCTTTCAAATCATTTGTGGTGCTTAATTACCAAATGATTTTAACTCCTTGAATCGGTATTAGATATATTTAAATCATATGAAGTCCTTGGATCAACCTAAATTTAAATCAAAGGGTAAAACCGTCATAGTTTCTTATGGGATTTGTGGTGTATGAACACCTTTCAAATCATTTTTTGTGCTGAATTACCAAATATTATTGACTCCTTAAATAGGTATTAGATATATTTCAATCATATGAACCCCTTGGATTAAACTTATTTCATATCAAAGGGTAAAACCGTCATAGTCTCGTAGGCGATTTGTGGTGTATGAAAACCTTTCACATCACTTTGTTGTGAATAATTACCAAAATAATTTGAGTCGATGAATAGGTATTAGATATATTTAAATCATATGAAGCCCTTGGATCTAACTCAATTAAAATCAAAGGGTAAAACCATCATAGTCTCTTAGGCAATTTTTTGGTTCATGAACACCTTTGAAATCATTTTTGGTGGTTAGTTACCAAATACTTTTCACTCCTTGAATTGGTATTACGTATATTTCAATCATATGAAGCCCTTGGATTAAACTTATTTCAATCAAAGAGTAAAACCGTCATAGTCTCTTAGGCGATTTGTGGTGTATGAACATCTTTCAAATCAGTTTGTTGTGAATAATTACCAAATATTTTTGTGTCCTTGAATAGGTATTAGATATTTTTAAATCGTAGGAAGACCTTGGATCTAACTCAATTCAAATAAAGGGTAAAACAGTCATAGTCTCTTAGGCGATTTGTGGTGTATGAACACCTTTCAAATCATTTTGTTGTGAATAATTACCAAATATTTTTGAGTCCTTGAATAGGTATTAGATATATTTAAAGCATATGAAGCCCCTTAATCAAAATCAATTCAAGGGTAAAATCGTCATAGTCTCTTAGGCGATTTGTGGTGTATGAACACCTTTCAATTTTTTTATTGTGAATATTTACAAAATAATTCTGACTCCTTGAATATGTATTAGACATATTTAAATCTTATGAAGCCCTTGGATCAAACTCAATTTAATCAAAGTGTAAAACCGTCATAGTCTCTTAGGCGATTTGTGGTGTATGAACACCTTTCAAATTATTTTTTTTGGTTAATTACCAAATATTTTTGTCTAATTGAATAGCTATTAGATATATTTCAATCATATGAAGCCCTTGGATTAAACTTATTTCATATCAAAGGGTAAAACCATCATAGTCTCTTAGGCGATTTGTGGTGTATGAAAACCTTTGAAATCATTTTGTTGTGAATAATTACCAAAAACTTTTGAGTCCTTGAATAGGTATTGGATATATTTAAAGCATATGAAGCCCTTGGATCTAACTCAATTCAAATCAAAGGGTAAAACCGTCATAGTCTCTTAGGCGATTTGTGGTGTATGAACACCTTTCAAATCATTTTGTTGTGAATAATTACCAAATATTTTTGAGTCCTTGAATAGGTATTAGATATATTTAAAGCATATGAAGCTCTTGGATCAAACTCAATTTAAACCAAAGGGTAAAACCGTCATAGTCTCTTATATGATTTGTGGTGTATGAGCATCTTTCAAATCATTTTGTTGTGAATAATTACCAAATATTTTTGAGTCCTTGAATAGGTATTAGAAATATTTAAAGAATATGAAGCCCTTGGATCAAACTCAATTCAAATTAATGGGTAAAACCGTCATAGTCTCTTAGGTGATTTGTGGTGTATGAACACCTTTAAAATTTTTTTATTGTGAATATTTAAAAAATAATTCTGACTCATTGAATATGAATTATATATATTTAAAGCATATGAAGCCCTTGGATCAAACTCAATTTAATCAAAGTGTAAAATCGTCATAGGCTCTTAGGCGATTTGTGGTGAATGAACACCTTTCAAATCATTTGTGGTGCTTAATTACCAAATATTTTTAACTCCTTGAATCGGTATTAGATATATTTAAATCATATGAAGTTCACCTAAATTTAAATCAAAGGGTAAAACCGTCATAGTCTCTTATGGGATTTGTGGTGTATGAATACCTTTCAAATCATTTTTGCGCTGAATTACCAAATATTATTGACTCCTTAAATAGGTATTAGATATATTTCAAGCATATGAACCCCTTGGATTAAACTTATTTCATATCAAAGGGTAAAACCGTCATAGTCTCTTAGGCGATTTGTGGTGTATGAAAACCTTTCACATCACTTTGTTGTGAATAATTACCAAAATAATTTGAGTCCATGAATAGGTATTAGATATATTTAAATCATATGAAGCCCTTGGATCTAACTAAATTAAAATCAAAGGGTAAAATCATCATAGTCTCTTAGGAAATTTTTTGGTTCATGAACACCATTGAAATCATTTTTGGTGGTTAGTTACCAAATAATTTTCACTCCTTGAATTGGTATTACGTATATTTCAATGATATGAAGCCCTTGGATTAAACTTATTTCAATCAAAGAGTAAAACCGTCATAGTCTCTTAGGCGATTTGTGGTGTATGAACATCTTTCAAATCTGTTTGTTGTGAATAATTACCAAATATTTTTGTGTCCTTGAATAGGTATTAGATATATTTAAATCGTAGGAAGCCCTTGGATATAACTCAATTCAAATCAAAGGGTAAAACAGTCATAGTCTCTTAGGAGATTTGTGGTGTATGAACACCTTTCAAATCATTTTGTTGTAAATAATTACCAAATATTTTTGAGTCCTTGAATAGGTATTAGATATATTTAAAGCATATGAAGCCCTTGGATCAAAATCAATTCAAGGGTAAAATCGTCATAGTCTCTTAGGCGATTTGTGGTGTATAAACACCTTTCAATTTTTTTATTGTGAATATTTACAAAATAATTCTGACTCCTTGAATATGTATTAGACATATTTAAATCTTATGAAGCCCTTGGATCAAACTCAATTTAATCAAAGTGTAAAACTGTCATAGTCTATTAGGCGATTTGTGGTGTATGAACACCTTTCAAATCAATTTTTTTGGTTAATTACCAAATATTTTTGTCTAATTGTATAGCTATTAGATATATTTCAATCATATGAAGCCCTTGGATTAAACATATTTCATATCAAAGGGTAAAACCGTCATAGTCTCTTAGGCGATTTGTGGTGTATGAAAACCTTTGAAATCATTTTGTTGTGAATAATTACCAAAAACTTTTCAGTCCTTGAAGAGGTATTGGATATATTTAAAGCATATGAAGCCCTTGGATCTAACTCAATTCAAATCAAAGGGTAAAATCGTCATAGTCTCTTAGGCGATTTGTGGTGTATGAACACCTTTCAAATCAATTTGTTGTGAATAATTACCAAATATTTTTGAGTCCTTGAATAGGTATTAGATATATTTAAAGCATATGAAGCTCTTGGATCAAACTCAATTTAAACCAAAGGGTAAAACCGTCATAGTCTCTTATATGATTTGTGGTGTATGAGCATCTTTCAAATCATTTTGTTGTGAATAATTACCAAATATTTTTGAGTCCTTGAATAGGTATTAGAAATATTTAAAGAATATGAAGCCCTTGGATCAAACTCAATTCAAACCAAAGGGTAAAACCGTCATAGTCTCTTAGGTGATTTGTGGTGTATGAACACCTTTCAAATTTATTATTGTGAATATTTACAAAATAATTCTGACTCATTGAATATGTATTATATATATTTAAAGCATATGAAGCCCTTGGATCAAACTCAATTTAATCAAAGTGTAAAATCGTCATAGGCTCTTAGGCGATTTGTGGTGTATGAACACCTTTCAAATCATATGTGGTGCTGAATTACCAAATGTTTTTAACTCCTTGAATCGGTATTAGATATATTTAAATCATATGAAGTCCTTGGATCAACCTAAATTTAAATCAAAGGGTAAAACCGTCATAGTCTCTTATGGGATTTGTGGTGTATGAACACCTTTCAAATCATTTTTTGTGCTGAATTACCAAACATTATTGACTCCTTAAATACGTATTAGATATATTTCAATCATATGAACCCCTTGGATCAAACTTATTTCATATCAAAGGGTAAAACCGTCATAGTCTCTTAGGCGATTTGTGGTGTATGAAAACCTTTCACATCACTTTGTTGTGAATGTTACCAAAATAATTTGAGTCCATGAATAGGTATTAGATATATTTAAATCATATGAATCCCTTGGATCTAACTCAATTAAAATCAAAGGGTAAAACCATCATAGTCTCTTAGGCAATTTTTTGGTTCATGAACACCTTTGAAATCATTTTTGGTGGTTAGTTACCAAATAATTTTCACTCCTTGAATTGGTATTAGGTATATTTCAATCATATGAAGCCCTTGGATTAAACTTATTTCAATCAAAGAGTAAAACCGTCATAGTCTGTTAGGCGATTTGTGGTGTATGAACATCTTTCAAATCAGTTTGTTGTGAATAATTACCAAATATTTTTGTGTCCTTGAATAGGTATTAGATATATTTAAATCGTAGGAAGCTCTTGGATCTAACTCAATTCAAATCAAAGGGTAAAACAGCCATAGTCTCTTAGGCGATTTGTGGTGTATGAACACCTTTCAAATCATTTTGTTGTGAATAATTACCAAATATTTTTGAGTCCTTGAATAGGTATTAGATATATTTAAAGCATATGAAGCCCTTGGATCAAAATCAATTAAAGGGTAAAATCGTCATAGTCTCTTAGGCGATTTGTGGTTTATGAACACCTTTCAATTTTTTTATTGTGAATATTTACAAAATAATTCTGACTCCTTGACTATGTATTAGACATATTTAAATCTTATGAAGCCCTTGGATCAAACTCAATTTAATCAAAGTGTAAAACTGTCATAGTCTATTAGGCGATTTGTGGTGTATGAACACCTTTCAAATCAATTTTTTTGGTTAATTACCAAATATTTTTGTCTAATTGAATAGCTATTAGATATATTTCAATCATATGAAGCCCTTGGATTAAACATATTTCATATCAAAGGGTAAAACCGTCATAGTCTCTTAGGCGATTTGTGGTGTATGAAAACCTTTGAAATCATTTTGTTGTGAATAATTACCAAAAACTTTTGAGTCCTTGAAGAGGTATTGGATATATTTAAAGCATATGAAGCCCTTGGATCTAACTCAATTCAAATCAAAGGGTAAAATCGTCATAGTCTCTTAGGCGATTTGTGGTGTATGAACACCTTTCAAATCAATTTGTTGTGAATAATTACCAAATATTTTTGAGTCCTTGAATAGGTATTAGATATATTTAAAGCATATGAAGCTCTTGGATCAAACTCAATTTAAACCAAAGGGTAAAACCGTCATAGTCTCTTATATGATTTGTGGTGTATGAGCATCTTTCAAATCATTTTGTTGTGAATAATTACCAAATATTTTTGAGTCCTTGAATAGGTATTAGAAATATTTAAAGAATATGAAGCCCTTGGATCAAACTCAATTCAAACCAAAGGGTAAAACCGTCATAGTCTCTTAGGTGATTTGTGGTGTATGAACACCTTTCAAATTGATTATTGTGAATATTTACAAAATAATTCTGACTCATTGAATATGTATTATATATATTTAAAGCATATGAAGCCCTTGGATCAAACTCAATTTAATCAAAGTGTAAAATCGTCATAGGCTCTTAGGCGATTTGTGGTGTATGAACACCTTTCAAATCATATGTGGTGCTGAATTACCAAAATTTTTTTAACTCCTTGAATCGGTATTAGATATATTTAAATCATATGAAGTCCTTGGATCAACCTAAATTTAAATCAAAGGGTAAAACCGTCATAGTCTCTTATGGGATTTGTGGTGTATGAACACCTTTCAAATCATTTTTTGTGCTGAATTACCAAACATTATTGACTCCTTAAATACGTATTAGATATATTTCAATCATATGAACCCCTTGGATCAAACTTATTTCATATCAAAGGGTAAAACCGTCATAGTCTCTTAGGCGATTTGTGGTGTATGAAAACCTTTCACATCACTTTGTTGTGAATGTTACCAAAATAATTTGAGTCCATGAATAGGTATTAGATATATTTAAATCATATGAATCCCTTGGATCTAACTCAATTAAAATCAAAGGGTAAAACCATCATAGTCTCTTAGGCAATTTTTTGGTTCATGAACACCTTTGAAATCATTTTTGGTGGTTAGTTACCAAATAATTTTCACTCCTTGAATTGGTATTAGGTATATTTCAATCATATGAAGCCCTTGGATTAAACTTATTTCAATCAAAGAGTAAAACCGTCATAGTCTGTTAGGCGATTTGTGGTGTATGAACATCTTTCAAATCAGTTTGTTGTGAATAATTACCAAATATTTTTGTGTCCTTGAATAGGTATTAGATATATTTAAATCGTAGGAAGCTCTTGGATCTAACTCAATTCAAATCAAAGGGTAAAACAGCCATAGTCTCTTAGGCGATTTGTGGTGTATGAACACCTTTCAAATCATTTTGTTGTGAATAATTACCAAATATTTTTGAGTCCTTGAATAGGTATTAGATATATTTAAAGCATATGAAGCCCTTGGATCAAATTCAATTAAAGGGTAAAATCGTCATAGTCTCTTAGGCGATTTGTGGTTTATGAACACCTTTTAATTTTTTTATTGTGAATATTTACAAAATAATTCTGACTCCTTGACTATGTATTAGACATATTTAAATCTTATGAAGCCCTTGGATCAAACTCAATTTAATCAAAGTGTAAAACTGTCATAGTCTATTAGGCGATTTGTGGTGTATGAACACCTTTCAAATCAATTTTTTTGGTTAATTACCAAATATTTTTGTCTAATTGAATAGCTATTAGATATATTTCAATCATATGAAGCCCTTGGATTAAACATATTTCATATCAAAGGGTAAAACCGTCATAGTCTCTTAGGCGATTTGTGGTGTATGAAAACCTTTGAAATCATTTTGTTGTGAATAATTACCAAAAACTTTTGAGTCCTTGAAGAGGTATTGGATATATTTAAAGCATATGAAGCCCTTGGATCTAACTCAATTCAAATCAAAGGGTAAAATCGTCATAGTCTCTTAGGCGATTTGTGGTGTATGAACACCTTTCAAATCAATTTGTTGTGAATAATTACCAAATATTTTTGAGTCCTTGAATAGGTATTAGATATATTTAAAGCATATGAAGCTCTTGGATCAAACTCAATTTAAACCAAAGGGTAAAACCGTCATAGTCTCTTATATAATTTGTGGTGTATGAGCATCTTTCAAATCATTTTGTTGTGAATAATTACCAAATATTTTTGAGTCCTTGAATAGGTATTAGAAATATTTAAAGAATATGAAGCCCTTGGATCAAACTCAATTCAAACCAAAGGGTAAAACCGTCATAGTCTCTTAGGTGATTTGTGGTGTATGAACACCTTTCAAATTTATTATTGTGAATATTTACAAAATAATTCTGACTCATTGAATATGTATTATATATATTTAAAGCATATGAAGCCCTTGGATAAAACTCAATTTAATCAAAGTGTAAAATCGTCATAGGCTCTTAGGCGATTTGTGGTGTATGAACACCTTTCAAATCATATGTGGTGCTGAATTACCAAATGTTTTTAACTCCTTGAATCGGTATTAGATATATTTAAATCATATGAAGTCCTTGGATCAACCTAAATTTAAATCAAAGGGTAAAACCGTCATAGTCTCTTATGGGATTTGTGGTGTATGAACACCTTTCAAATCATTTTTTGTGCTGAATTACCAAACATTATTGACTCCTTAAATACGTATTAGATATATTTCAATCATATGAACCCCTTGGATCAAACTTATTTCATATCAAAGGGTAAAACCGTCATAGTCTCTTAGGCGATTTGTGGTGTATGAAAACCTTTCACATCACTTTGTTGTGAATGTTACCAAAATAATTTGAGTCCATGAATAGGTATTAGATATATTTAAATCATATGAATCCCTTGGATCTAACTCAATTAAAATCAAAGGGTAAAACCATCATAGTCTCTTAGGCAATTTTTTGGTTCATGAACACCTTTGAAATCATTTTTGGTGGTTAGTTACCAAATAATTTTCACTCCTTGAATTGGTATTAGGTATATTTCAATCATATGAAGCCCTTGGATTAAACTTATTTCAATCAAAGAGTAAAACCGTCATAGTCTGTTAGGCGATTTGTGGTGTATGAACATCTTTCAAATCAGTTTGTTGTGAATAATTACCAAATATTTTTGTGTCCTTGAATAGGTATTAGATATATTTAAATCGTAGGAAGCTCTTGGATCTAACTCAATTCAAATCAAAGGGTAAAACAGCCATAGTCTCTTAGGCGATTTGTGGTGTATGAACACCTTTCAAATCATTTTGTTGTGAATAATTACCAAATATTTTTGAGTCCTTGAATAGGTATTAGATATATTTAAAGCATATGAAGCCCTTGGATCAAAATCAATTAAAGGGTAAAATCGTCATAGTCTCTTAGGCGATTTGTGGTTTATGAACACCTTTCAATTTTTTTATTGTGAATATTTACAAAATAATTCTGACTCCTTGACTATGTATTAGACATATTTAAATCTTATGAAGCCCAAGGATTAAACTCAATTTAACCAAAGTGTAAAACCGTCATAGTCTCTTAGGCGATTTGTGGTGTATGAACACCTTTCAAATCATTTTTTTTGGTTAATTACCAAATATTTTTGTCTAATTGAATAGCTATTAGATATACTTCAATCATATGAAGCCCTTGGATTAAACTTATTTCATATCAAAGGGTAAAACCGTCATAGTCTCTCAGGCGATTTGTGGTGTATGAAAACCTTTCAAATCATTTTGTTGTGAATAATTACCAAAAACTTTTGAGTCCTTGAATAGGTATTGGAAATATTTAAAGCATATGAAGCCCTTGGATCTAACTCAATTCAAATCAAAGGGTAAAACCGTCATAGTCTCTTAGGCGATTTGTGGTGTATGAACACCTTTCAAATCATTTTGTTGTGAATAAATACCAAATATTTTTGAGTCCTTGAATAGGTATTAGATATATTTAAAGCATATGAAGCTCTTGGATCAAACTCAATTTAAACCAAAGGGTAAAACCGTCATAGTCTCTTATATGATTTGTGGTGTATGAGCATCTTTCAAATCATTTTGTTGTGAATAATTACCAAATATTTTTGAGTCCTTGAATAGGTATTAGAAATATTTAAAGAATATGAAGCCCTTGGATCAAACTCAATTCAAATTAAAGGGTAAAACCGTCATAGTCTCTTAGGTGATTTGTGGTGTATGAACACCTTTCAAATTTTTTTATTGTGAATATTTACAAAATAATTCTGACTCATTGAATATGTATTATATATATTTAAAGCATATGAAGCCCTTGGATCAAACTCAATTTAATCAAAGTGTAAAATCGTCATAGGCTCTTAGGCGATTTGTGGTGTATGAACACCTTTCAAATCATTTGTGGTGCTTAATTACCAAATGTTTTTAACTCCTTGAATCGGTATTAGATATATTTAAATCATATGAAGTCCACCTAAATTTAAATCAAAGGGTAAAACCGTCATAGTCTCTTATGGGATTTGTGGTGTATGAACACCTTTCAAATCATTTTTGGTGCTGAATTACCAAATATTATTGACTCCTTAAATAGGTATTAGATATATTTCAATCATATGAACCCCTTGGATTAAACTTATTTCATATCAAAGGGTAAAACCGTCATAGTCTCTTAGGCGATTTGTGGTGTATGAAAACCTTTCACATCACTTTGTTGTGAATAATTACCAAAATAATTTGAGTCCATGAATAGGTATTAGATATATTTAAATCATATGAATCCCTTGGATCTAACTCAATTAAAATCAAAGGGTAAAATCATCATAGTCTCTTAGACAATTTTTTGGTTCATGAACACCATTGAAATCATTTTTGGTGGTTAGTTACCCAATAATTTTCACTCCTTGAATTGGTATTACGTATATTTCAATGATATGAAGCCCTTGGATTAAATTTATTTCAATCAAAGAGTAAAACCGTCATAGTCTCGTAGGCGATTTGTGGTGTATGAACATCTTTCAAATCAGTTTGTTGTGAATAATTACCAAATATTTTTGTGTCCTTGAATAGGTATTAGATATATTTAAATCGTAGGAAGCCCTTGGATCTAACTCAATTCAAATCAAAGGGTAAAACAGTCATAGTCTCTTAGGCGATTTGTGGTGTATGAACACCTTTCAAATCATTTTGTTGTAAATAATTACCAAATATTTTTGAGTTCTTGAATAGGTATTAGATATATTTAAAGCATATGAAGCCCTTGGATCAAAATCAATTCAAGGGTAAAATCGTCATAGTCTCTTAGGCGATTTGTGGTGTATGAACACCTTTCAATTTTTTTATTGTGAATATTTACAAAATAATTCTGACTCCTTGAATATGTATTAGACATATTTAAATCTTATGAAGACCTTGGATCAAACTCAATTTAATCAAAGTGTAAAACCGTCATAGTCTATTAGGCGATTTGTGGTGTATGAACACCTTTCAAATCAATTTTTTTAGTTAATTACCAAATATTTTTGTCTAATTGAATAGCTATTAGATATATTTCAATCATATGAAGCCCTTGGATTAAACTTATTTCATATCAAAGGGTAAAACAGTCATAGTCTCTTAGGCGATTTGTGGTGTATGAAAACCTTTGAAATCATTTTGTTGTGAATAATTACCAAAAACTTTTGAGTCCTTGAATAGGTATTGGATATATTTAAAGCATATGAAGCCCTTGGATCTAACTCAATTCAAATCAAAGGGTAAAATCGTCATAGTCTCTTAGTCGATTTGTGGTGTATGAACACCTTTAAAATCATTTTGTTGTGAATAATTACCAAATATTTTTTAGTCCTTGAATAGGTATTAGATATATTTAAAGCATATGAAGCTCTTGGATCAAAATCAATTTAAACCAAAGTGTAAAACCGTCATAGTCTCTTATATGATTTGTGGTGTATGAGCATCTTTCAAATCATTTTGTTGTGAATAATTACCAAATATTTTTGAGTCCTTGAATAGGTATTAGAAATATTTAAAGAATATGAAGCCCTTGGATCAAACTCCATTCAAACCAAAGGGTAAAACCGTCATAGTCTCTTAGGTGATTTGTGGTGTATGAACACCTATCAAATTTTTTATTGTGAATATTTACAAAATAATTTTGACTCATTGAATATGTATTATATATATTTAAAGAATATGAATCCCTTGGATCAAACTCAATTTAATCAAAGTGTAAAATCGTCACAGGCTCTTAGGCGATTTGTGGTGTATGAACACCTTTCAAATCATATGTGGTGCTGAATTACCAAATGTTTTTAACTCCTTGAATCGGTATTAGATATATTTAAATCAAATGCAGTCCTTGGATCAACCTAAATTTAAATCAAAGGGTAAAACCGTCATAGTCTCTTACGGGATTTGTGGTGTATGAACACCTTTCAAATCATTTTTTGTGCTGAATTACCAAACATTATTGACTCCTTAAATAGGTATTAGATATATTTCAATCATATGAACCCCTTGGATCAAACTTATTTCATATCAAAGGGTAAAACCATCATAGTCTCTTAGGCGATTTGTGGTGTATGAAAACCTTTCACATCACTTTGTTGTGAATGTTACCAAAATAATTTGAGTCCATGAATAGGTATTAGATATATTTAAATCATATGAAGCCCTTGGATCTAACTCAATTAAAATCAAAGGGTAAAACCATCATAGTCTCTTAGGCAATTTTTTGGTTCATGAACACCTTTGAAATCATTTTTGGTGGTTAGTTACCAAATAATTTTCACTCCTTGAATTGGTATTAGGTATATTTCAATCATATGAAGCCCTTGGATTAAACTTATTTCAATCAAAGAGTAAAACCGTCATAGTCACTTAGGCGATTTGTGGTGTATGAACATCTTTCAAATCAGTTTGTTGTGAATAATTACCAAATATTTTTGAGTCCTTGAATAGGTATTATATATATTTAAAGCATATGAAGCCCTTGGATCAAAATCAATTAAAGGGTAAAATCGTCATAGTCTCTTAGGCGATTTGTGGTGTATGAACACCTTTCAATTTTTTTATTGTGAATATTTACAAAATAATTCTGACTCCTTGAATATGTATTAGACATATTTAAATCTTATGAAGCCCAAGGATCAAACTCAATTTAATCAAAGTGTAAAACCGTCATAGTGTCTTAGGCGATTTGTGGTGTATGAACACCTTTCAAATCATTTTTTTTGGTTAATTACCAAATATTTTTGTCTAATTGAATAGCTATTAGATATATTTCAATCATATGAAGCCCTTGGATTAAACTTATTTCATATCAAAGGGTAAAACCGTCATAGTCTCTTAGGCGATTTGTGGTGTATGAAAACCTTTGAAATCATTTTGTTGTGAATAATTACCAAAAACTTTTCAGTCCTTGAATAGGTATTGGATATATTTAAAGCATATGAAGCCCTTGGATCTAACTCAATTCAAATCAAAGGGTAAAACCGTCATAGTCTCTTAGGCGATTTGTGGTGTATGAACACCTTTCAAATCATTTTGTTGTGAATAATAACCAAATATTTTTGAGTCCTTGAATAGGTATTAGATATATTTAAAGCATATGAAGCTCTTGGATCAAACTCAATTTAAACCAAAGGGTAAAACCGTCATAGTCTCTTATATGATTTGTGGTGTATGAGCATCTTTCAAATCATTTTGTTGTGAATAATTACCAAATATTTTTGAGTCCTTGAATAGGTATTAGAAATATTTAAAGAATATGAAGCCCTTGGATCAAACTCAATTCAAATTAAAGGGTAAAACCGTCATAGTCTCTTAGGTGATTTGTGGTGTATGAACACCTTTCAAATTTTTTTATTGTGAATATTTACAATATAATTCTGACTCATTGAATATGTATTATATATATTTAAAGCATATGAAGCCCTTGGATCAAACTCAATTTAATCAAAGTGTAAAATCGTCATAGGCTCTTAGGCGATTTGTGGTGTATGAACATCTTTCAAATCAATGTGTTGTGAATAATTACCAAATATTTTTGTGTCCTTGAATAGGTATTAGATATATTGAAATCGTAGGAAGACCTTGGATCTAACTCAATTCAAATAAAGGGTAAAACAGTCATAGTCTCTTAGGCGATTTGTGGTGTATGAACACCTTTCCAATCATTTTGTTGTGAATAATTACCAAATATTTTTGAGTCCTTGAATAGGTATTAGATATATTTAAAGCATATGAAGCCCCTTAATCAAAATCAATTCAAGGGTAAAATCGTCATAGTCTCTTAGGCGATTTCTGGTGTATGAACACCTTTCAATTTTTTTATTGTGAATATTTACAAAATAATTCTGACTCTTTGAATATGTATTAGACATATTTAAATCTTATGAAGCCCTTGGATCAAAATCAATTAAATCAAAGTGTAAAACCGTCATAGTCTCTTAGGCGATTTGTGGTGTATGAACACCTTTCAAATCATTTTTTTTGGTTAATTACCAAATATTTTTGTCTAATTGAATAGCTATTAGGTATATTTCAATCATATGAAGCCCTTGGATTAAACTTATTTCATATCAAAGGGTAAAACCGTCATAGTCTCTTAGGCGATTTGTGGTGTATGAAAACCATTGAAATCATTTTGTTGTGAGTAATTACCAAAAATTTTGAGTCCTTGAATAGAAATTGGATATATTTAAAGCATATGAAGCCCTTGGATCTAGCGCAATTCAAATCAAAGGGTAAAACCGTCATAGTCTCTTAGGAGATTTGTGGTGTATGAAAACCTTTCAAATTATTTTGTTGTGAATAATTACCAAATATTTTTGAGTCCTTGAATAGGTATTAGATATATTTAAAGCATGTGAAGCTCATGGATCAAACTCAATTTAAACCAAAGGGTAAAACCGTCATAGTCTCTTATATGATTTGTGGTGTATGAGCATCTTGCAAATCATTTTGTTGTGAATAATTACCAAATATTTTTGAGTCCTTGAATAGGTATTAGAAATATTTAAAGAATATGAAGCCCTTGGATCAAACTCAATTCAAATTAAAGGGTAAAACCGTCATAGTCTCTTAGGTGATTTGTGGTGTATGAACACCTTTCAAATTTTTTTATTGTTAATATTTACAAAATAATTCTGACTCATTGAATATGTATTATATATATTTAAAGCATATGAAGCCCTTGGATCAAACTCAATTTAATCAAAGTGTAAAATCGTCATAGGCTCTTAGGCGATTTGTGGTGTATGAACACCTTTCAAATCATTTGTGGTGCTTAATTACCAAATGTTTTTAACTCCTTGAATCGGTATTAGATATATTTAAATCATATGAAGTCCTTGGATCAACCTAAATTTAAATCAAAGGGTAAAACCGTCATAGTCTCTTATGGGATTTGTGGTGTATGAACACCTTTGAAATAATTTTTTGTGCTGAATTACCAAATATTATTGACTCCTTAAATAGGTATTAGATATATTTCAATCATATGAACCCCTTGGATCAAACTTATTTCATATCAAAGGGTAAAACCGTCATAGTCTCTTAGGCGATTTGTGGTTTATGAAAACCTTTCACATCACTTTGTTGTGAATAATTACCAAAATAATTTGAGTGCATGAATAGGTATTAGATATATTTAAATCATATCAAGCCCTTGGATCTAACTCAATTAAAATCAAAGGGTAAAACCATCATAGTCTCTTAGGCAATTTTTTGGTTCATGAACACCTTTGAAATCATTTTTGGTGGTTAGTTACCAAATAATTTTCACTCCTTGAATAGGTATTAGATATATTTCAATCATATGAAGCTCTTGGATTAAACATATTTCATATCAAACGGTAAAACCGTCATAGTCTCTTAGGCGATTTGTGGTGTGTGAAAACCTTTGAAATCATTTTTTTGTGAATAATTACCAAAAACTTTTGAGTCCTTGAATAGGTATTAGATATATTTAAAGCATATGAAGTCCTTGGATCTAACTCAATTCAAATTAAAGGGTAAAACCGTCATAGTCTCTTAGGCGATTTGTGGTGTATGAACACCTTTCAAATCATTTTGTTGTGAGTAATTACCAAATATTTTTGAGTCCTTGAATAGGTATTAGATATATTTAAAGCATATGAAGCCCGTGGATCAAAATCATTTAAAGGGTAAAATCGTCATAGTCTCTTAGGCGATTTGTGGTGTATGAACACCTTTCAATTTTTTTATTGTGAATATTTACAAAATAATTCTGACTCCTTGAATATGTATTAGACTTATTTAAATCTAAATAAGCCCTTGGATCAAACTCAATTTAATCAAAGTGTAAAACCGTCATAGTCTTTTAGGCGATTTGTGGTGTATGAACACCTTTTAAATCATTTTTTTTGGTTAATTACCAAATATTTTTGTCTAATTGAATAGCTATTAGATATATTTCAATCATATGAAGCTCTTGGATTAAACTTATTTCATATCAAAGGGTAAAACCGTCATAGTCTCTTAGGCGATTTGTGGTGTATGAAAACCTTTGAAATCATTTTGTTGTGAATAATTACCAAAAACTTTTGAGTCCTTGAATAGGTATTGGATATTTTAAAGCATATGAAGCCCTTGGATCTAACTCAATTCAAATCAAAGGGTAAAACCGTCATAGTCTCTTAGGCGATTTGTGGTGTATGAACACCTTTTAAATTATTTTTTTGTGAATAATTACCAAATATTTTTGAGTCCTTGAATAGGTATTAGATATATTTAAAGCATATGAAGCTCTTGGATCAAACTCAATTTAAAAAAAAGGGTAAAACCGTCATAGTCTCTTATATGATTTGTGGTGTATGAACACCTTTCAAATCATTTTGTTGTGAATAAATACCAAATATTTTTGAGTCCTTGAATAGGTATTAGAAATATTTAAAGAATATGAAGCCCTTGGATCAAACTCAATTCAAATTAAAGGGTAAAACCGTCATAGTCTCTTAGGTGATTTGTGGTGTATGAACACCTTTCAAATTTTTTTATTGTGAATATTTAATAAATAATTCTGACTCATTGAATATGTATTATATATATTTCAATCATATGAACCCCTTGGATCAAACTTATTTCATATCAAAGGGTAAAACCGTCATAGTCTCTTAGGCGATTTGTGGTGTATGAAAACCTTTCACATCACTTTGTTGTGAATAATTACCAAAATAATTTGAGTCCATGAATAGGTATTAGATATATTTAAATCATATGAAGCCCTTGGATCTAACTCAATTAAAATCAAAGGGTAAAACCATCATAGTCGCTTAGGCAATTTTTTGGTTCATGAACACCTTTGAAATCATTTTGGTGGTTAGTTAATAAATAATTTTCACTCCTTTAATTGGTATTACTTATATTTCAATCATATGAAGCCCTTGGATTAAACTTATTTCAATCAATGAGTAAAATCGTCATAGTCTCTTAGGCGATTTGTGGTGTATGAACATCTTTCAAATCAGTTTGTTGTGAATAATTACCAAATATTTTTGTGTCCTTGAATAGGTATTAGATATATTTAAATCGTAGGAAGCCCTTGGATCTAACTGAATTCAAATCAAAGGGTAAAACAGTCATAGTCTCTTAGGCGATTTGTGGTGTATGAACACCTTTCAAATCATTTTGTTGTGAATAATTACCAAATATTTTTAAGTCCTTGAATAGGTATTAGATATATTTAAAGCATATGAAGCCATTGGATCAAAATCAATTCAAGGGTAAAATCGTCATAGTCTCTTAGGCGATTTGTGGCGTATGAACACCTTTTAATTTTTTTATTGTGAATATTTACAAAATAATTCTGACTCCTTGAATATGTATTAGGCATATTTAAATCTTATGAAGCCCTAGGATCAAACTCAATTTAATCAAAGTGTAAAACCGTCATAGTCTCTTAGGCGATTTGTGGTGTATGAACACCTTCAAATCAATTTTTTTGGTTAATTGCCAAATATTTTTGTCTAATTGAATCGCTATTAAATATATTTCAATCATATGAAGCCCTTAGATTAAACTTATTTCATATCAAAGGGTAAAACCGTCATAGTCTCTTAGGCGATTTGTGGTGTATGAAAACCTTTGAAATCATTTTGTTGTGAATAATTACCAAAAACTTTTGAGTCCTTGAATAGGTATTGGATATATTTAAAGCATATGAAGCCCTTGGATCTAACTCAATTCAAATAAAAGGGTAAAATCGTCATAGTCTCTTAGGCGATTTGTGGTGTATGAACACCTTTCAAATCATTTTGTTGTGAATATTTACCAAATATTTTTGAGTCCTTGAATAGGTATTAGAAATATTTAAAGAATATGAAGCCCTTGGATCAAACTCAATTCAAATTAAAGGGTAAAACCGTTATAGTCACTTAGGTGATTTGTGGTGTATGCACACCTTTCAAATTTTTTTATTGTGAATATTTACAAAATAATTCTGACTCATTGAATATGAATTATATATATTTAAAGCATATGAAGCCCTTGGATCAAACTCAATTTAATCAAAGTGTAAAATCGTCATAGGCTCTTAGGCGATTTGTGGTGAATGAACACCTTTCAAATCATTTGTGGTGCTTAATTACCAAATGTTTTTAACTCCTTGAATCAGTATTAGATATATTTAAATCATATGAAGTCCACCTAAATTTAAATCAAAGGGTAAAACCGTCATAGTCTCTTATGGGATTTGTGGTGTATGAACACCTTTCAAATCATTTTTTGTGCTGAATTACCAAATATTATTGACTCCTTAAATAGGTATTAGATATATTTCAATCATATGAACCCCTTGGATTAAACTTATTTCATATCAAAGGGTAAAACTGTCATAGTCTCTTAGGCGATTTGTGGTGTATGAAAACCTTTCACATCACTTTGTTGTGAATAATTACCAAAATAATTTGAGTCCATGAATAGGAATTAGATATATTTAAATCATATGAAGCCCTTGGATCTAACTCAATTAAAATCAAAGGGTAAAATCATCATAGTCTCTTAGGCAATTTTTTTGTTCATGAACACCATTGAAATCATTTTTGGTGGTTAGTTACCAAATAATTTTCACTCCTTGAATTGGTATTACGTATATTTCTACGATATGAAGCCCTTGGATTAAACTTATTTCAATCAAAGAGTAAAACCGTCATAGTCTCTTAAGCGATTTGTGGTGTATGAACATCTTTCAAATCAGTTTGTTGTGAATAATTACCAAATATTTTTGTGTCCTTGAATAGGTATTAGATATATTTAAATCGTAGGAAGCCCTTGGATCTAACTCAATTCAAATCAAAGGGTAAAACAGTCATAGTCTCTTTGGCGATTTTTGGTGTATGAACACCTTTCAAATCATTTTGTTGTAAATAATTACCAAATATTTTTGAGTCCTTGAATAGGTATTAGATATATTTAAAGCATATGAAGCCCTTGGATCAAAATCAATTCAAGGGTAAAATCGTCATAGTCTCTTAGGCGATTTGTGGTGTATAAACACCTTTCAATTTTTTTTATTGTGAATATTTACAAAATAATTCTGACTCCTTGAATATGTATTAGACATATTTAAATCTTATGAAGCCCTTGGATCAAACTCAATTTAATCAAAGTGTAAAACCGTCATAGTCTATTAGGCGATTTGTGGTGTATGAACACCTTTCAAATCAATTTTTTTGGTTAATTACCAAATATTTTTGTCTAATTGAATAGCTATTAGATATATTTCAATCATATGAAGCCCTTGGATTAAACTTATTTCATAAACCGTCATAGTCTCTTAGGCGATTTGTGGTGTAGGAAAACCTTTGAAATCATTTTGTTGTGAATAATTACCAAAAACTTTTGAGTCCTTGAAGAGGTATTGGATATATTTAAAGCATATGAAGCCCTTGGATCTAACTCCATTCAAATCAAAGGGTAAAATCGTCATAGTCTCTTTGGCGATTTGTGGTGTATGAACACCTTTCAAATCATTTTGTTGTGAATAATTACCAAATATTTTTGAGTCCTTGAATAGGTATTAGATATATTTAAAGCATATGAAGCTCTTGGATCAAACTCAATTTAAACCAAAGGGTAAAACCGTCATAGTCTCTTATATGATTTGTGGTGTATGAGCATCTTTCAAATCATTTTGTTGTGAATAATTACCAAATATTTTTGAGTCCTTGAATAGGTATTAGAAATATTTAAAGAATATGAAGCCCTTGGATCAAACTCAATTCAAATTAAAGGGTAAAACTGTTATAGTCACTTAGGTGATTTGTGGTGTATGCACACCTTTCAAATTTTTTTATTGTGAATATTTACAAAATAATTCTGACTCATTGAATATGCATTATATATATTTAAAGCATATGAAGCCCTTGGATCAAACTCAATTTAATCAAAGTGTAAAATCGTCATAGGCTCTTAGGCGATTTGTGGTGAATGAACACCTTTCAAATCATTTGTGGTGCTTAATTACCAAATGTTTTTAACTCCTTGAATCAGTATTAGATATATTTAAATCATATGAAGTCCACCTAAATTTAAATCAAAGGGTAAAACCGTCATAGTCTCTTATGGGATTTGTGGTGTATGAACACCTTTCAAATCATTTTTTGTGCTGAATTACCAAATATTATTGACTCCTTAAATAGGTATTAGATATATTTCAATCATATGAACCCCTTGGATTAAACTTACTTCATATCAAAGGGTAAAATTGTCATAGTCTCTTAGGCGATTTGTGGTGTATGAAAACCTTTCACATCACTTTGTTGTGAATAATTACCAAAATAATTTGAGTCCATGAATAGGTATTAGATATATTTAAATCATATGAAGCCCTTGGATCTAACTCAATTAAAATCAAAGGGTAAAATCATCATAGTCTCTTAGGCAATTTTTTTGTTCATGAACACCATTGAAATCATTTTTGGTGGTTAGTTACCAAATAATTTGCACTCCTTGAATTGGTATTACGTATATTTCAATGATATGAAGCCCTTGGATTAAACTTATTTCAATCAAAGAGTAAAACCGTCATAGTCTCTTAAGCGATTTGTGGTGTATGAACATCTTTCAAATCAGTTTGTTGTGAATAATTACCAAATATTTTTGTGTCCTTGAATAGGTATTAGATATATTTAAATCGTAGGAAGCCCTTGGATCTAACTCAATTCAAATCAAAGGGTAAAACAGTCATAGTCTTTTAGGCGATTTTTGGTGTATGAACACCTTTCAAATCATTTTGTTGTAAATAATTACCAAATATTTTTGAGTCCTTGAATAGGTATTAGATATATTTAAAGCATATGAAGCCCTTGGATCAAAATCAATTCAAGGGTAAAATCGTCATAGTCTCTTAGGCGATTTGTGGTGTATAAACACCTTTCAATTTTTTTATTGTGAATATTTACAAAATAATTCTGACTCCTTCAATATGTATTAGACATATTTAAATCTTATGAAGCCCTTGGATCAAACTCAATTTAATCAAAGTGTAAAACCGTCATAGTCTATTAGGCGATTTGTGGTGTATGAACACCTTTCAAATCAATTTTTTTTGGTTAATTACCAAATATTTTTGTCTAATTGAATAGCTATTAGATATATTTCAATCATATGAAGCCCTTGGATTAAACTTATTTCATAAACCGTCATAGTCTCTTAGGCGATTTGTGGTGTATGAAAACCTTTGAAATCATTTTGTTGTGAATAATTACCAAAAACTTTTGAGTCCTTGAAGAGGTATTGGATATATTTAAAGCATATGAAGCCCTTGGATCAAACTCCATTCAAATCAAAGGGTAAAATCGTCATAGTCTCTTAGGCGATTTGTGGTGTATGAACACCTTTCAAATCATTTTGTTGTGAATAATTACCAAATATTTTTGAGTCCTTGAATAGGTATTAGATATATTTAAAGCATATGAAGCTCTTGGATCAAACTCAATTTAAACCAAAGGGTAAAACCGTCATAGTCTCTTATATGATTTGTGGTGTATGAGCATCTTTCAAATCATTTTGTTGTGAATAATTACCAAATATTTTTGAGTCCTTGAATAGGTATTAGAAATATTTAAAGAATATGAAGCCCTTGGATCAAACTCAATTCAAATTAAAGGGTAAAAACGTTATAGTCACTTAGGTGATTTGTGGTGTATGCACACCTATCAAATTTTTTTATTGTGAATATTTACAAAATAATTCTGACTCATTGAATATGAATTATATATATTTAAAGCATATGAAGCCCTTGGATCAAACTCAATTTAATCAAAGTGTAAAATCGTCATAAGCTCTTAGGCGATTTGTGGTGAATGAACACCTTTCAAATCATTTGTGGTGCTTAATTACCAAATGTTTTTAACTCCTTGAATCAGTATTAGATATATTTAAATCATATGAAGTCCACCTAAATTTAAATCAAAGGGTAAAACCGTCATAGTCTCTTATGGGATTTGTGGTGTATGAACACCTTTCAAATCATTTTTTGTGCTGAATTACCAAATATTATTGACTCCTTAAATAGGTATTAGATACATTTCAATCATATGAACCCCTTGGATTAAACTTATTTCATATCAAAGGGTAAAACTGTCATAGTCTCTTAGGCGATTTGTGGTGTATGAAAACCTTTCACATCACTTTGTTGTGAATAATTACCAAAATAATTTGAGTCCATGAATAGGTATTAGATATATTTAAATCATATGAAGCCCTTGGATCTAACTCAATTAAAATCAAAGGGTAAAATCATCATAGTCTCTTAGGCAATTTTTTTGTTCATGAACACCATTGAAATCATTTTTGGTGGTTAGTTACCAAATAATTTTCACTCCTTGAATTGGTATTACGTATATTTCAATGATATGAAGCCCTTGGATTAAACTTATTTCAATCAAAGAGTAAAACCGTCATAGTCTCTTAAGCGATTTGTGGTGTATGAACATCTTTCAAATCAGTTTGTTGTGAATAATTACCAAATATTTTTGTGTCCTTGAATAGATATTAGATATATTTAAATCGTAGGAAGCCCTTGGATCTAACTCAATTCAAATCAAAGGGTAAAACAGTCATAGTCTCTTAGGCGATTTGTGGTGTATGAACACCTTTCAAATCATTTTGTTGTAAATAATTACCAAATATTTTTGAGTCCTTGAATAGGTATTAGATATATTTAAAGCATATGAAGCCCTTGGATCAAAATCAATTCAAGGGTAAAATCGTCATAGTCTCTTAGGCGATTTGTGGTGTATAAACACCTTTTAATTTTTTTATTGTGAATATTTACAAAATAATTCTGACTCCTTGAATATGTATTAGACATATTTAAATCTTATGAAGCCCTTGGATCAAACTCAATTTAATCAAAGTGTAAAACCGTCATAGTCTATTAGGCGATTTGTGGTGTATGAACACCTTTCAAATCAATTTTTTTGGTTAATTACCAAATATTTTTGTCTAATTGAATAGCTATTAGATATATTTCAATCATATGAAGCCCTTGGATTAAACTTATTTCATATCAAAGGGTAAAACCGTCATAGTCTCTTAGGCGATTTGTGGTGTATGAAAACCTTTGAAATCATTTTGTTGTGAATAATTACCAAAAACTTTTCAGTCCTTGAATAGGTATTGGATATATTTAAATCATATGAAGCCCTTGGATCTAACTCAATTCAAATCAAAGGGTAAAACCGTCATAGTCTCTTAAGCGATTTGTGGTGTATGAGCACCTTTAAAATCATTTTGTTGTGAATAATTACCAAATATTTTTGAGTCCTTGAATAGGTATTAGATATATTTAAAGCATATGAAGCTCTTGGATCAAACTCATTTCAAACCAAAGGGTAAAACCGTCATAGTCTCTTATATGATTTGTGGTGTATGAGCACCTTTCAAATCATTTTGTTGTGAATAATTACCAAATATTTTTGAGTCTTTGAATAGGTATTAGAAATATTTAAAGAATATGAAGCCCTTGGATCAAACTCAATTCAAATTAAAGGGTAAAACCGTCATAGTCTCTTAGGTGATTTGTGGTGTATGAACACCTTTCAAATTTTTTATTGTGAATATTTACAAAATAATTCTGACTCATTGAATATGTATTATATATATTTAAAGCATATGAAGCCCTTGGATCAAACTCAATTTAATCAAAGTGTAAAATCGTCATAGGCTCTTAGGCGATTTATGGTGTATGAACACCTTTCAAATCATTTGTGGTGCTTAATTACCAAATGTTTTTAACTCCTTGAATCGGTATTAGATATATTTAAATCATATGAAGTCCTTGGATCAACCTAAATTTAAATCAAAGGGTAAAACCATCATAGTCTCTTATGGGATTTGTGGTGTATGAACACCTTTCTAATCATTTTTTGTGCTGAATTACCAAATATTATTGACTCCTTAAATAGGTATTAGATATATTTCAATCATATGAACCCCTTGGATCAAACTTATTTCATATCAAAGGGTAAAACCGTCATAGTCTCTTAGGCGATTTGTGGTGTATGAAAACCTTTCTCATCACTTTGTTGTGAATAATTACCAAAATAATATGAGTCCATGAATAGGTATTAGATATATTTAAATCATATGAAGCCCTTGGATCTAACTCAATTAAAATCAAAGGGTAAAACCATCATAGTCTCTTAGGCAATTTTTTGGTGCATGAACACCTTTGAAATCGTTTTTGGTGGCTAGTTACCAAATAATTTTCACTCCTTGAATTGGTAATACGTATATTTAAATCATATGAAGCCCTTGGATTAAACTTATTTCAATCAAAGAGTAAAACCGTCATAGTCTCTTAGGCGATTTGTGGTGTATGAACATCTTTCAAATCAGTTTGTTGTGAACAATTACCAAATATTTTTGTGTCCTTGAATAGGTATTAGATATATTTAAATCGTAGGAAGCCCTTGGATCTAACTCAATTCAAATCAAAGGGTAAAACAGTCATAGTCTCTTAGGCGATTTGTGGTGTATGAACACTTTTCAAATCATTTTGTTGTAAATAATTACCAAATATTTTTGAGTCCTTGAATAGGTATTAGATATATTTAAAGCATATGAAGCCCTTGGATCAAAATCAATTCAAGGGTAAAATCGTCATAGTCTCTTAGGCGATTTGTGGTGTATGAACACCTTTCAATTTTTTTATTGTGAATATTTACAAAATAATTCTGACTCCTTGAATATGTATTAGACATATTTAAATCTTATAAAGCCCTTGGATCAAACTCAATTTAATCAAAGTGTAAAACCGTCATAGTCTATTAGGCGATTTGTGGTGTATGAACACCTTTCAAATCAATTTTTTTGGTTAATTACCAAATATTTTTGTCTAATTGAATAGCTATTAGATATATTTCAATCATATGAAGCCCTTGGATTAAACTTATTTCATATCAAAGGGTAAAACCGTCATAGTCTCTTAGGCGATTTGTGGTGTATGAAAACCTTTGAAATCATTTTGTTGTGAATAATTACCAAAAACTTTTGAGTCCTTGAATAGGTATTGGATATATTTAAAGCATATGAAGCCCTTGGATCTAACTCAATTCAAATCAAAGGGTAAAATCGTCATAGAATCTTAGGCGATTTGTGGTGTATGAACACCTTTCAAATCATTTTGTTGTGAATAATTATCAAATATTTTTGAGTCCTTGAATAGGTATTAGATATATTTAAAGCATATGAAGCTCTTGGATCAAACTCAATTTAAACCAAAGGGTAAAACCGTCATAGTCTCTTATATGATTTGTGGTGTATGAGCATCTTTCAAATCATTTTGTTGTGAATAATTACCAAATATTTTTGAGTCCTTGAATAGGTATTAGAAATATTTAAATAATATGAAGCCCTTGGATCAAACACAATTCAAACCAAAGGGTAAAACCGTCATAGTCTCTTAGGTGATTTGTGGTGTATGAACACCTTTCAAATTTTTTATTGTGAATATTTACAAAATAATTCTGACTCATTGAATATGTATTATATATATTTAAAGCAAATGAAGCCCATGGATCAAACTCAATTTAATCAAAGTGTAAAATCGTCATAGGCTCTTAGGCGATTTGTGGTGTATGAACACCTTTCAAATCATATGTGGTGCTGAATTACCAAATGTTTTTAACTCCTTGAATCGGTATTAGATATATTTAAATCATATGAAGTCCTTGGATCAACCTAAATTTAAATCAAAGGGTAAAACCGTCATAGTCTCTTATGGGATTTGTGGTGTATGAACACCTTTCAAATCATTTTTTGTGCTGAATTACCAAACATTATTGACTCCTTAAATAGGTATTAGATATATTTCAATCATATGAACCCCTTGGATCAAACTTATTTCATATCAAAGGGTAAAACCGTCATAGTCTCTTAGGCGATTTGTGGTGTATGAAAACCTTTCACATCACTTTGTTGTGAATGTTACCAAAATAATTTGAGTCCATGAATAGGTATTTGATATATTTAAATCATATGAAGCCCTTGGATCTAACTCAATTACAATCAAAGGGTAAAACCATCATAGTCTCTTGGGCAATTTTTGGTTCATGAACACCTTTGAAATCATTTTTGGTGGTTAGTTACCAAATAATTTTCACTCCTTGAATTGGTATTAGGTATATTTCAATGATATGAAGCCCTTGGATTAAACTTATTTCAATCAAAGAGTAAAACCGTCATAGTCTCTTAGGCGATTTGTGGTGTATGAACATCTTTCAAATCAGTTTGTTGTGAATAATTACCAAATATTTTTGTGTCCTTGAATAGGTATTAGATATATTTAAATCGTAGGAAGCCCTTGGATCTAACTCAATTCAAATCAAAGGGTAAAACAGTCATAGTCTCTTAGGCGATTTGTGGTGTATTAACACCTTTCAAATCATTTTGTTGTGAATAATTACCAAATATTTTTGAGTCCTTGAAAAGGTATTAGATATATTTAAAGCATATGAAGCCCTTGGATCAAAAGCAATTAAAGGGTAAAATCGTCATAGTCTCTTAGGCGATTTGTGGTGTATGAACACCTTTCAATTTTTTTATTGTGAATATTTACAAAATAATTCTGACTCCTTGAATATGTATTAGACAAATTTAAATCTTATGAAGCCCAAGGATCAAACTCAATTTAATCAGAGTGTAAAACCGTCATAGTCTCTTAGGCGATTTGTGGTGTATGAACACCTTTCAAATCATTTTTTTTGGTTAATAAGCAAAAATTTTTGTCTAATTGAATAGCTATTAGATATATTTCAATCATATGAAGCCCTTGGATTAAACTTATTTCATATCAAAGGGTAAAACCGTCATAGTCTCTTAGGCAATTTGTGGTGTATGAAAACCTTTGAAATCATTTTGTTGTGAATAATTACCAAAAACTTTTCAGTCCTTGAATAGGTATTGGATATATTTAAAGCATATGAAGCCCTTGGATCTAACTCAATTCAAATCAAAGGGTAAAACCGTCATAGTCTCTTAGGCGATTTGTGGTGTATGAACACCTTTCAAATCATTTTGTTGTGAATAATTACCAAATATTTTTGAGTTCTTGAATAGGTATTAGATATATTTAAAGCATATGAAGCTCTTGGATCAAACTCAATTTAAACCAAAGGGTAAAACCGTCATAGTCTCTTATATGATTTGTGGTGTATGAGCATCTTTCAAATCATTTTGTGGTGAATAATTACCAAATATTTTTGAGTCCTTGAATAGGTATTAGAAATATTTAAAGAATATGAAGCCCATGGATCAAACTCAATTCTAATTAAAGGGTAAAACCGTCATAGTCTCTTAGGTGATTTGTGGTGTATGAACACCTTTCAAATTTTTTTATTGTGAATATTTACAAAATAATTCTGACTCATTGAATATGTATTATATATATTTAAAGCATATGAAGCCCTTGGATCAAACTCAATTTAATCAAAGTGTAAAATCGTCATAGGCTCTATGGCGATTTGTGGTGTATGAACACCTTTCAAATCATTTGTGGTGCTTAATTACCAAATGTTTTTAACTCCTTGAATCGGTATTAGATATATTTAAATCATATGAAGTCCTTGGATCAACCTAAATTTAAATCAAAGGGTAAAACCGTCATAGTCTCTTATGGGATTTGTGGTGTATGAACACCTTTCAAATCATTTTTTGTGGTGAATTACCAAATATTATTGACTCCTTAAATAGGTATTAGATATATTTCAATCGTATGAACCCCTTGGATTAAACTTATTTCATATCAAAGGGTAAAACCGTCATAGTCTCATAGGCGATTTGTGGTGTATGAAAACCTTTCACATCACTTTGTTGTGAATAATTACCTAAATAATTTGAGTCCATGAATAGGTATTAGATATATTTAAATCATATGAAGCCCTTGGATTAAACTTATTTCAATCAAAGAGTAAAACCGTCATAGTCTCTTAGGCGATTTGTGGTGTATGAACATCTTTCAAATCAGTTTGTTGTGAATAATTACCAAATATTTTTGTGTCCTTGAATAGGTATTAGATATATTTAAATCGTAGGAAGACCTTGGATCTAACTCAATTCAAATAAAGGGTAAAACACTCATAGTCTCTTAGGCGATTTGTGGTGTATGAACAACTTTCAAATCATTTTGTTGTGAATAATTACCAAATATTTTTGAGTCCTTGAATAGGTATTAGATATATTTAAAGCATATGAAGCCCCTTAATCAAAATCAATTCATGAATAAAATCGTCATAGTCTCTTAGGCGATTTGTGGTGTATGAACACCTTTCAATTTTTTTATTGTGAATATTTACAAAATAATTCTGACTCCTTGAATATGTATTAGACATATTTAAATCTTATGAAGCCCTTGGATCAAACTCAATTTAATCAAAGTGTAAAACCGTCATAGTCTCTTAGGCGATTTGTGGTGTATGAACACCTTTCAAATCAATTTTTTTGGTTAATTACCAAATATTTTTGTCTAATTGAATAGCTATTAGATATATTTCAATCATATGAAGCCCTTGGATTAAACTTATTTTATATCAAAGGGTAAAACCGTCATAGTCTCTTAGGCGATTTGTGGTGTATGAAAACCATTGAAATCATTTTGTTGTGAGTAATTACCAAAAACTTTGGAGTCCTTGAATAGGTATTGGATATATTTAAAGCATATGAAGCCCTTGGATCTAACTCAATTCAAATCAAAGGGTAAAACCGTAATAGTCTCTTAGGCGATTTGTGGTGTATGAACACCTTTCAAATAATTTTGTTGTGAATAATTACCAAATATTTTTGAGTCCTTGAATAGGTATTAGATATATTTAAAGCATATGAAGCTCTTGGATCAAACTCAATTTAAACCAAAGGGTAAAACCGTCATAGTCTCTTATATGATTTGTGGTGTATGAGCATCTTTCAAATCATTTTGTTGTGAATAATTACCAAATATTTTTGAGTCCTTGAATAGGTATTAGAAATATTTAAATAATATGAAGCCCTTGGATCAAACTCAATTCAAACCAAAGGGTAAAACCGTCATAGTCTCTTAGGTGATTTGTGGTGTATGAACACCTTTCAAATTTTTTTATTGTGAATATTTACAAAATAATTCTGACTCATTGAATATGTATTATATATATTTAAAGCATATGAAGCCCTTGGATCAAACTCAATTTAATCAAAGTGTAAAATCGTCATAGGCTCTTAGGCGATTTGTGGTGTATGAACACCTTTCAAATCATATGTGGTGCTGAATTACCAAATGTTTTTAACTCCTTGAATCGGTATTAGATATATTTAAATCATATGAAGTCCTTGGATCAACCTAAATTTAAATCAAAGGGTAAAACCGTCATAGTCTCTTATGGGATTTGTGGTGTATGAACACCTTTCAAATCATTTTTTGTGGTGAATTACCAAACATTATTGACTCCTTAAATAGGTATTAGATATATTTCAATCATATGAACCCCTTGGATCAAACTTATTTCATATCAAAGGGTAAAACCGTCATAGTCTCTTAGGCGATTTGTGGTGTATGAAAACCTTTCACATCACTTTGTTGTGAATAATTACCTAAATAATTTGAGTCCATGAATAGGTATTAGATATATTTAAAGCATATGAAGCCCTTGGATCTAACTCAATTCAAATCAAAGGGTAAAACCGTCATAGTCTCTTAGGCGATTTGTGGTGTATGAACACCTTTCAAATCATTTTGTTGTGAATAATTACCAAATATTTTTGAGTTCTTGAATAGGTATTAGATATATTTAAATCATATGAAGCTCTTGGATCAAACTCAATTTAAACCAAAGGGTAAAACCGTCATAGTCTCTTATATGATTTGTGGTGTATGAGCATCTTTCAAATCATTTTGTTGTGAATAATTACCAAATATTTTTGAGTCCTTGAATAGGTATTAGAAATATTTAAATAATATGAAGCCCTTGGATCAAACACAATTCAAACCAAAGGGTAAAACCGTCATAGTCTCTTAGGTGATTTGTGGTGTATGAACACCTTTCAAATTTTTTATTGTGAATATTTACAAAATAATTCTGACTCATTGAATATGTATTATATATATTTAAAGCATATGAAGCCCATGGATCAAACTCAATTTAATCAAAGTGTAAAATCGTCATAGGCTCTTAGGCGATTTGTGGTGTATGAACACCTTTCAAATCATATGTGGTGCTGAATTACCAAATGTTTTTAACTCCTTGAATCGGTATTAGATATATTTAAATCATATGAAGTCCTTGGATCAACCTAAATTTAAATCAAAGGGTAAAACCGTCATAGTCTCTTATGGGATTTGTGGTGTATGAACACCTTTCAAATCATTTTTTGTGCTGAATTACCAAACATTATTGACTCCTTAAATAGGTATTAGATATATTTCAATCATATGAACCCCTTGGATCAAACTTATTTCATATCAAAGGGTAAAACCGTCATAGTCTCTTAGGCGATTTGTGGTGTATGAAAACCTTTCACATCACTTTGTTGTGAATGTTACCAAAATAATTTGAGTCCATGAATAGGTATTAGATATATTTAAATCATCTGAAGCCCTTGGATCTAACTCAATTACAATCAAAGGGTAAAACCATCATAGTCTCTTAGGCAATTTTTTGGTTCATGAACACCTTTGAAATCATTTTGGGTGGTTAGTTACCAAATAATTTTCACTCCTTGAATTGGTATTAGGTATATTTCAATGATATGAAGCCCTTGGATTAAACTTATTTCAATCAAAGAGTAAAACCGTCATAGTCTCTTAGGCGATTTGTGGTGTATAACATCTTTCAAATCAGTTTGTTGTGAATAATTACCAAATATTTTTGTGTCCGTGAATAGGTATTAGATATATTTAAATCGTAGGAAGCCCTTGGATCTAACTCAATTCAAATCAAAGGGTAAAACAGTCATAGTCTCTTAGGCGATTTGTGGTGTATGAACACCTTTCAAATCATTTTGTTGTGAATAATTACCAAATACTTTTGAGTCCTTGAATAGGTATTAGGTATATTTAAAGCATATGAAGCCCTTGGATCAAAAGCAATTAAAGGGTAAAATCGTCATAGTCTCTTAGGCGATTTGTGGTGTATGAACACCTTTCAATTTTTTTATTGTGAATATTTACAAAATAATTCTGACTCCTTGAATATGTATTAGACAAATTTAAATCTTATGAAGCCCAAGGATCAAACTCAATTTAATCAGAGTGTAAAACCGTCATAGTCTCTTAGGCGATTTGTGGTGTATGAACACCTTTCAAATCATTTTTTTTGGTTAATTACCAAAAAATTTTGTCTAATTGAATAGCTATTAGATATATTTCAATCATATGAAGCCCTTGGATTAAACTTATTTCATATCAAAGGGTAAAACCGTCATAGTGTCTTAGGCAATTTGTGGTGTATGAAAACCTTTGAAATCATTTTGTTGTGAATAATTACCAAAAACTTTTCAGTCCTTGAATAGGTATTGGATATATTTAAAGCATATGAAGCCCTTGGATCTAACTCAATTCAAATCAAAGGGTAAAACCGTCATAGTCTCTTAGGCGATTTGTGGTGTATGAACACCTTTCAAATCATTTTGTTGTGAATAATTACCAAATATTTTTGAGTTCTTGAATAGGTATTAGATATATTTAAAGCATATGAAGCTCTTGGATCAAACTCAATTTAAACCAAAGGGTAAAACCGTCATAGTCTCTTATATGATTTGTGGTGTATGAGCATCTTTCAAATCATTTTGTTGTGAATAATTACCAAATATTTTTGAGTCCTTGAATAGGTATTAGAAATATTTAAAGAATATGAAGCCCTTGGATCAAACTCAATTCTAATTAAAGGGTAAAACAGTCATAGTCTCTTAGGTGATTTGTGGTGTATGAACACCTTTCAAATTTTTTTATTGTGAATATTTACAAAATAATTCTGACTCATTGAATATGTATTATATATATTTAAAGCATATGAAGCCCTTGGATCAAACTCAATTTAATCAAAGTGTAAAATCGTCATAGGCTCTTAGGCGATTTGTGGTGTATGAACACCTTTCAAATCATTTGTGGTGCTTAATTACCAAATGTTTTTAACTCCTTGAATCGGTATTAGATATATTTAAATCATATGAAGTCCTTGGATCAACCTAAATTTAAATCAAAGAGTAAAACCGTCATAGTCTCTTAGGCGATTTGTGGTGTATGAACATCTTTCAAATCAGTTTGTTGTGAATAATTACCAAATATTTTTGTGTCCTTGAATAGGTATTAGATATATTTAAATCGTAGGAAGACCTTGGATCTAACTCAATTCAAATAAAGGGTAAAACAGTCATAGTCTCTTAGGCGATTTGTGGTGTATGAACACCTTTCAAATCATTTTGTTGTGAATAATTACCAAATATTTTTGAGTCCTTGAATAGGTATTAGATATATTTAAAGCATATGAAGCCCCTTAATCAAAATCAATTCAAGGGTAAAATCGTCATAGTCTCTTAGGCGATTTGTGGTGTATGAACACCTTTCAATTTTTTTATTGTGAATATTTACAAAATAATTCTGACTCCTTGAATATGTATTAGACATATTTAAATCTTATGAAGCCCTTGGATCAAACTCAATTTAATCAAAGTGTAAAACCGTCATAGTCTCTTAGGCGATTTGTGGTGTATGAACACCTTTCAAATCATTTTTTTTGGTTAATTACCAAATATTTTTGTCTAATTGAATAGCTATTAGATATATTTCAATCATATGAAGCCCTTGGATTAAACTTATTTTATATCAAAGGGTAAAACCGTCATAGTCTCTTAGGCGAATTGTGGTGTATGAAAACCATTGAAATCATTTTGTTGTGAGTAATTACCAAAAACTTTTGAGTCCTTGAATAGGTATTGGATATATTTAAAGCATATGAAGCCCTTGGATCTAACTCAATTCAAATCAAAGGGTAAAACCGTAATAGTCTCTTAGGCGATTTGTGGTGTATGAACACCTTTCAAATTATTTTGTTGTGAATAATTACCAAATATTTTTTAGTCCTTGAATACGTATTAGATATATTTAAAGCATATGAAGCTCTTGGATCAAACTCAATTTAAACCAAAGGGTAAAACCGTCATAGTCTCTTATATGATTTGTGGTGTATGAGCATCTTGCAAATCATTTTGTTGTGAATAATTACCAAATATTTTTGAGTCCTTGAATAGGTATTATAAATATTTAAAGAATATGAAGCCCTTGGATCAAACTCAATTCAAATTAAAGGGTAAAACCGCCATAGTCTCTTAGGTGATTTGTGGTGTATGAACACCTTTCAAATTTTTTTATTGTGAATATTTACAAAATAATTATGACTCATTGAATATGTATTATATATATTTAAAGCATATGAAGCCCTTGGATCAAACTCAATTTAATCAAAAGTGTAAAATCGTCATAGGCTCTTAGGCGATTTGTGGTGTATGAACACCTTTCAAATCATTTGTGGTGCTTAATTACCAAATGTTTTTAACTCCTTAAATCGGTATTAGATATATTTAAATCATATGAAGTCCTTGGATCAACCTAAATTTAAATCAAAGGGTAAAACCGTCATAGTCTCTTATGGGATTTGTGGTGTATGAACACCTTTCAAATCATTTTTTGTGCTGAATTACCAAATATTATTGACTTTTTAAATAGGTATTAGATATATTTCAATCATATGAACCCCTTGGATCAAACTTATTTCATATCAAAGGGTAAAACCGTCATAGCCTCTTAGGCGATTTGTTGTGTATGAAAATCTTTCACATCACTTTATTGTGAATAATTACCAAAATAATTTGAGTCCATGAATAGGTATTAGATATATTTAAATCATATGAAGCCCTTGGATCTAACTCAATTAAAATCAAAGGGTAAAACCATCATAGTCTCTTAGGCAATTTTTTGGTTCATGAACACCTTTGAAATCATTTTTGGTGGTTAGTTACCAAATAATTTTCACTCCTTGAATAGGTATTAGATATATTTCAATCATATGAAGCTCTTGGATTAAACATATTTCATATCAAAGGGTAAAACCGTCATAGTCTCTTAGGCGATTTGTGGTGTGTGAAAACCTTTGAAATCATTTTTTTGTGAATAATTACCAAAAAATTTTGAGTCCTTGAATAGGTATTAGATATATTTAAAGCATATGAAGTCGTTGGATCAAAATCAATTAAAGGGTAAAATCGTCATAGTCTCTTAGGCGATTTGTGGTGTATGAACACCTTTCAATTTTTTTATTGTGAATATTTAAAAAATAATTCTGACTCCTTGAATATGTATTAGACTTATTTAAATCTAATGAAGCCCTTGGATCAAACTCAATTTAATCAAAGTGTAAAACTGTCATAGTCTCTTAGGCGATTTGTGGTGTATGAACACCTTTTAAATCATTTTTTTTGGTTAATTACCAAATATTTTTGTCTAATTGAATAGCTATTAGATATATTTCAATCATATGAAGCCCTTGGATTAAACTTATTTCATATCAAACGGTAAAACCGTCATAGTCTCTTAGGCGATTTGTGGTGTATGAAAACCTTTGAAATCATTTTGTTGTGAATAATTACCAAAAACTTTTGAGTCCTTGAATAGGTATTGGATATTTTAAAGCATATGAAGCCCTTGGATCTAACTCAATTCAAATCAAAGGGTAAAAGCGTCATAGTCTCTTAGGCGATTTGTGGTGTATGAACACCTTTTAAATCATTTTGTTGTGAATAATTACCAAATATTTTTGAGTCCTTGAATAGGTATTAGATATATTTAAAGCATATGAAGCTCTTGGATCAAACTCAATTTAAACCAAAGGGTAAAACCGTCTTAGTCTCTTATATGCTTGTGGTGTATGAACACCTTTCAAATCATTTTGTTGTGAATAATTACCAAATATTTTTGAGTCCTTGAATAGGTATTAGAAATATTTAAAGAATATGAAGCCCTTGGATCAAACTCAATTCAAACCAAAGGGTAAAACAGTCATAGTCGCTTAGGTGATTTGTGGTGTATGAACACCTTTCAAATTTTTTTATTGTGAATATTTACAAAATAATTCTGACTCATTGAATATTTATTATATATATTTAAAGCATATGAAGCCCTTGGATCAAACTCAATTTAATCAAAGTGTAAAATCGTCATAGGCTCTTAGGCGATTTGTGGTGTATGAACACCTTTCAAATCATTTGTGGTGCTTAATTACCAAATATTTTTAACTCCTTGAATCGGTATTGGATATATTTAAATCATATGAAGTCCTTGGATTAACCTAAATTTAAATCAAAGGGTAAAACTGTCATAGTCTCTTATGGGATTTGTGGTGTATGAACACCTTTCAAATCATTTTTTGTGCTGAATTACCAAATATTATTGACTCCTTAAATAGGTATTAGATATATTGCAATCATATGAACCCCTTGGATCAAACTTATTTCATATCAAAGGTTAAAACCGTCATAGTCTCTTAGGCGATTTGTGGTGTATGAAAACCTTTCACATCACTTTGTTGTGAATAATTACCAAAATAATTTGAGTCCATGAATAGGTATTAGATATATTTAAATCATATGAAGCCCTTGGATCTAACTCAATTAAAATCAAAGGGTAAAACCATCATAGTCTCTTAGGCAATTTTTTGGTTCATGAACACCTTTGAAATCATTTTTGGTGGTTAATTACCAAATAATTTTCACTCATTGAATTGGTATTACGTATATTTCAATCATATGAAGCCCTTGGATTAAACTTATTTCAATCAAAGAGTAAAACCGTCATAGTCTCTTAGGCGATTTGTAGTGTATGAACATCTTTCAAATCAGTTTGTTGTGAATAATTACCAAATATTTTTGTGTCCTTGAATAGGTATTAGATATATTTAAATCGTAGGAAGCCCTTGGATCAAACTCAATTCAAATCAAAAGGTAAAACAGTCATAGTCTCTTAGGCGATTTGTGGTGTATGAACACCTTTGAAATCATTTTGTTGTGAATAATTACCAAATATTATTGACTCCATGAATAGGTATTAGATATATTTAAAGCATATGAAGCCCTTGGATCAAAATCAATTCAAGGGTAAAATCGTCATAGTCTCTTAGGCGATTTGTGGTGTATGAACACCTTTCAATTTTTTTATTGTGAATATTTACAAAATAATTCTGACTCCTTGAATATGTATTAGACATATTTAAATCTTATGAAGCCCTTGGATCAAACTCAATTTAATCAAAGTGTAAAACCGTTATAGTCTCTTAGGCGATTTGTGGTGTATGAACACCTTTCAACTCATTTTTTTTGGTTAATTACCAAATATTTTTCTCTAATTGAATAGCTATTAGATATATTTCAATCATATGAAGCCCTGTGATTAAACTTATTTCATATAAAAGGGTAAAACCGTCATAGTCTCTTAGGCGATTTGTGGTGTATGAAAACCTTTGTAATCATTTTGTTGTGAATAATTACCAAAAACTTTTCAGTCCTTGAATAGGTATTGGACATATTTAAAGCATATGAAGCCCTTGGATTAAACTTATTTCATATCAAAGGGTAAAACCGTCATAGTCTCTTAGGCGATTTGTGGTTTATGAAAACCTTTGAAATCATTTTGTTGTGAATAATTACCAAAAACTTTTCAATCCTTGAATTGGTATTGGATATATTTAAAGCATATGAAGCCCTTGGATCTAACTAAATTCAAATCAAAGGGTAAAACCGTCATAGTCTCTTAGGCGATTTGTGGTGTATGAACACCTTTCAAATCATTTTGTTGTGAATAATTACCAAATATTTTTGAGTCCTTGAATAGGTATTAGATATATTTAAAGCATATGAAGCTCTTGGATCAAACTCAATTTAAACCAAAGGGTAAAACCGCCATAGTCTCTTATATGATTTGTGGTGTATGAGCATCTTTCAAATCATTTTGTGGTGAATAATTACCAAATATTATTGACTCCTTGAATAGGTATTAGATTTATTTAAAGCATATGAAGCCCTTGGATCAAAATCAATTCAAGGGTAAAATCGTCATAGTCTCTTAGGCGATTTGTGGTGTATGAACACCTTCCAATTTTTTTTATTGTGAATATTTACAAAATAATTCTGACTCCTTGAATATGTATTCGACATATTTAAATCTTATGAAGCCCTTGGATCAAACTCAATTTAATCAAAGTGTAAAACCGTCATAGTCTCTTAGGCGATTTGTGGTGTATGAACACCTTTCAAATCATATTTTTTGGTTAATTACCAAAATTTTTGTCTAATTGAATAGCTATTAGATATATTTCAATCATATGAAGCCCTTGGATTAAACTTATTTCATATCAAAAGGGTAAAACCATCATAGTCTCTTAGGCGATTTGTGGTGTATGAAAACCTTTGAATTCATTTTGTTATGAATAATTACCAAAAACTTTTGAGTTCTTGAATAGGTATTGGATATATTTAAAGCATATGAAGCCCTTGGATCTAACTCAATTCAAATCAAAGGGTAAAACCGTCATAGTCTCTTAGGCGATTTGTGGTGTATGAAAACCTTTGAAATCATTTTGTTGTGAATAATTACCAAAAACTTTTGAGTCCTTGAATAGGTATTGGATATATTTAAAGCATATGAAGCCCTTGGATCTAACTCAATTCAAATCAAAGGGTAAAACCGTCATAGTCTCTTAGGCGATTTGTGGTGTATGAGCACCTTTAAAATCATTTTGTTGTGAATAATTACCAATTTTTTTTGAGTCCTTGAATAGGTATTAGATATATTTAAAGCATATGAAGCTCTTGGATCAAACTCAATTCAAACCAAAAGGTAAAACCGTCATAGTCTCTTATATGATTTGTGGTGTATGAGCACCTTTCAAATCATTTTGTTGTGAATAATTAACAAATATTTTTGAGTCCTTGAATAGGTATTAGAAATATTTAAAGAATATGAAGCCCTTGGATCAAACTCAATTCAAATTAAAGGGTAAAACCGTCATAGTCTCTTAGGTGATTTGTGGTGTATGAACACCTTTCAAATTTTTTATTGTGAATATTTACAAAATAATTCTGACTCATTGAATATGTATTATATATATTTAAAGCATATGAAGCTCTTAAATCAAACTCAATTTAATCAAAGTGTAAAATTGTCATAGGCTCTTAGGCGATTTGTGGTGTATGAACACCTTTCAAATCATTTGTGGTGCTTAATTACCAAATGTTTTTAACTCGTTGAATCGGTATTAGATATATTTAAATCATATGAAGTCCTTGGATCAACCTAAATTTAAATCAAAGGGTAAAACCATCATAGTCTCTTATGGGATTTGTGGTGTATGAACACCTTTCAAATCATTTTTTGTGTTGAATTACCAAATATTATTGACTCCTTAAATAGGTATTAGATATATTTCAATCATATGAACCCCTTGGATCAAACTTATTTCATATCAAAGGGTAAAACCGTCATAGTCTCTTAGGCGATTTGTGGTGTATGAAAACCTTTCACATCACTTTGTTGTGACTAATTACCAAAATAATTTGAGTCCATGAATAGGTATTAGATATATTTAAATCATATGAAGCCCTTGGATCTAACTCAATCAAAATCAAAGGGTAAAACCATCTTAGTCTCTTAGGCAATTTTTTGGTGCATGAACACCTTTCAAATCATTTTTTTTGGTTAATTACCAAATATTTTTGTCTAATTGAATAGCTATTAGATATATTTCAATCATATGAAGCCCTTGGATTAAACTTATTTCAAATCAAAGGGTAAAACGTCATAGTCTCTTAGGCGATTTGTGGTGTATGAAAACCTTTGAAATCATTTAGTTGTGAAAAATTACCAAAAACTTTTGAGTCCTTGAATAGGTATTGGATTTATTTAAAGCATATGAAGCCCTTGGATCTAACTCAATTTAAATCAAAGGGTAAAACCGTCATAGTCTCTTAGGCGATTTGTGGTGTATGAACACCTTTCAAATAATTTTGTTGTGAATAATTACCAAATATTTTTGAGTCCTTGAATAGGTATTAGATATATTTAAAGCATATGAAGCTCTTGGATCAAACTCAATTTAAACCAAAGGGTAAAACCGTCATAGTCTCTTATATGATTTGTGGTGTATGAGCATCTTTCAAATCATTTTGTTGTGAATAATTACCAAATATTTTTGAGTCCTTGAATAGGTATTAGAAATATTTAAAGAATATGAAGCCCATGGATCAAACTCAATTCAAACCAAAGGGTAAAACCGTCATAGTCTCTTAGGTGATTTGTGGTGTATGAACACCTTTCAAATTTTTTTATTGTGAATATTTACAAAATAATTCTGACTCATTGAATATGTATTATATATATTTAAAGCATATGAATCCCTTGGATCAAACTCAATTTAATCAAAGTGTAAAATCGTCATAGGCTCTTAGGCGATTTGTGGTGTATGAACACCTTTCAAATCATTTGTGGTGCTTAATTACCAAATGTTTTTAACTCCTTGAATCGGTATTAGATATATTTAAATCATATGAAGTCCTTGGATCAACCTAAATTTAAATCAAAGGGTAAAACCGTCATAGTCTCTTAGGCGATTTGTGGTGTATGAACACCTATCAAATCATTTTGTTGTGAATAATTACCAAATATTTTTGAGTCCTTGAATAGGTATTAGATATATTTAAAGCATATGAAGCCCTTGGAGCAAAATCAATTCTAGGGTAAAATCGTCATAGTCTCTTAGGCGATTTGTGGTGTATGAACGCCTTTCAAATCAGTTTGTTGTGAATAATTACCAAATATTTTTGAGTCCTTGAATAGGTATTAGATTTATTTAAATCATAGGAAGCCCTTGGATCTAACTTAATTCAAATCAAATGGTAAAACAGTCATAGTCTCTTAGGCGATTTGTGGTGTATGAAAACCTTTGAAATCATTTTGTTGTGAATAATTACCAAAAACTTTTTAGTCCTTGAATAGGTATTGGATATATTTAAAGCATATGAAGCCCTTGGATCTAACTCAATTCAAATCAAAGGTTAAAACCGTCATAGTCCCTTAGGCGATTTGTGGTGTATGAGCACCTTTAAAATCATTTTGTTGTGAATAATTACCAAATATTTTTGAGTCCTTGAATAGGTATTAGATATATTTAAAGCATATGAAGCTCTTGGATCAAACTCAATTCAAACCAAAGGATAAAACCGTCATAGTCTCTTATATGATTTGTGGTGTATGAGCACCTTTCAAATCATTTTGTTGTGAATAATTACCAAATATTTTTTAGTCCTGGAATAGGTATTAGATATATTTAAAGCATATGAAGCTCTTGGATCAAACTCAATTCAAACCAAAGGGTAAAACCGTCATAGTCTCTTATATGATTTGTGGTGTATGAGCACCTTTCAAATTATTTTGTTGTGAATAATTACCAAATATTTTTGAGTCCTTGAATAGGTATTAGAAATATTTAAAGAATATGAAGCCCTTGGATCAAACTCAATTCAAATTAAAGGGTAAAACCGTCATAGTCTCTTAGGTGATTTGAGGTGTATGAACACCTTTCAAATTTTTTTATTGTAAATATTTACAAAATAATTCTGACTCATTGAATATGTATTATATATATTTAAAGCATATGAAGCCCTTGGATCAAACTCAATTTAATCAAAGTGTAAAATCGTCATAGGCTCTTAGGCGATTTGTGGTGTATGAACACCTTTCAAATCATATATGGTGCTTAATTACCAAATGTTTTTAACTCCTTGAATCGGTATTAGATAGATTTAAATCATATGAAGTCCTTGGATCAACCTAAATTTAAATCAAAGGGTAAAACCGTCATAGTCTCTTATGGGATTTGTGGTGTATGAACACCTTTCAAATCATTTTTTGTGCTGAATTACCATATATTATTGACTCCTTAAATAGGTATTAGATATATTTCAATCATATGAACCCCTTGGATCAAACTTATTTCATATCAAAGGGTAAAACCGTTATAGTCTCTTAGGCGATTTGTGGTGTATGAAAACCTTTCACATCACTTTGTTGTGAATAATTACCAAAATAATTTGAGTCCAAGAGTAGGTATTAGATATATTTAAATCATATGAAGCCCTTGGATCTAACTCAATTAATATCAAAGGGTAAAACCACCATAGTCTCTTAGGCAAATTTTTTGTGCATGAACACCTTTGAAATCATTTTTGGTGGCTAGTTACCAAATATTTTTCACTCCTTGAATTGGTATTACGTATATTTCAATCATATGAAGCCCTTTGATTAAACTTATTTCAATCAAAGAGTAAAACCGTCATAGTCTCTTAGGCGATTTGTGGTGTATGAACATCTTTCAAATCTATTTGTTGTGAATAATTACCAAATATTTTTGTGTCCTTGAATAGGTATTAGATATATTTAAATCGTAGGAAGCCCTTGGATCTAACTCAATTCAAATCAAAGGGTAAAACAGGTATAGTCTCTTAGGCGATTTGTGGTGTATGAACACCTTTCAAATCATTTTGTTGTGAATAATTACCAAATATTTTTGAGTCCTTGAATAGGTATTAGATATATTTAAAGCATATGAAGCCCTTGGATCAAAATCAATTCAAGGGTAAAATCGTCATAGTCTCTTAGGCGATTTGTGGTGTATGAACACCTTTCAATTTTTTTATTGTGAATATTTACAAAATAATTCTGACTCCTTGAATATGAATTAGACATATTTAAATCTTATGAAGCCCTTGGATCAAACTCAATTTAATCAAAGTGTAAAACCGTCATAGTCTCTTAGGCGATTTGTGGTGTATGAACACCTTTCAAATCATTTT
Organism: Patellifolia procumbens; assembly: GCA_947645195.1. Lineage (NCBI taxonomy): Eukaryota > Viridiplantae > Streptophyta > Magnoliopsida > Caryophyllales > Amaranthaceae > Patellifolia > Patellifolia procumbens. The sequence continues at coordinate 151,390 of CANSGD010001050.1, read as the reverse complement.
TTTTGGTTAATTACCAAATATTTTTGTCTAATTGAATAGCTATTAGATATATTTCAATCATATGAAGCCCTTGGATTAAACTTATTTCATAACAAAGGGTAAAACCATCATAGTCTCTTAGGCGATTTGTGGTGTATGAAAACCTTTGAAATCATTTTGTTATGAATAATTACCAAAAACTTTTGAGTCCTTGAATAGGTATTGGATTTATTTAAAGCATATGAAGCCCTTGGATCTAACTCAATTCAAATCAAAGGGTAAAACCGTCATAGTCTCTTAGGCGATTTGTGGTGTATGAACACCTTTCAAATAATTTTGTTGTGAATAATTACCAAATATTTTTGAGTCCTTGAATAGGTATTAGATATATTTAAAGCATATGAAGCTCTTGGATCAAACTCAATTTAAACCAAAGGGTAAAACCGTCATAGTCTCTTATATGATTTGTGGTGTATGAGCATCTTTCAAATCATTTTGTTGTGAATAATTACCAAATATTTTTGAGTCCTTGAATAGGTATTAGAAATATTTAAAGAATATGAAGCCCTTGGATCAAACTCAATTCAAACCAAAGGGTAAAACCGTCATAGTCTCTTAGGTGATTTGTGGTGTATGAACACCTTTCAAATTTTTTTATTGTGAATATTTACAAAATAATTCTGACTCATTGAATATGTATTATATATATTTAAAGCATATGAATCCCTTGGATCAAACTCAATTTAATCAAAGTGTAAAATCGTCATAGGCTCTTAGGCGATTTGTGGTGTATGAACACCTTTCAAATCATTTGTGGTGCTTAATTACCAAATGTTTTTAACTCCTTGAATCGGTATTAGATATATTTAAATCATATGAAGTCCTTGGATCAACCTAAATTTAAATCAAAGGGTAAAACCGTCATAGTCTCTTAGGCGATTTGTGGTGTATGAACACCTTTCAAATCATTTTGTTGTGAATAATTACCAAATATTTTTGAGTCCTTGAATAGGTATTAGATATATTTAAAGCATATGAAGCCCTTGGATCAACCTAAATTTAAATCAAAGGGTAAAACCATCATAGTCTCTTATGGGATGTGTGTTGTATGAACACCTTTCAAATCATTTTTTGTGCTGAATTACCAAATATTATTGACTCCTTAAATAGGTATTAGATATATTTCAATCATATGAACCCCTTGGATCAAACTTATTTCATATCAAAGGGTAAAACCGTCATAGTCTCTTAGGCGATTTGTGGTGTATGAAAACCTTTCACATCACTTTGTTGTGAATAATTACCAAAATAATTTGAGTCCAAGAATAGGTATTAGATATATTTAAATCATATGAAGCCCTTGGATCTAACTCAATTAAAATCAAAGGGTAAAACCATCATAGTCTCTTAGGCAATTTTTTTGTGCATGAACACCTTTGAAATCATTTTTGGTGGCTAGTTACCAAATAATTTTCACTCCTTGAATTTGCATTACGTATATTTCAATCATATGAAGCCCTTGGATTAAACTTATTTCAATCAAAGAGTAAAACCTTCATAGTCTCTTAGGCGATTTGGGGTGTATGAACATCTTTCAAATCTGTTTGTTGTGAATTATTGCCAAATATTTTTGTGTCCTTGAATAGGTATTAGATATATTTAAATCGTAGGAAGCCCTTGGATCTAACTCAATTCAAATCAAAGGGTAAAACAGGTATAGTCTCTTAGGCGATTTGTGGTGTATGAAAACCTTTGAAATCATTTTGTTGTGAATAATTACCAAAAAATTTTGAGTCCTTGAATAGGTATTGGATATATTTAAAGCATATGAACCCTTGGATCTAACTCAATTCAAATCAAAGGGTAAAACCGTCATAGTCTCTTAGGCGATTTGTGGTGTATGAGCACCTTTAAAATCATTTTGTTGTGAATAATTACCAAATATTTTTGAGTCCTTGAATAGGTATTAGATATATTTAAAGCATATGAAGCTCTTGGATCAAACTCAATTCAAACCAAAGGGTAAAACCGTCATAGTCTCTTATATGATTTGTGGTGTATGAGCACCTTTCAAATCATTTTGTTGTGAATAATTACCAAATATTTTTGAGTCCTTGAATAGGTATTAGAAATATTTAAAGAATATGAAGCCCTTGGATCAAACTCAATTCAAATTAAAGGGTAAAACCGTCATAGTCTCTTAGGTGATTTGTGGTGTATGAACACCTTTCAAATTTTTTATTGTGAATATTTACAAAATAATTCTGACTCATTGAATATGTATTATATATATTTAAAGCATATGAAGCCCTTGGATCAAACTCAATTTAATCAAAGTGTAAAATCGTCATAGGCTCTTAGGCGATTTATGGTGTATGAACACCTTTCAAATCATTTGTGGTGCTTAATTACCAAATGTTTTTAACTCCTTGAATCGGTATTAGATATATTTAAATCATATGAAGTCCTTGGATCAACCTAAATTTAAATCAAAGGGTAAAACCGTCATAGTCTCTTATGGGATTTGTGGTGTATGAACACCTTTCAAATCATTTTTTGTGCTGAATTACCAAATATTATTGACTCCTTAAATAGGTATTAGATATATTTCAATCATATGAACCCCTAGGATCAAACTTATTTCATATCAAAGGGTAAAACCGTCATAGTCTCTTAGGCGATTTGTGGTGTATGAAAACCTTTCACATCACTTTGTTGTGAATAATTACCAAAATAATTTGAGTCCATGAATAGGTATTAGATATATTTAAATCATATGAAGCCCTTGGATCTAACTCAATTAAAATCAAAGGGTAAAACCATCATAGTCTCTTAGGCAATTTTTTGGTGCATGAACACCTTTCAAATCATTTTTTTTGGCTAATTACCAAATATTTTTGTCTAATTGAATAGCTATTAGATATATTTCAATCATATGAAGCCCTTGGATTAAACTTATTTCACATCAAAGGGTAAAACCGTCATAGTCACTTAGGCGATTTGTGGTGTATGAAAACCTTTGAAATCATTTTGTTGTGAAAAATTACCAAAAACTTTGGAGTCCTTGAATAGGTATTGGATTTATTTCAAGCATATGAAGCCCTTGGATCTAACTCAATTCAAATCAAAGGGTAAAACCGTCATAGTCTCTTAGGCGACTTGTGGTGTATGAACACCTTTCAAATCATTTTGTTGTGAATAATTACCAAATATTTTTGAGTCCTTGAATAGGTATTAGATATATTTAAAGCATATGAAGCTCTTGGATCAAACTCAATTTAAACCAAAGGGTAAAACCGTCATAGTCTCTTATATGATTTGTGGTGTATGAGCATCTTTCAAATCATTTTGTTGTGAATAATTACCAAATATTTTTGAGTCCTTGAATAGGTATTAGAAATATTTAAAGAATATGAAGCCCTTGGATCAAACTCAATTCAAACCAAAGGGTAAAACCGTCATAGTCTCTTAGGTGATTTGTGGTGTATGAACACCTTTCAAATTTTTTTATTGAAAATATTTACAAAATAATTCTGACTCATTGAATATGAATTATATATATTTAAAGCATATAAATCCCTTGGATCAAACTCAATTTAATCAAAGTGTAAAATCGTCATAGGCTCTTAGGCTATTTGTGGTGTATGAACACCTTTCAAATCATTTGTGGTGCTTAATTACCAAATGTTTTTAACTCCTTGAATCGGTATTAGATATATTTAAATCATATGAAGTCCTTGGATCAACCTAAATTTAAATCAAAGGGTAAAACCGTCATAGTCTCTTATGGGATTTGTGGTGTATGAACACCTTTCAAATCATTTTTTGTGCTGAATTACCAAATATTATTGACTCCTTAAATAGGTGTTAGATATATTTCAATCATATGAACCCCTTGGATTAAACTTATTTCATATCAAAGGGTAAAACCGTCATAGTCTCTAGGCCATTTGTGGTGTATGAAAACCTTTCACATCACTTTGTTGTGAATAATTACCAAAATAATGTAAGTCCATGAATAGGTATTAGATATATTTAAATCATATGAAGCCCTTGGATCTAACTCAATTAAAATCAAAGGGTAAAACCTTCATAGTCTCTTATATGATTTGTGGTGTATGAGCACCTTTCAAATCATTTTGTTGTGAATAATTACCAAATATTTTGGTGTCCTTGAATAGGTATTAGACATATTTAAATCTTAGGAAGCCCTTGGATCTAACTCAATTCAAATCAAAGGGTAAAACAGTCATAGTCTCTTAGGCGATTTGTGGTGTATGAACACCTTTCAAATCATTTTGTTGTGAATAATTACCAAATATTTTTGAGTCCTTGAATATGTATTGGATATATTTAAAGCATATGAAGCCCTTGGATCAAAATCAATTCAAGGGTAAAATCGTCATAGTCTCTTAGGCAATTTGTGGTGTATGAACGCCTTTCAAATCAGTTTGTTGTGAATAATTACCAAATATTTTTGAGTCCTTGAATAGGTATTAGATATATTTAAATCATAGGAAGCCCTTGGATCTAGCTCAATTCAAATCAAATGGTAAAACAGTCATAGTCTCTTAGGCGATTTGTGGTGTATGAAAACCTTTGAAATCATTTTGTTGTGAATAATTACCAAAAACTTTTGAGTCCTTGAATAAGTATTGGATATATTTAAAGCATATGAAGCCCTTGGATCTAACTCAATTCAAATCAAAGGTTAAAACCGTCATAGTCTCTTAGGCGATTTGTGGTGTATGAGCACCTTTAAAATCATTTTGTTGTGAATAATTACCAAATATTTTTGTGTCCTTGAATAGGTATTAGATATATTTAAAGCGTATGAAGCTCTTGGATCAAACTCAATTCAAACCAAAGGGTAAAACCGTCATAGTCTCTTATATGATTTGTGGTGTATGAGCACCTTTCAAATTATTTTGTTGTGAATAATTACCAAATATTTTTGAGTCCTTGAATAGGTATTAGAAATATTTAAAGAATATGAAGCCCTTGGATCAAACCTAATTGAAATTAAAGGGTAAAACCGTCATAGTCTCTTAGGTGATTTGTGGTGTATGAACACCTTTCAAATTTTTTTATTGTAAATATTTACAAAATAATTTTGACTCATTGAATATGTATTATATATATTTAAAGCATATGAAGCCCTTGGATCAAACTCAATTTAATCAAAGTGTAAAATCGTCATAGGCTCTTAGGCGATTTGTGGTGTATGAACACCTTTCAAATCATATGTGGTGCTTAATTACCAAATGTTTTTAACTCCTTGAATCGGTATTAGATATATTTAAATCATATGAAGTCCTTGGATCAACCTAAATTTAAATCAAAGGGTAAAACCGTCATAGTCTCTTATGGGATTTGTGGTGTATGAACACCTTTTAAATCATTTTTTGTGCTGAATTACCATATATTATTGTTTCCTTAAATAGGTATAAGATATATTTCAATCATATGAACCCCTTGGATCAAACTATTTTCATATCAAAGGGTAAAACCGTTATAGTCTCTTAGGCGATTTGTGGTGTATGAAAACCTTTCACATCACTTTGTTGTGAATAATTACCAAAATAATTTGAGTCCAAGAATAGGTATTAGATATATTTAAATCATATGAAGCCCTTGGATCTAACTCAATGAAAATCAAAGGGTAAAACCATCATAGTCTCTTAGGCAATTTTTTTGTGCATGAACAGCTTTGAAATCATTTTTGGTGGCTAGTTACCAAATAATTTTCACTCCTTGAATTGGTATTACGTATATTTCAATCATATGAAGCCCTTGGATTAAACTTATTTCAATCAAAGAGTAAAACCGTCATAGTCTCTTAGGCGATTTGTGGTGTATGAACATCTTTCAAATCTGTTTGTTGTGAATAATTACCAAATATTTTTGTGTCCTTGAATAGGTATTAGATATATTTAAATCGTAGGAAGCCCTTGGATCTAACTCAATTCAAATCAAAGGGTAAAACAGGTATAGTCTCTTAGGCGATATGTGGTGTATGAACACCTTTCAAATCATTTTGTTGTGAATAATTACCAAATATTTTTGAGTCCTTGAATAGGGATTAGATATATTTAAAGCATATGAAGCCCTTGGATCATAATCAATTCAAGGGTAAAATCGTCATAGTCTCTTAGTGGATTTGTGGTGTATGAACACCTTTCAATTTTTTTATTGTGAATATTTACAAAATAATTCTGACTCCTTGAATATGTATTAGACATATTTAAATCTTATGAAGCCCTTGGATCAAACTCAATTTAATCAAAGTGTAAAACCGTCATAGTCTCTTAGGCGATTTGTGGTGTATGAACACCTTTCAAATCATTTTTTTTTGGTTAATTACCAAATATTTTTGTCGAACTGAATAGCTATTAGATATATTTCAATCATATGAAGCCCTTGGATTAAACTTATTTCATATCAAAGGGTAAAACCATCATAGTCTCTTAGGCGATTTGTGGTCTATGAAAACCTTTGAAATCATTTTGTTATGAATAATTACCAAAAACTTTTGAGTCCTTGAATAGGTATTGGATATATTTAAAGCATATGAAGCCCTTGGATCTAACTCAATTCAAATCAAAGGGTAAAACCGTCATAGTCTCTTAGGCGATTTGTGGTGTATGAGCACCTTTAAAATCATTTTGTTGTGAATAATTACCAAATATTTTTGAGTCCTTGAATAGGTATTAGATATATTTAAAGCATATGAAGCTCTTGGATCAAACTCAATTCAAACCAAAGGGTAAAACCGTCATAGTCTCTTATATGATTTGTGGTGTATGAGCACCTTTCAAATCATTTTGTTGTGAATAATTACCAAATATTTTTGAGTCCTTGAATAGGTATTAGAAATATTTAAAGAATATGAAGCCCTTGGATCAAACTCAATTCAAATTAAAGGGTAAAACCGTGATAGTCTCTTAGGTGATTTGTGGTGTATGAGCACCTTTCAAATCATTTTGTTGTGAATAATTACCAAATATTTTTGAGTCTTTGAATAGGTATTAGAAATATTTAAAGAATATGAAGCCCTTGGATCAAACTCAATTCAAATTAAAGGGTAAAACCGTCATAGTCTCTTAGGTGATTTGTGGTGTATGAACACCTTTCAAATTTTTTATTGTGAATATTTACAAAATAATTCTGACTCATTGAATATGTATTATATATATTTAAAGCATATGAAGCCCTTGGATCAAACTCAATTTAATCAAAGTGTAAAATCGTCATAGGCTCTTAGGCGATTTATGGTCTATGAACACCTTTCAAATCATTTGTGGTGCTTAATTACCAAATGTTTTTAACTCCTTGAATCGGTATTAGATATATTTAAATCATATGAAGTCCTTGGATCAACCTAAATTTAAATCAAAGGGTAAAACCATCATAGTCTCTTATGGGATTTGTGGTGTATGAACACCTTTCTAATCATTTTTTGTGCTGAATTACCAAATATTATTGACTCCTTAAATAGGTATTAGATATATTTCAATCATATGAACCCCTTGGATCAAACTTATTTCATATCAAAGGGTAAAACCGTCATAGTCTCTTAGGCGATTTGTGGTGTATGAAAACCTTTCACATAACTTTGTTGTGAATAATTACCAAAATAATTTGAGTCCATGAATAGGTATTAGATATATTTAAATCATATGAAGCCCTTGGATCTAACTCAATTAAAATCAAAGGGTAAAACCATCATAGTCTCTTAGGCAATTTTTTGGTGCATGAACACCTTTGAAATCGTTTTTGGTGGCTAGTTACCAAATAATTTTCACTCCTTGAATTGGTATTACGTATATTTCAATCATATGAAGCCCTTGGATTAAACTTATTTCAATCGAAGAGTAAAACCGTCATAGTCTCTTAGGCGATTTGTGGTGTATGAACATCTTTCAAATCAGTTTGTTGTGAATAATTACCAAATATTTTTGTGTCCTTGAATAGGTATTAGATATATTTAAATCTTAGGAAGCCCTTAGATCTAACTCAATTCAAATTAAAGGGTAAAACAGTCATAGTCTCTTAGCCGATTTGTGGCGTATGAACACCTTTCAAATCATTTTGTTGTGAATAATTACCAAATATTTTTGAGTCCTTGAATAGGTATTAGATATATTTACAGCATATGAAGCCCTTGTATCAAAATCAATTCAAGGGTAAAATCGTCATAGTCTCTTAGGCGATTTGTGGTGTATGAACACCTTTCAATTTTTTTTATTGTGAACAATTACAAAATAATTCTGACTCCTTGAATATGTATTAGACATATTTAAATCTTATGAAGCCCTTGGATCAAACTCAATTTATTCAAAGTGTAAAACCGTCATAGTCTCTTAGGCGATTTGTGGTGTATGAACACCTTTCAAATCATTTTTTTTGGTTAATTACCAAATATTTATGCTTCCTTTAATAGGTATTAGATATATTTAAATCATAGTAAGCCCTTGGATTAAAATTATTTCCTATCCAAGGATAAAACCGTCATAGTCTCTTAGGCGAATTGTGGTGTTTGAAAACCTTTCAAATCATTTTGTTGTGAAGAATTACCAAATATTTTTGAGTCCTTGAATAGGTATTAGATATATTTAAAGCATATGAAGCCCTTGGATAAAACTCAATCCAATTCAATGGATAAAACCGTCATAGTCTCTTAGGCGATTTGTGGTGTATGAACACCTTTCAAATCATTTTGTTGTGAATAATTACCAAAAAATTTCGACTCCTTGAATAGGTATTAGATATATTTAAAGCATATAAATCCCTTGGATCAAACTCAATTCAAATCAAAGGGTAAAACCGTCATAGTCTCATAGGGGATTTGTGGTGTATGACCCTTTTCAAATCATTTTTTGTGCTTAATTACCAAATATTATTGACTCCTTGAATAGGTATTAGATATATTTCAATCATATGAACCCCTTGGATCAAACCTATTTCATATCAAAGGGTAAAACCGTCATAGTCTCTTAGGCGATTTGTGGTGTATGATAACCTTTCAAATCACTTTGTTGTGAATAATTACCAAAATAATTTGAGTCCATGAATAGGTATTAGATATATTTAAATCATATGAAGCCCTTAGATCTAACTCAATTCAAATCAAAGGGTAAAACCATCATAGTCTCTTAGGCATTTTTTGGTGTATGAACACCTTTCAAATCATTTTTGGTGTTTAGTTAGCAAATAATTTTCACTCCTTGAATCGGTATTAGGTATATTTCAATCATATTAAGCCCTTGGATTAAACTTATTTCAAATCAAAGGGTAAAACTGTCATAGTCTCTTAGGCGATTTGTGGTCTATGAACCCTTTTCAAATCATTTTGTTTTGAATAATTACCAAATATTTTTGAGTCCATGAATAGGTATTAGATATATTTAAAGCATATGAAGCCCTTGGATCTAACTCAATTCAAATCAAAGGGTAAAACCATCATAGTCTCTTAGGCGATTTGTGGTGTATGAACACCTTTCAAATCTATTTGTTGTGAATAATTACCAAATATTTTTGAGTCCTTGAATAGGTATTAGAAATATTTAAAGCATATGAAGCCCTTGGATCAAACTACATTCAAATTAAAAGGTAAAACCGTCATAGTCTCTTAGGCGATTTGTGGTGTATGAACACCTTTCAAATTTTTTTATTGTGAATATTTACAGAATAATTCTGACTCCTTGAATATGTATTATATATATTTCAAGCATATGAAGCCCTTGGATTAAACTCAATTTAATCAAAGTGTAAAACCGTCATAGTCTCTTAGGAGATTTGTGGTTTATGAACACCTTTCCAATCATTTTTTTAATGTGAATATTTACAAAATAATTCTGACTCCTTGAATATGTATTAGGCATATTTAAATGTTATGAAGCCCTTAGATCAAACTCAATTTAATCAAAGTGTAAAACCGTCATAGTCTCTTAGGCGATTTGTGGTGTATGAACACCTTCAAATCATTTTTGTTGGTTAATTGCTAAATATTTTTGTCTAATTGAATAGCTATTAAATATATTTCAATCATATGAAGCCCTTAGATTAAACTTATTTCATATCAAAGGGTAAAACCGTCATAGTCTCTTAGGCGATTTGTGGTGTATGAAAACCTTTGAAAACATTTTGTTGTGAATAATTACCAAAAACTTTTGAGTCCTTGAATAGGTATTGGATATATTTCAATCATATGAAGCCCTTGGATCTAACTCAATTCAAATCAACGGGTAAAACCGTCATAGTCTCTTAGGCGATTTGTGGTGTATGAACACCTTACAAATCATTTTGTTGTGAATAATTACCAAATATTTTTGAGTCCTTGAATAGGTATTAGATATATTTAAAGCATATGAAGCTCTTGGATCAAACTCAATTTAAACCAAAGGGTAAAACCGTCATAGTCTCTTATATGATTTGTGGTGTATGAGCATCTTTCAAATCATTTTGTTGTGAATAATTACCAAATATTTTTGAGTCCTTCAATAGGTATTAGAAATATTTAAAGAATATGAAGCCCTTGGATCAAACTCAATTCAAACCAAAGGGTAAAACAGTCATAGTCTCTTAGGTGATTTGTGGTGTATGAACACCTTTCAAATTTTTTTATTGTGAATATTTACAAAATAATTCTGACTCATTGAATATTTATTATATATATTTAAAGCATATGAAGCCCTTGGATCAAACTCAATTTAATCAAAGTGTAAAATCGTCATAGGCTCTTAGGCGATTTGTGGTGTATGAACACCTTTCAAATCATTTGTGGTGCTTAATTACCAAATATTTTTAACTCCTTGAATCGGTATTGGATATATTTAAATCATATGAAGTCCTTGGATTAACCTAAATTTAAATCAAAGGGTAAAACTGTCATAGTCTCTTATGGGATTTGTGGTGTATGAACACCTTTCAAATCATTTTTTGTGCTGAATTACCAAATATTATTGACTCCTTAAATAGGTATTAGATATATTGCAATCATATGAACCCCTTGGATCAAACTTATTTCATATCAAAGGTTAAAACCATCATAGTCTCTTAGGCGATTTGTGGTCTATGAACCCCTTTCAAATCATTTTGTTTTGAATAATTACCAAATATTTTTGAGTCCATGAATAGGTATTAGATATATTTAAAGCATATGAAGCCCTTGGATCTAACTCAATTCAAATCAAAGGGTAAAACCATCATAGTCTCTTAGGCGATTTGTGGTGTATGAACACCTTTCAAATCTATTTGTTGTGAATAATTACCAAATATTTTTGAGTCCTTGAATAGGTATTAGAAATATTTAAAGCATATGAAGCCCTTGGATCAAACTCAATTCAAATTAAAAGGTAAAACCGTCATAGTCTCTTAGGCGATTTGTGGTGTATGAACACCTTTCAAATTTTTTTATTGTGAATATTTACAGAATAATTCTGACTCCTTGAATATGTATTATATATATTTCAAGCATATGAAGCCCTTGGATTAAACTCAATTTAATCAAAGTGTAAAACCGTCATAGGCTCTTAGGAGATTTGTGGTTTATGAACACCTTTCCAATCATTTTTTTGGTTAATTACCAAATACTTTTTAACTCCTTTAATAGGTATTAGATATATTTCAATCATATGAAGCCCTTGGATTAAACTTATTTCATATCAAAGGATAAAACCGTCATAGTCTCTTAGGCGATTTGTGGTGTATGAAAACCTTTCAAATCATTTTGTTGTGAATAATTGCCAAATATTTTTGAGCCCTTGAATAGGCATTAGATATATTTATAGCATATGAAGCTCTTCGATCAAACTCAATTCAAATCAAAGGGTAAAACCGTCATAGTCTCTTAGGCGATTTGTGGTGTATGAAAACCTTTCAAATCACTTTGTTGTGAATAATTACCAAAATAATTTGAGTCCATGAATAGGTATTAGACATATTTAAATCATATGAATCCCTTGGATCTAACTCAATTCAAATCAAAGGATAAAACCATCATAGTCTCTTAGGAAATGTTTTGGTGCATGAACACCTTTCAAATCATTTTTGGTGGTTAGTTACCAAATAATTTTCAATCCTTAAATTGGTATTACGTATATTTCAATCATATGAAGCCCTTGGATTAAACTTATTTCAATGAAAGGGTAAAACCGTCATAGTCTCTTAGGCGATTTGTGGTGTATGAACACCTTTCAAATCAGTTTGTTGTGAATAATTACCAAATATTTTTGAGTCCTTGAATAGGTATTAGATATATTTAAAGCATATGAAGCCCTGGGATCAAACTCAATTCAAATCAAAGGGTAAAACCATCATAGTCTCTTAGGCGTATTGTGGTGTATGAACACCTTTCAAAAAAATTTATTGTGAATAGGTATGAACACCTTTCAAATCAGTTTGTTGTGAGTAATTACCAAATATTTTTGAGTCCTTGAATAGGTATTAGATATATTTAAATCATAGGAAGCCCTTGGATCTAAATCAATTCAAATCAAATGGTAAAACAGTCATAGTCTCTTAATCGATTTGTGGTGTTTGAACACCTTTCAAATCATTTTGTTGTGAATAATTACCAAATATTTTTGAGTCCTCGAATAGGTATTAGAAATATTTAAAGCATATGAAGCCTTTGGATAAAACTCAATTCAAATCAAAGGGTAAAACCATCATAGTCTCTTAGGCGTTTTGTGGTGTATGAACACCTTTCAAAAAAATTTATTGTGAATAGGTATGAACACCTTTCAAATCAGTTTGTTGTGAATAATTACCAAATATTTTTGAGTCCTTGAATAGGTATTAGATATATTAAAATCATAGGAAGCCCTTGGATCTAAATCAATTCAAATCAAATGGTAAAACAGTCATAGTCTCTTAAGCGATTTATGGTGTATGAACACCTTTCAAATCATTTTGTTGTGAATAATTACCAAATATTTTTGACTCCTTTAATAGGTATTAGATATATTTCAATCATATGATGCCCTTGGATTAAACTAATTTCATATCAAAGGATAAAACCATCATAGTCTCTTAGGCGATTTGTGGTGTATGAAAACCTTTCAAATCACTTTGTTGTGAATAATGACTAAAATAATTTGAGTCCATGAATAGGTATTAGATATATTTAAATCATATGAGTCCCTTGGATCTAACTCAATTCAAATCAAAGGATAAAACCATCATAGTCTCTTAGGCAATTTTTTGGTGAATGAACACCATTCAAATCATTTTTGGTGGTTAGTTACCCAATAATTTCATTCCTTGAATTGGTATTACGTATATTTCAATCATATGAAGCCCTTGGATTAAACTTATTTCAATCAAAGGGTAAAACCGTCATAGTCTCTTAGGCGATTTGTGGTGTATGAACACCTTTCAAATTAGTTTGTTGTAAATAATTACCAAATATTTTTGAGTCCTTGAATAGGTATTAGATATATTTAAATCACAGGAAGCCCTTGGATCTAACTCAATTCAAATCAAAGGGTAAAACAGTCATAGTCTCTTAGGCGATTTGTGGTGTATGAACACCTTTCAAATCATTTTGTTGTGAATAATTACAAAATATTTTTGAGTCCTTGAATATGTATTAGATATATTTAAAGCTTATAAAGCCCTTGGATCAAACTCAATTTAATCAAAGTGTAAAACCGTCATAGTCTCTTAGGCGATTTGTGGTGTATGAACACCTTTCAAATCATTTTTTTTGGTTAATTACCAAATATTTTTGACTCCTTTAATAGGTATTTGATATATTTCAATCATATGAAGCCCTTCGATTAAAATTATTTCCTATCAAAGGATAAAACTGTCATAGTCTCTTAGGCGATTTGTGGTGTATGAAAACCTTTCAAATCATTTTGTTGTGAATAATTACCAAATATTTTTGAGTCCTTGAATAGGTATTAGATATATTTAAAGCATATGAAGCCCTAGGATCAAACTCAATAAAAATCAATGGATAAAACCGTCATAGTCTCTTAGGCGATTTGTGGTGTATGAACACCTATCAAATCATTTTGTTGTGAATAATTACCAAATATTTTTGACTCCTTGAATAGGTATTAGATATATTTAAAGCATATGAATCTCTTGGATCAAACTCAATTCAAATCAAAGGGTAAAACCTTCATAGTCTCTCAGGGGATTTGTGGTGTATGACCCTTTTTCAAATCATTTTTTGTGCTTAATTACCAAATATTATTGACTCCGTGAATAGGTAATAGATATATTTCAATCATATGAACCCCTTGGATCAAAATTATTTCATATCAAAGGGTAAAACCGTCATAGTCTCTTAGGCGATTTGTGGTGTAGGAAAACCTTTCATATCATTTTGTTGTGAATAATTACCAAATATTTTTGAGTCCTTGAATAGGTATTAGATGTATTTAAAGAATATGAAGCTCTTGGATCAAATTCAATTCAAATCAAAGGGTAAAACCGTCATAGTCTCTTAGGCTATTTATGGTGTATGAACACCTTTCAAATCATTTGTGGTGCTTAATTACGAAATGTTTTTAACTCCTTGAATCTGTATTAGATATATTTCAATCATATGAAGTCCTTGGATCAACCTAAATTTAAATCAAAGGGTAAAACCGTCATAGTCTCTTAGGGGATTTGTGGTGTATGAACACCTTTCCAATCATTTTTTGTGCTTAATTACCAAATATTATTGACTGCTTAAATAGGTATTAGATATATTTCAATCATATGAACCCCTTGGATCAAACTTATTTCATATCAAAGGGTAAAACCGTCATAGTCTCTTAGGCGATTTGTGGTGTATGAAAACCTTTCAAATCACTTTGTTGTGAATAATTACCAAAATAATTTGAGTCCATGAATAGGTGTTAGATATATTTAAATCATATGAAGCCCTTGGATCTAACTTAATTCAAATCAAAGGGTAAAACCATCATAGTCTCTTAGGCATTTTTTGGTGTATGAACTCCTTTCCAATCATATTTGGTGGTTAGTTAGCAAATAATTTTCACTCCTTGAATTGGTATTAGGTATATTTCAATCATATGAAGCCTTTGGATTAAACTTATTTCAAATCAAAGGGTAAAATCGTCATAGTCTCTTAGGCGATTTGTGGTGTATGAACACCTTTCAAATAATTTTGGTGTGAATAATTACCAAATAATTTTGAGTCCTTCAATAGGTATTAGATATATTTAAAGCATATGAATCCCTTGGATCTAACTCAATTCAAATCAAACGGTAAAACCATCATAGTCTTTAAGGCGATTTGTGGTGTATGAACACCTTTCAAATCATTTTGTTGTGAATAATTACCAAATATTTTTGAGTCCTTCAATAGGTATTAGAAATATTTAAAGCATATGAAGCCTTTGGATCAAACTCAATTCAAATCAAAGGGTAAAACCATCATAGTCACTTAGGCGATTTGTGGTGTATGAACACCTTTCAAAAAAAATTATTGTGAATATTTACAAAATAATTCTGACTCCTTGAATATGTATTATATATATTTAAAGCATATGAAGCCCTTGGATCAAACTAAATTTAATCAAAGTGTAAAACCGTCATCGGCTCTTAGGCGATTTGTGGTGTATGAACACCTTTCAAATCTTTTTTTTGGTTAATTACCAAATATTTTTGACTCCTTTAATAGGTATTAAATATATTTCAATCATATGATGCCCTTGGATTAAAATAATTTCATATCAAAGGATATAACCGTCATAGTCTCTTAGGCGATTTGTGGTGTATGAAAACCTTTCAAATCACTTTGTTGTGAATAATGACTAAAATAATTTGAGTCCATGAATAGTTATTAGATATATTTAAATCATATGAGTCCCTTGGATCTAACTCAATTCAAATCAAAGGATAAAACCATCATAGTCTCTTAGGCAATTTTTTGGTGAATGAACACCATTCAAATCATTTTTGGTGGTTAGTTACCCAATAATTTCACTCCTTGAATTGGTATTACGTATATTTCAATCATATGAAGCCCTTGGATTAAACTTATTTCAATCAAAGGGTAAAACCGTCATAGTCTCTTAGGCGATTTGTGGTGTATGAACACCTTTCAAATTAGTTTGTTGTAAATAATTACCAAATATTTTTGAGTCCTTGAATAGGTATTAGATATATTTAAATCACAGGAAGCCCTTGGATCTAACTCAATTCAAATCAAAGGGTAAAACAGTCATAGTCTCTTAGGCGATTTGTGGTGTATGAACACCTTTCAAATCATTTTGTTGTGAATAATTACAAAATATTTTTGAGTCCTTGAATATGTATTAGATATATTTAAAGCTTATGAAGCCCTTGGATCAAACTCAATTTAATCAAAGTGTAAAACCGTCATAGTCTCTTAGGCGATTTGTGGTGTATGAACACCTTTCAAATCATTTTTTTTGGTTAATTACCAAATATTTTTGACTCCTTTAATAGGTATTTGATATATTTCAATCATATGAAGCCCTTCGATTAAAATTATTTCCTATCAAAGGATAAAACTGTCATAGTCTCTTAGGCGATTTGTGGTGTATGAAAACCTTTCAAATCATTTTATTGTGAATAATTACCAAATATTTTTGAGTCCTTGAATAGGTATTAGATATATTTAAAGCATATGAAGCCCTAGGATCAAACTCAATAAAAATCAATGGATAAAACCGTCATAGTCTCTTAGGCGATTTGTGGTGTATGAACACCTATCAAATCATTTTGTTGTGAATAATTACCAAATATTTTTGACTCCTTGAATAGGTATTAGATATATTTAAAGCATATGAATCTCTTGGATCAAACTCAATTCAAATCAAAGGGTAAAACCTTCATAGTCTCTCAGGGGATTTGTGGTGTATGACCCTTTTTCAAATCATTTTTTGTGCTTAATTACCAAATATTATTGACTCCGTGAATAGGTAATAGATATATTTCAATCATATGAACCCCTTGGATCAAAATTATTTCATATCAAAGGGTAAAACCGTCATAGTCTCTTAGGCGATTTGTGGTGTAGGAAAACCTTTCATATCATTTTGTTGTGAATAATTACCAAATATTTTTGAGTCCTTGAATAGGTATTAGATGTATTTAAAGAATATGAAGCTCTTGGATCAAACTCAATTCAAATCAAAGGGTAAAACCGTCATAGTCTCTTAGGCTATTTATGGTGTATGAACACCTTTCAAATCATTTGTGGTGCTTAATTACGAAATGTTTTTAACTCCTTGAATCTGTATTAGATATATTTCAATCATATGAAGTCCTTGGATCAACCTAAATTTAAATCAAAGGGTAAAACCGTCATAGTCTCTTAGGGGATTTGTGGTGTATGAACACCTTTCCAATCATTTTTTGTGCTTAATTACCAAATATTATTGACTGCTTAAATAGGTATTAGATATATTTCAATCATATGAACCCCTTGGATCAAACTTATTTCATATCAAAGGGTAAAACCGTCATAGTCTCTTAGGCGATTTGTGGTGTATGAAAACCTTTCAAATCACTTTGTTGTGAATAATTACCAAAATAATTTGAGTCCATGAATAGGTGTTAGATATATTTAAATCATATGAAGCCCTTGGATCTAACTTAATTCAAATCAAAGGGTAAAACCATCATAGTCTCTTAGGCATTTTTTGGTGTATGAACTCCTTTCCAATCATATTTGGTGGTTAGTTAGCAAATAATTTTCACTCCTTGAATTGGTATTAGGTATATTTCAATCATATGAAGCCTTTGGATTAAACTTATTTCAAATCAAAGGGTAAAATCGTCATAGTCTCTTAGGCGAATTGTGGTGTATGAACACCTTTCAAATCATTTTGGTGTGAATAATTACCAAATAATTTTGAGTCCTTGAATAGGTATTAGATATATTTAAAGCATATGAAGCCCTTGGATCTAACTCAATTCAAATCAAACGGTAAAACCATCATAGTCTTTAAGGCGATTTGTGGTGTATGAACACCTTTCAAATCATTTTGTTGTGAATAATTACCAAATATTTTTGAGTCCTTGAATAGGTATTAGAAATATTTAAAGCATATGAAGCCTTTGGATCAAACTCAATTCAAATCAAAGGGTAAAACCATCATAGTCACTTAGGCGATTTGTGATGTATGAACACCTTTCAAAAAAAATTATTGTGAATATTTACAAAATAATTCTGACTCCTTGAATATGTATTATATATATTTAAAGCATATGAAGCCGTTAGATCAAACTAAATTTAATCAAAGTGTAAAACCGTCATCGGCTCTTAGGCGATTTGTGGTGTATGAACACCTTTCAAATCTTTTTTTTGGTTAATTACCAAATATTTTTGACTCCTTTAATAGGTATTAAATATATTTCAATCATAGGATGCCCTTGGATTAAACTAATTTCATATCAAAGGATAAAACCGTTATAGTCTCTTAGGCGATTTATGGTGTATGAAAACCTTTCAAATCACTTTGTTGTGAATAATGACTAAAATAATTTGAGTCCATGAATAGGTATTAGATATATTTAAATCATATGAGTCCCTTGGATCTAACTCAATTCAAATCAAAGGATAAAACCATCATAGTCTCTTAGGCAATTTTTTGGTGAATGAACACCATTCAAATCATTTTTGGTGGTTAGTTACCCAATAATTTCACTCCTTGAATTGGTATTACGTATATTTCAATCATATGAAGCCCTTGGATTAAACTTATTTCAATCAAAGGGTAAAACCGTCATAGTCTCTTAGGCGATTTGTGGTGTATGAACACCTTTCAAATTAGTTTGTTGTAAATAATTACCAAATATTTTTGAGTCCTTGAATAGGTATTAGATATATTTAAATCACAGGAAGCCCTTGGATCTAACTCAATTCAAATCAAAGGGTAAAACAGTCATAGTCTCTTAGGCGATTTGTGGTGTATGAACACCTTTCAAATCATTTTGTTGTGAATAATTACAAAATATTTTTGAGTCCTTGAATATGTATTAGATATATTTAAAGCTTATGAAGCCCTTGGATCAAACTCAATTTAATCAAAGTGTAAAACCGTCATAGTCTCTTAGGCGATTTGTGGTGTATGAACACCTTTCAAATCATTTTTTTGGTTAATTACCAAATATTTTTGACTCCTTTAATAGGTATTTGATATATTTCAATCATATGAAGCCCTTCGATTAAAATTATTTCCTATCAAAGGATAAAACTGTCATAGTCTCTTAGGCGATTTGTGGTGTATGAAAACCTTTCAAATCATTTTATTGTGAATAATTACCAAATATTTTTGAGTCCTTGAATAGGTATTAGATATATTTAAAGCATATGAAGCCCTAGGATCAAACTCAATAAAAATCAATGGATAAAACCGTCATAGTCTCTTAGGCGATTTGTGGTGTATGAACACCTATCAAATCATTTTGTTGTGAATAATTACCAAATATTTTTGACTCCTTGAATAGGTATTAGATATATTTAAAGCATATGAATCTCTTGGATCAAACTCAATTCAAATCAAAGGGTAAAACCTTCATAGTCTCTCAGGGGATTTGTGGTGTATGACCCTTTTTCAAATCATTTTTTGTGCTTAATTACCAAATATTATTGACTCCGTGAATAGGTAATAGATATATTTCAATCATATGAACCCCTTGGATCAAAATTATTTCATATCAAAGGGTAAAACCGTCATAGTCTCTTAGGCGATTTGTGGTGTAGGAAAACCTTTCATATCATTTTGTTGTGAATAATTACCAAATATTTTTGAGTCCTTGAATAGGTATTAGATGTATTTAAAGAATATGAAGCTCTTGGATCAAACTCAATTCAAATCAAAGGGTAAAACCGTCATAGTCTCTTAGGCTATTTATGGTGTATGAACACCTTTCAAATCATTTGTGGTGCTTAATTACGAAATGTTTTTAACTCCTTGAATCTGTATTAGATATATTTCAATCATATGAAGTCCTTGGATCAACCTAAATTTAAATCAAAGGGTAAAACCGTCATAGTCTCTTAGGGGATTTGTGGTGTATGAACACCTTTCCAATCATTTTTTGTGCTTAATTACCAAATATTATTGACTGCTTAAATAGGTATTAGATATATTTCAATCATATGAACCCCTTGGATCAAACTTATTTCATATCAAAGGGTAAAACCGTCATAGTCTCTTAGGCGATTTGTGGTGTATGAAAACCTTTCAAATCACTTTGTTGTGAATAATTACCAAAATAATTTGAGTCCATGAATAGGTGTTAGATATATTTAAATCATATGAAGCCCTTGGATCTAAGTTAATTCAAATCAAAGGGTAAAACCATCATAGTCTCTTACGCATTTTTTGGTGTATGAACTCCTTTCCAATCATATTTGGTGGTTAGTTAGCAAATAATTTTCACTCCTTGAATTGGTATTAGGTATATTTCAATCATATGAAGCCTTTGGATTAAACTTATTTCAAATCAAAGGGTAAAATCGTCATAGTCTCTTAGGCGATTTGTGGTGTATGAACACCTTTCAAATAATTTTGGTGTGAATAATTACCAAATAATTTTGAGTCCTTCAATAGGTATTAGATATATTTAAAGCATATGAATCCCTTGGATCTAACTCAATTCAAATCAAACGGTAAAACCATCATAGTCTTTAAGGCGATTTGTGGTGTATGAACACCTTTCAAATCATTTTGTTGTGAATAATTACCAAATATTTTTGAGTCCTTCAATAGGTATTAGAAATATTTAAAGCATATGAAGCCTTTGGATCAAACTCAATTCAAATCAAAGGGTAAAACCATCATAGTCACTTAGGCGATTTGTGGTGTATGAACACCTTTCAAAAAAATTTATTGTGAATATTTACAAAATAATTCTGACTCCTTGAATATGTATTATATATATTTAAAGCATATGAAGCCCTTGGATCAAACTAAATTTAATCAAAGTGTAAAACCGTCATCGGCTCTTAGGCGATTTGTGGTGTATGAACACCTTTCAAATCTTTTTTTTGGTTAATTACCAAATATTTTTGACTCCTTTAATAGGTATTAAATATATTTCAATCATATGATGCCCTTGGATTAAAATAATTTCATATCAAAGGATATAACCGTCATAGTCTCTTAGGCGATTTGTGGTGTATGAAAACCTTTCAAATCACTTTGTTGTGAATAATGACTAAAATAATTTGAGTCCATGAATAGTTATTAGATATATTTAAATCATATGAGTCCCTTGGATCTAACTCAATTCAAATCAAAGGATAAAACCATCATAGTCTCTTAGGCAATTTTTTGGTGAATGAACACCATTCAAATCATTTTTGGTGGTTAGTTACCCAATAATTTCACTCCTTGAATTGGTATTACGTATATTTCAATCATATGAAGCCCTTGGATTAAACTTATTTCAATCAAAGGGTAAAACCGTCATAGTCTCTTAGGCGATTTGTGGTGTATGAACACCTTTCAAATTAGTTTGTTGTAAATAATTACCAAATATTTTTGAGTCCTTGAATAGGTATTATATATATTTAAATCACAGGAAGCCCTTGGATCTAACTCAATTCAAATCAAAGGGTAAAACAGTCATAGTCTCTTAGGCGATTGGTGGTGTATGAACACCTTTCAAATCATTTTGTTGTGAATAATTACAAAATATTTTTGTGTCCTTGAATATGTATTAGATATATTTAAAGCTTATGAAGCCCTTGGATCAAACTCAATTTAATCAAAGTGTAAAACCGTCATAGTCTCTTAGGCGATTTGTGGTGTATGAACACCTTTCAAATCATTTTTTTTGGTTAATTACCAAATATTTTTGACTCCTTTAATAGGTATTTGATATATTTCAATCATATGAAGCCCTTGGATTAAAATTATTTCCTATCAAAGGATAAAACCGTCATAGTCTCTTAGGCGATTTGTGGTGTATAAAAACCTTTCAAATCATTTTGTTGTGAATAATTACCAAATATTTTTGAGTCCTTGAATAGGTATTAGATATATTTAAAGCATATGAAGCCCTAGGATCAAACTCAATAAAAATCAATGGATAAAACCGTCATAGTTTCTTAGGCGATTTGTGGTGTATGAACACCTTTCAAATCATTTTGTTGTGAATAATTACCAAATATTTTTGACTCCTTGAATAGGTATTAGATATATTTAAAGCATATGAATCCCTTGGATCAAACTCAATTCAAATCAAAGGGTAAAACCTTCATAGTCTCTCAGGGGATTTGTGGTGTATGACCCTTTTCAAATCATTTTTTGTGCTTAATTACCAAATATTATTGACTCCGTGAATAGGTAATAGATATATTTCAATCATATGAACCCCTTGGATCAAAATTATTTCATATCAAAGGGTAAAACCGTCATAGTCTCTTAGGCGATTTGTGGTGTAGGAAAACCTTTCAAATAATTTTGTTGTGAATAATTACCAAATATTTTTGAGTCCTTGAATAGGTATTAGATGTATTTAAAGAATATGAAGCTCTTGGATCAATCTCAATTCAAATCAAAGGGTAAAACCGTCATAGTCTCTTAGGCGATTTATGGTGTAAGAACACCTTTCAAATCATATGTGGTGCTTAATTACGAAATGTTTTTAACTCCTTGAATCTGTTTTAGACATATTTCAATCATATAAAGTCCTTGGATCAACCTAAATTTAAATCAAAGGGTAAAACCGTCATAGTCTCTTAGGGGATTTGTGGTGTATGAACACCTTTCCAATCATTTTTTGTGCGTAATTACCAAATATTATTGACTGCTTAAATAGGTATTAGATATATTTCAATCATATGAACCCCTTGGATCAAACTTATTTCATATCAAAGGGTAAAACCGTCATAGTCTCTTAGGCGATTTATGGTGTATGAAAACCTTTCAAATCACTTTGTTGTGAATAATTACCAAAATAATTTGAGTCCATGAATAGGTATTAGATATATTTAAATCATATGAAGCCCTTGGATCTAACTTAATTCAAATCAAAGGGTAAAACCATCATAGTCTCTTAGGCATTTTTTGGTGTATGAACTCCTTTCCAATCATATTTGGTGGTTAGTTAGCAAATAATTTTCACTCCTTGAATTGGTATTAGGTATATTTCAATCATATGAAGCCTTTGGATTATACTTTTTCAAATCAAAGGGTAAAATCGTCATAGTCTCTTAGGCGATTTGTGGTGTATGAACACCTTTCAAATCATTTTGGTGTGAATAATTACCAAATAATTTTGAGTCCTTGAATAGGTATTAGATATATTTAAAGCATATGAAGCCCTTGGATCTAACTCAATTCAAATCAAACGGTAAAACCATCATAGTCTTTAAGGCGATTTGTGGTGTATGAACACCTTTCAAATCATTTTGTTGTGAATAATTACCAACTATTTTTGAGTTTTTGAATAGGTATTAGAAATATTTAAAGCATATGAAGCCCTTGGATCAAACTCAATTCAAATTAAAGGGTAAAACCGTCATAGTCTCTTAGGCGATTTGTGGTGTATGAACACATTTCAAATCATTTGTGGAGCTTAATAACCAAATTTTTTTAACTGCTTCAATCGGTATTAGATATATTTCAATCATATGAAGTCCTTGGATCAACCTAAATTCAAATCAAAGGGTAATAACGTCATAGTCTCTTAGGAGATTTGTGGTGTACTAACACCTTTCAAATCATTTTGTTGTAAATATCTACCAAATATTTTTGAGTCCATGAATAGGTACTAGATATATTTAATTCATACGAAACCCTTGGATCAAACTCATTTCAAATTAAAGGGTAAAACAGTCATAGTCGCTTAGGCGATTTGTGGTGTATGAAAACCTTTCAAATCACTTTGTTGTGAATAATTACCAAAATAATTTGAGTCCATGAATAGGTATTAGATATATTTAAATCATATGAAGCCCTTGGATCTAACTCAATTCAAATCAAAGGATAAAAACATCATAGTCTCTTAGGCATTTTTTGGTGTATGAACACCTTTCAATTCATTTTTGGTGGTTAGTTAGCAAATAATTTTCACTGCTTGAATTGGTATTAGGTATATTTCAATCATATGAAGCCCTTGGATTAAACTTATTTAAAATCAAAGGATAAAACCGTCATAGTCTCTTAGGCGATTTGTGGTGTATGAACACCTTTCAAATCATTTTGTTGTGAATAATTACCAAATATTTTTTAGTCCTCGAATAGGTATTAGGGATATTTAAAGCATATGAAGCCCTTGGATATAACTCAATACAAATCAAAGCGTAAAACCGTCATAGTCTGTTAGGGGATTTGTGGTGTATGAAAATTTTTCAAATCATTTTGTTGTGAATATTTATGACTCCTTGAATAAGTATCAGATATATTTAAAGCATATGAAGCTCTTGGATCAAACTCAATTTAAATCAATGAGTAAAGTCGTCATAGTCTATTAGGCAATTTGTGGTGTATGAAAACCTTTCAAATCAGTTTGTTAAAATAATTACCAAATATTTTCGAGTCCTTGAATAGTTATTAGATCTATTTAAAGCATATCAAGCCCTTGGATCAAACTCAATTCAAATTAAAGGTTAAAACCGTCATAGTCTCTTAAGAGATTTGTGGTGTAAGAACACCTTTCAAATCATTTTTTGTGGTTAATTACCAAATGTTTTTGACTCCTTGAATATCTATTAGATATATTTCAATCATATGAAGCCCTTGGATCAAACTGATTTCATATCAAATGGTAAAACCGTCATAGTCTATTAGGCGATTTGTGGTGTATAAAAACCTTTGAAATCATTTTTTTGTGAATAATTACCAAAAAATTATGAGTCCTTGAATAGGTTTTAGATATATTTAAAGCATATGAAGACCTTGGATATAACTCAATTCAAATCAAAGGGTAAAATCGTCATAGTCTCTAAGGCGATTTGTGGTGTATGAACACCTTTCAAATCATCTTGTTATGAATAATTACCAAATATTTTTGAGTCCATGAATAGGTATTAGATATATTTAAAGCATATGAAGCCCTTGGATCAAACTCAATTCAAATTAAAGGGTAAAACTTTCATAGTCTCTTAGGCGATTTGTGGTGTATGACTACCTTTTAAAAAAATTTATTGTGAATATTGCCCAAATAATTCTAACTCCTTGAATACGTATTTGATATATTTAAAGCATATGAAGCCCTTGGATCAAAGTCAATTTAATCAAAGTGTAAAACGATCGTAGTCTCTTAGGCGATTTGTGGTGTATAAACACCTTTCCAATCATTTTGTTGTGAATATTTATCAAAAAAAATTGAGTCCTTGAATAGGTATTAAATCTATTTAAAGCATATGAAGCCCTTGGATTTAACTCAATACAAATCAAAGGGTAAAACCGTCATAGTCTCTTAGGGGATTTGTGGTGTATGAACACCTTTCAAATCATTTTTTTGGTTAATTATCAAATATTTTTGACTCCTTGAATAGGTATTAAATATATTTCAATCATATGAAGCCTTTGGATTAAAATTATTTCATATCAAAGGATAAAACCGTCATAGTCTCTTAGGCGATTTGTGGTGTATGAACACCTTTGAAATCATTTTGTTGTGAGTAATTACCACATATTTTTTAGTCCTTGAATTGGTATTAGATATATTTAAAGCGTATGAAGCCCTTGGATCAAACTCAATTCAAATTAAAGGGTAAAACCGTCTTAGTCTCTTAGGCGATTTGTGGTGTATGAACACCTTTCAAATCATTTGTGGTGCTTAATTACCAAATTTTTTTAACTTCTTAAATCGGTATTAGATATATTTCAATCATATGAAGTCCTTGGATCAACCTAAATTCAAATCAAAGGGTAAAAACGTCATAGTCTCATAGGCGATTTGTGGTGTATGAACACCTTTCAAATCATTTTGTTGTAAATAACTTCCAAATATTTTTGAGTCCTTGAATATATACTAGATATATTTAATGCATACGAAGCCCTTGGATCAAACTCAATTCAAATTAAAGGGTAAAACCGTCATAGTCTCTTAGGTGATTTGTGGTGCATGAACACCTTTCAAATTTTTTTATTGTGAATATTTACAAAATAATTCCGACTCCTTGAATATGTATTAGATATATTTAAAGCATATGAAGCCCTTGGATCAAACTCAATTTAATCAAAGTGTAAAACCGTCATAGTCTCTTAGGCGATTTGTGGTGTGTGAACACCTTTCAAATCATTTTGTTATGAATATTTACCAAATTTTTTTGAGTCCTTGAATAGGTATTAGATCTATTTAAAGCATATGAAGCCCTTGGATATAACTCAATACAAATCAAAGCGTAAAACCGTCATAGTCTGTTAGGCGATTTGTGGTGTATGAAAACGTTTCAAATCATTT
Organism: Patellifolia procumbens; assembly: GCA_947645195.1. Lineage (NCBI taxonomy): Eukaryota > Viridiplantae > Streptophyta > Magnoliopsida > Caryophyllales > Amaranthaceae > Patellifolia > Patellifolia procumbens. Next base: position 125,044 of record CANSGD010001050.1, on the reverse strand, counting down.
TGTTGTGAATATTTATAAAATATTTATGACTCCTTGAATAAGTATCAGATATATTTAAAGCATATGAAGCTCTTGGATCAAACTCAATTTAAATCAATGAGTAAAGTCGTCATAGTCTATTAGGCAATTTGTGGTGTATGAAAACCTTTCAAATCAGTTTGTTAAAATAATTACCAAATATTTTCGAGTCCTTGAATAGTTATTAGATCTATTTAAAGCATATCAAGCCCTTGGATCAAACTCAATTCAAATTAAAGGGTAAAGCCGTCATAGTCTCTCAGGAGATTTGTGGTGTAAGAACACCTTTCAAATCATTTTTTGTGGTTAATTACCAAATATTTTTGACTCCTTGAATATCTATTAGATATATTTCAATCATATGAAGCCCTTGGATCAAACTGATTTCATATCAAATGGTAAAACCGTCATAGTCTATTAGGCGATTTGTGGTGTATAAAAACCTTTGAAATTATTTTTTGTGAATAATTACCAAAAAATTATGAGTCCTTGAATAGGTTTTAGATATATTTAATGCATATGAAGACCTTGGATATAACTCAATTCAAATCAAAGGGTAAAATCGTCATAGTCTCTAAGGCGATTTGTGGTGTATGAACACCTTTCAAATCATCTTGTTATGAATAATTACCAAATATTTTTGACTCCTTGAATCGGTATTAGATATACTTATCATATACCTCTTCAATCATCCCATATCAATCAACCTAGTTTATTATAGCCTTCCCACTTCAAAAAGCGTACCTTTTGGTCCATTTTTTTTGATATTTCTATTTTCCCTCACCTTTCCCCTCCCTTCCCTCCCCTTCCCCCCCCCCCCCCCCCTTCCCATCTCCCCCCTCCTTGCCTCCCTCGCTTTCCCCCCCCGAACGAGAAACTCAATCATATGAAGCACTCTGTTCAAAATTATTTCAAATTAATGGGTAAAACCGTCATAGTCTCTTAGGCGATTTGTCGTGTATGAACACCTTTCAAGTAATTTTTTGTGCCTAATTACCAAATATTTTTGACTCGTTAAATAGGTATTAGATATATTTCAATCATATATAGCCCTTGGATCAAACTACATTCAAAACAAAGCGTAAAACCGTCATAATTTCTTAGGCGATTTGTGGTGAATGAACACCTTTCAAATTATTTTTTGTTGAATAATTATCAAATATTTTTGAATTCTTGATTAGGTATTAGATATATTTAAAGCATATGAAGCCCTTGGATCAAACTTAATTCAAAACAAAGGGTAAAACCGTCATAGTCTCTTATTCGATTTTTGGTGAATGCTGATCTTTCAAATCATTTTGTTGTGAATAATTACCAAATATTTTTGAGTCCTTCAATAGGTATTATATCAATTTAAAGCATATGAAGTCCTTGGAACAAACTCAATTCAAATCAAAGGGTCCAATCGTCATAGTCTGTTAGGGGATTTGTGGTGTATGAACACCTTTCAAATCATTTTTTTGTGCTTAATTACCAAATATTTTTTATTTATTGAATAGGTATTAAATATATTTCAATCATGTGAAGCCCTTGGATCAAACCTATTTCATATCAGAGGGTAAAACCGTCATAGTCTCTTAGACGATTTGTGGTGTATGAAAACCTTTTAAATCATTTTGTTGTGAATAATTTCCAAAAAAAATTTGAGTCCTGGAATAGGTATTAGATAGATTTAAAGCATATGAAGCCCTTGGATGAAACTCAATTCAAATCAAAGGGTAAAATCGTCATAGTCTTTTAGGCGATTTTTAGTGTATGAACACCTTTCAAATCAATTTTTTTGCTTAATTACTAAATATTTTTCACTCCCTGAATTGGTATTTGGTATATTTCAATCATATGAAGCCCTTGGATCAAACTTATTTCAAATCAAAGGGTAAAACCGTCATAGTCTCTTAGGCGATTTTGTGTGTATGAACATCTTTCAAATTATTTTGTTGTGAATAATTACCAAATATTTTTGAGTCCTTGAATAGGTATTAGATATATTTAAAGCATATGAAGCCCTTGGATTAAACTCAATTAAAATTAATGGGTAAAATCGTCATAGTCTCTTAGGCGATTTGTGGTGTATGAACACCTTTCAAATCATTTGTTGTGCTTAATTACCAAATGTTTTTGACCCCTTGAATCGATATTAGATATATTTCAATCATATGAAGCACTCTGTTCAAAATTATTTCAAATTAATGGGTAAAACCGTCATAGTCTCTTAGGCGATTTGTCGTGTATGAACACCTTTCAAGTAATTTTTTGTGCCTAATTACCAAATATTTTTGACTCGTTAAATAGGTATTAGATATATTTCAATCATATGTAGCCCTTGGATCAAACTACATTCAAAACAAAGCGTAAAACCGTCATAATTTCTTAGGCGATTTGTGGTGAATGAACACCTTTCAAATTATTTTTTGTTGAATAATTATCAAATATTTTTGAATTCTTGATTAGGTATTAGATATATTTAAAGCATATGAAGCCCTTGGATCAAACTCAATTCAAAACAAAGGGTAAAACCGTCATAGTCTCTTATTCGATTTTTGGTGAATGCTGATCTTTCAAATCATTTTGTTGTGAATAATTACCAAATATTTTTGAGTCCTTCAATAGGTATTATATCAATTTAAAGCATATGAAGTCCTTGGAACAAACTCAATTCAAATCAAAGGGTCCAATCGTCATAGTCTGTTTGGGGATTTGTGGTGTATGAACACCTTTCAAATCATTTTTTTGTGCTTAATTACCAAATATTTTTTATTTATTGAATAGGTATTAAATATATTTCAATCATGTGAAGCCCTTGGATCAAACCTATTTCATATCAGAGGGTAAAACCGTCATAGTCTCTTAGACGATTTGTGGTGTATGAAAACCTTTTAAATCATTTTGTTGTGAATAATTTCAAAAAAAAATTTGAGTCCTGGAATAGGTATTAGATAGATTTAAAGCATATGAAGCCCTTGGATTAAACTCAATTCAAATCGCCCCCTTGGATTAAACTCAATTCAAATTAATGGGTAAAATCGTCATAGTCTCTTAGGCGATTTGTGGTGTCTGAACACCTTTCAAATCATTTGTTGTGCTTAATTACCAAATGTTTTTGACTCCTTGAATCGGTATTAGATATATTTCAATCATATGAAGCACTCTGTTCAAAATTATTTCAAAATAATGGGTAAAACCGTCATAGTCTCTTAGGCGATTTGTCGTGTATGAACACCTTTCAAGTAATTTTTTGTGCCTAATTACCAAATATTTTTGACTCGTTAAATAGGTATTAGATATATTTCAATCATATGTAGCCCTTGGATCAAACTACGTTCAAAACAAAGCGTAAAACCGTCATACTTTCTTAGGCGATTTGTGGTGAATGAACACCTTTCAAATTATTTTTTTGTTGAATAATTATCAAATATTTAAAGCATATAAAGCCCTTGGATCAAACTCAATTCAAAACAAAGGGTAAAACCGTCATAGTCTCTTATTCTATTTTTGGTGAATGCTGATCTTTCAAATCATTTTGTTGTGAATAATTACCAAATATTTTTGAGTCCTTCAATAGGTATTATATCAATTTAAAGCATATGAAGTCCTTGGAACAAACTGAATTCAAATCAAAGGGTCCAATCGTCATAGTCTCTTAGGGGATTTGTGGTGTATGAACACCTTTCAAATCATTTTTTTGTGCTTAATTACCAAATATTTTTGATTCCTTGAATATGTATTAAATATATTTCAATCATGTGAAGCCCTTGGATCAAACCTATTTCATATCAGAGGGTAAAACCGTCATAGTCTCTTAGACGATTTGTGGTGTATGAAAACCTTTTAAATCATTTTGTTGTGCATAATTTCCAAAAAAAATTTGAGTCCTGGAATAGGTATTAGATAGATTTAAAGCATATGAACCCCTTGGATTAAACTCAATTCAAATCAAAGGGTAAAATCGTCATAGTCTCTTAGGCGATTTTTAGTGTATGAACACCTTTCAAATCAATTTTTTTGCTTAATTACTAAATATTTTTCACTCCCTGAATTGGTATTTGGTATATTTCAATCATATGAAGCCCTTGGATCAAACTTATTTCAAATCAAAGGGTAAAACCGTCATAGTCTCTTAGGCGATTTTGTGTGTATGAACATCTTTCAAATTATTTTGTTGTGAATAATTACCAAATATTTTTGAGTCCTTGAATAGGTATTAGATATATTTAAAGCATATGAAGCCCTTGGATTAAACTCAATTAAAATTAATGGGTAAAATCGTCATAGTCTCTTAGGCGATTTGTGGTGTATGAACACCTTTCAAATCATTTGTTGTGCTTAATTACCAAATGTTTTTGACTCCTTGAATCGGTATTAGATATATTTCAATCATATGAAGCACTCTGTTCAAAATTATTTCAAATTAATGGGTAAAACCGTCATAGTCTCTTAGGCGATTTGTCGTGTATGAACACCTTTCAAGTAATTTTTTGTGCCTAATTACCAAATATTTTTGACTCGTTAAATAGGTATTAGATATATTTCAATCATATGTAGCCCTTGGATCAAACTACATTCAAAACAAAGCGTAAAACCGTCATAATTTCTTAGGCGATTTGTGGTGAATGAACACCTTTCAAATTATTTTTTGTTGAATAATTATCAAATATTTTTGAATTCGTGATTAGGTATTAGATATATTTAAAGCATATGAAGCCCTTGGATCAAACTCAATTCAAAACAAAGGGTAAAACCGTCATAGTCTCTTATTCGATTTTTGGTGAATGCTGATCTTTCAAATCATTTTGTTGTGAATAATTACCAAATATTTTTGAGTCCTTCAATAGGTATTATATCAATTTAAAGCATATGAAGTCCTTGGAACAAACTCAATTCAAATCAAAGGGTCCAATCGTCATAGTCTGTTAGGGGATTTGTGGTGTATGAACACCTTTCAAATCATTTTTTTGTGCTTAATTACCAAATATTTTTTTATTTATTGAATAGGTATTAAATATATTTCAATCATGTGAAGCCCTTGGATCAAACCTATTTCATATCAGAGGGTAAAACCGTCATAGTCTCTTAGACGATTTGTGGTGTATGAAAACCTTTTAAATCATTTTGTTGTGAATAATTTCCAAAAAAAATTTGAGTCCTGGAATAGGTATTAGATAGATTTAAAGCATATGAAGCCCTTGGATTAAACTCAATTCAAATCAAAGGGTAAAATCGTCATAGTCTTTTAGGCGATTTTTAGTGTATGAACACCTTTCAAATCAATTTTTTTGCTTAATTACTAAATATTTTTCACTCCCTGAATTGGTATTTGGTATATTTCAATCATATGAAGCCCTTGGATCAAACTTATTTCAAATCAAAGGGTAAAACCGTCATAGTCTCTTAGGCGATTTTGTGTGTATGAACATCTTTCAAATTATTTTGTTGTGAATAATTACCAAATATTTTTGAGTCTTTGAATAGGTATTAGATATATTTAAAGCATATGAAGCCCTTAGATTAAACTCAATTAAAATTAATGGGTAAAATCGTCATAGTCTCTTAGGCGATTTGTGGTGTATGAACACCTTTCAAATCATTTGTTGTGCTTAATTACCAAATGTTTTTGACTCCTTGAATCGGTATTAGATATATTTCAATCATATGAAGCACTCTGTTCAAAATTATTTCAAATTAATGGGTAAAACCGTCATAGTCTCTTAGGCGATTTGTCGTGTATGAACACCTTTCAAGTAATTTTTTGTGCCTAATTACCAAATATTTTTGACTCGTTAAATAGGTATTAGATATATTTCAATCATATGTAGCCCTTGGATCAAACTACATTCAAAACAAAGCGTAAAACCGTCATAATTTCTTAGGCGATTTGTGGTGAATGAACACCTTTCAAATTATTTTTTGTTGAATAATTATCAAATATTTTTGAATTCTTGATTAGGTATTAGATATATTTAAAGCATATGAAGCCCTTGGATCAAACTCAATTCAAAACAAAGGGTAAAATCGTCATAGTCTCTTATTCGATTTTTGGTGAATGCTGATCTTTCAAATCATTTTGTTGTGAATAATTACCAAATATTTTTGAGTCCTTCAATAGGTATTATATCAATTTAAAGCATATGAAGTCCTTGGAACAAACTCAATTCAAATCAAAGGGTCCAATCGTCATAGTCTGTTTGGGGATTTGTGGTGTATGAACACCTTTCAAATCATTTTTTTGTGCTTAATTACCATATATTTTTTATTTATTGAATAGGTATTAAATATATTTCAATCATGTGAAGCCCTTGGATCAAACCTATTTCATATCAGAGGGTAAAACCGTCATAGTCTCTTAGACGATTTGTGGTGTATGAAAACCTTTTAAATCATTTTGTTGTGAATAATTTCCAAAAAAAATTTGAGTCCTGGAATAGGTATTAGATAGATTTAAAGCATATGAAGCCCTTGGATTAAACTCAATTCAAATCAAAGGGTAAAATCGTCATAGTCTTTTAGGCGATTTTTAGTGTATGAACACCTTTCAAATCAATTTTTTTGCTTAATTACTAAATATTTTTCACTCCCTGAATTGGTATTTGGTATATTTCAATCATATGAAGCCCTTGGATCAAACTTATTTCAAATCAAAGGGTAAAACCGTCATAGTCTCTTAGGCGATTTTGTGTGTATGAACATCTTTCAAATTATTTTGTTGTGAATAATTACCAAATATTTTTGAGTCCTTGAATAGGTATTAGATATATTTAAAGCATATGAAGCCCTTGGATTAAACTCAATTAAAATTAATGGGTAAAATCGTCATAGTCTCTTAGGCGATTTGTGGTGTATGAACACCTTTCAAATCATTTATTGTGCTTAATTACCAAATGTTTTTGACTCCTTGAATCGGTATTAGATATATTTCAATCATATGAAGCACTCTGTTCAAAATTATTTCAAATTAATGGGTAAAACCGTCATAGTCTCTTAGGCGATTTGTCGTGTATGAACACCTTTCAAGTAATTTTTTGTGCCTAATTACCAAATATTTTTGACTCGTTAAATAGGTATTAGATATATTTCAATCATATGTAGCCCTTGGATCAAACTACATTCAAAACAAAGCGTAAAACCGTCATAATTTCTTAGGCGATTTGTGGTGAATGAACACCTTTCAAATTATTTTTTGTTGAATAATTATCAAATATTTTTGAATTCTTGATTAGGTATTAGATATATTTAAAGCATATGAAGCCCTTGGATCAAACTCAATTCAAAACAAAGGGTAAAACCGTCATAGTCTCTTATTCGATTTTTGGTGAATGCTGATCTTTCAAATCATTTTGTTGTGAATAATTACCATATATTTTTGAGTCCTTCAATAGGTATTATATCAATTTAAAGCATATGAAGTCCTTGGAACAAACTCAATTCAAATCAAAGGGTCCAATCGTCATAGTCTGTTTGGGGATTTGTGGTGTATGAACACCTTTCAAATCATTTTTTTGTGCTTAATTACCAAATATTTTTTATTTATTGAATAGGTATTAAATATATTTCAATCATGTGAAGCCCTTGGATCAAACCTATTTCATATCAGAGGGTAAAACCGTCATAGTCTCTTAGACGATTTGTGGTGTATGAAAACCTTTTAAATCATTTTGTTGTGAATAATTTCCAAAAAATAATTGAGTCCTGGAATAGGTATTAGATAGATTTAAAGCATATGAAGCCCTTGGATTAAACTCAATTCAAATCAAAGGGTAAAATCGTCATAGTCTTTTAGGCGATTTTTAGTGTATGAACACCTTTCAAATCAATTTTTTTGCTTAATTACTAAATATTTTTCACTCCCTGAATTGGTATTTGGTATATTTCAATCATATGAAGCCCTTGGATCAAACTTATTTCAAATCAAAGGGTAAAACCATCATAGTCTCTTAGGCGATTTTGTGTGTATGAACATCTTTCAAATTATTTTGTTGTGAATAATTACCAAATATTTTTGAGTCCTTGAATAGGTATTAGATATATTTAAAGCATATGAAGCCCTTGGATTAAACTCAATTAAAATTAATGGGTAAAATCGTCATAGTCTCTTAGGCGATTTGTGGTGTATGAACACCTTTCAAATCATTTGTTGTGCTTAATTACCAAATGTTTTTGACTCCTTGAATCGGTATTAGATATATTTCAATCATATGAAGCACTCTGTTCAAAATTATTTCAAATTAATGGGTAAAACCGTCATAGTCTCTTAGGCGATTTGTCGTGTATGAACACCTTTCAAGTAATTTTTTGTGCCTAATTACCAAATATTTTTGACTCGTTAAATAGGTATTAGATATATTTCAATCATATGTAGCCCTTGGATCAAACTACATTCAAAACAAAGCGTAAAACCGTCATAATTTCTTAGGCGATTTGTGGTGAATGAACACCTTTCAAATTATTTTTTGTTGAATAATTATCAAATATTTTTGAATTCTTGATTAGGTATTAGATATATTTAAAGCATATGAAGCCCTTGGATCAAACTCAATTCAAAACAAAGCGTAAAACCGTCATAGTCTCTTATTCGATTTTTTGTGAATGCTGATCTTTCAAATCATTTTGTTGTGAATAATTACCAAATATTTTTGAGTCCTTCAATAGGTATTATATCAATTTAAAGCATATGAAGTCCTTGGAACAAACTCAATTCAAATCAAAGGGTCCAATCGTCATAGGCTGTTAGGGGATTTGTGGTGTATGAACACCTTTCAAATCAATTTTTTGTGCTTAATTACCAAATATTTTTGATTCCTTGAATATGTATTAAATATATTTCAATCATGTGAAGCCCTTGGATCAAACCTATTTCATATTAGAGGGTAAAACCGTCATAGTCTCTTAGACGATTTGTGGTGCATGAAAACCTTTTAAATCATTATGTTGTGATTAATTTCCAAAAAATATTTGAGTCCTGGAATAGGTATTAGATAGATTTAAAGCATATGAAGCCCTTGGATTAAACTCAATTCAAATCAAAGGGTAAAATCGTCATAGTCTCTTAGGCGATTTTTAGTGTATGAACACCTTTCAAATCAATTTTTTTGCTTAATTACTAAATATTTTTCATTCCCTGAATTGGTATTTGGTATATTTCAATCATATGAAGCCATTGGATCAAACTTATTTCAAATCAAAGGGTAAAACCGTCATAGTCTCTTAGGCGATTTTGTGTGTATGAACATCTTTCAAATTATTTTGTTGTGAATAATTACCAAATATTTTTGAGTCCTTGAATAGGTATTAGATATATTTAAAGCATATGAAGCCCTTGGATTAAACTCAATTCAAATTAATGGGTAAAATCGTCATAGTCTCTTAGGCGATTTGTGGTGTATGAACACCTTTCAAATCATTTGTTGTGCTTAATTACCAAATGTTTTTGACTCCTTGAATCGGTATTAGATATATTTCAATCATATGAAGCACTCTGTTCAAAATTATTTCAAATTAATGGGTAAAACCGTCATAGTCTCTTAGGCTATTTGTCGTGTATGAACACCTTTCAAGTAATTTTTTGTGCCTAATTACCAAATATCTTTGACTCGTTAAATAGGTATTAGATATATTTCAATCATATGTAGCCCTTGGATCAAACTACATTCAAAACAAAGCGTAAAACCGTCATAGTTTCTTAGGCGATTTGTGGTGAATGAACACCTTTCAAATTATTTTTTTGTTGAATAATTATCAAATATTTTTGAATTCTTGATTAGGTATTAGATATATTTAAAGCATATAAAGCCCTTGGATCAAACTCAATTCAAAACAAAGGGTAAAACCGTCATAGTCTCTTATTCTATTTTTGGTGAATGCTGATCTTTCAAATCATTTTGTTGTGAATAATTACCAAATATTTTTGAGTCCTTCAATAGGTATTATATCAATTTAAAGCATAGGAAGTCCTTGGAACAAACGCAATTCAAATCAAAGGGTCCAATCGTCATAGTCTGTTAGGGGATTTGTGGTGTATGAACACCTTTCAAATCATTTTTTTGTGCTTAATTACCAAATATTTTTGATTCCTTGAATATGTATTAAATATATTTCAATCATGTGAAGCCCTTGGATCAAACCTATTTCATATCAGAGGGTAAAACCGTCATAGTCTCTTAGACGATTTGTGGTGTATGAAAACCTTTTAAATCATTTTGTTGTGAATAATTTCCAAAAAATAATTGATTCCTGGATTAGGTATTAGATAGATTTAAAGCATATGAACCCCTTGGATTAAACTCAATTCAAATCAAAGGGTAAAATCGTCATAGTCTCTTAGGCGATTTTTAGTGTATGAACACCTTTCAAATCAATTTTTTTTGCTTAATTACTAAATATTTTTCACTCCCTGAATTGGTATTTGGTATATTTCAATCATATGAAGCCCTTGGATCAAACTTATTTCAAATCAAAGGGTAAAACCGTCATAGTCTCTTAGGGGATTTTGTGTGTATGAACATCTTTCAAATTATTTTGTTGTGAATAATTACCAAATATTTTTGAGTCCTTGAATAGGTATTAGATATATTTAAAGCATATGAAGCCCTTGGATTAAACTCAATTCAAATTAATGGGTAAAATCGTCATAGTCTCTTAGGCGATTTGTGGTGTATGAACACCTTTCAAATCATTTGTTGTGCTTAATTACCAAATGTTTTTGACTCCTTGAATCGGTATTAGATATATTTCAATCATATGAAGCACTCTGTTCAAAATTATTTCAAATTAATGGTAAAACCGTCATAGTCTCTTAGGCGATTTGTCGTGTATGAACACCTTTCAAGTAATTTTTTGTGCCTAATTACCAAATATTTTTGACTCGTTAAATAGGTATTAGATATATTTCAATCATATGTAGCCCTTGGATCAAACTACATTCAAAACAAAGCGTAAAACCGTCATAATTTCTTAGGCGATTTGTGGTGAATGAACACCTTTCAAATTATTTTTTGTTGAATAATTATCAAATATTTTTGAATTCTTGATTAGGTATTAGATATATTTAAAGCATATGAAGCCCTTGGATCAAACTCAATTCAAAACAAAGCGTAAAACCGTCATAGTCTCTTATTCGATTTTTTGTGAATGCTGATCTTTCAAATCATTTTGTTGTGAAAAATTACCAAATATTTTTGAGTCCTTCAATAGGTATTATATCAATTTAAAGCATATGAAGTCCTTGGAACAAACTCAATTCAAATCAAAGGGTCCAATCGTCATAGTCTGTTAGGGGATTTGTGGTGTATGAACACCTTTCAAATCATTTTTTTGTGCTTAATTACCAAATATTTTTGATTCCTTGAATATGTATTAAATATATTTCAATCATGTGAAGCCCTTGGATTAAACCTATTTCATATCAGAGGGTAAAACCGTCATAGTCTCTTAGACGATTTGTGGTGTATGAAAACCTTTTAAATCATTTTGTTGTGAATAATTTCCAAAAAATAATTGAGTCCTGGAATAGGTATTAGATAGATTTAAAGCATATGAACCCCTTGGATTAAACTCAATTCAAATCAAAGGGTAAAATCGTCATAGTCTCTTAGGCGATTTTTAGTGTATGAACACCTTTCAAATCAATTTTTTTGCTTAATTACTAAATATTTTTCACTCCCTGAATTGGTATTTGGTATATTTCAATCATATGAAGCCCTTGGATCAAACTTATTTCAAATCAAAGGGTAAAACCGTCATAGTCTCTTAGGCGATTTTGTGTGTATGAACATCTTTCAAATTATTTTGTTGTGAATAATTACCAAATATTTTTGAGTCCTTGAATAGGTATTAGATATATTTAAAGCATATGAAGCCCTTGGATTAAACTCAATTCAAATTAATGGGTAAAATCGTCATAGTCTCTTAGGCGATTTGTGGTGTATGAACACCTTTCAAATCATTTGTTGTGCTTAATTACCAAATGTTTTTGACTCCTTGAATCGGTATTAGATATATTTCAACCATATGAAGCACTCTGTTCAAAATTATTTCAAATTAATGGGTAAAACCGTCATAGTCTCTTAGGCGATTTGTCGTGTATGAACACCTTTCAAGTAATTTTTTGTGCCTAATTACCAAATATTTTTGACTTGTTAAATAGGTATTAGATATATTTCAATCATATGTAGCCCTTGGATCAAACTACATTCAAAACAAAGCGTAAAACCGTCATAATTTCTTAGGCGATTTGTGGTGAATGAACACCTTTCAAATTATTTTTTGTTGAATAATTATCAAATATTTTTGAATTCTTGATTAGGTATTAGATATATTTAAAGCATATGAAGCCCTTGGATCAAACTCAATTCAAAACAAAGGGTAAAACCGTCATAGTCTCTTATTCGATTTTTGGTGAATGCTGATCTTTCAAATCATTTTGTTGTGAATAATTACCAAATATTTTTGAGTCCTTCAATAGGTATTATATCAATTTAAAGCATATGAAGTCCTTGGAACAAACTCAATTCAAATCAAAGGGTCCAATCGTCATAGTCTGTTAGGGGATTTGTGGTGTATGAACACCTTTCAAATCATTTTTTTGTGCTTAATTACCAAATATTTTTGATTTCTTGAATAGGTATTAAATATATTTCAATCATGTGAAGCCCTTGGATCAAACCTATTTCATATCAGAGGGTAAAACCGTCATAGTCTCTTAGGCGATTTGTGGTGTATGAACACCTTTCAAATCATTTGTTGTGCTTAATTACCAAATATTTTTGACTCCTTGAATCGGTATTAGATATATTTCAATCATATGTAGCCCTTGGATCAAACTACATTCAAAACAAAGCGTAAAACCATCATACTTTCTTAGGCGATTTGTGGTGAATGAACACCTTTCAAGTTATTTTTTTGTTGAATAATTATCAAATATTTAAAGCATATAAAGCCCTTGGATCAAACTCAATTCAAAACAAAGGGTAAAACCGTCATAGTCTCTTATTCTATTTTTGGTGAATTGTGATCTTTCAAATCATTTTGTTGTGAAAAATTACCAAATATTTTTGAGTCCTTCAATAGGTATTATATCAATTTAAAGCATATAAAGTCCTTGGAACAAACTCAATTCAAATCAAAGGGTCCAATCGTCATAGTCTGTTAGGGGATTTGTGGTGTATGAACACCTTTCAAATCATTTTTTTGTGCTTAATTACCAAATATTTTTGATTCCTTGAATATGTATTAAATATATTTCAATCATGTGAAGCCCTTGGATCAAACCTATTTCATATCAGAGGGTAAAACCGTCATAGTCTCTTAGACGATTTGTGGTGTATGAAAACCTTTTAAATCATTTTGTTGTGAATAATTTCCAAAAAATATTTGAGTCCTGGAATAGGTATTAGATAGATTTAAAGCATATGAACCCCTTGGATTAAACTCAATTCAAATCAAAGGGTAAAATCGTCATAGTCACTTAGGCGATTTTTAGTGTATAAACACCTTTCAAATCAATTTTTTTGCTTAATTACTAAAAAATTTTCACTCCCTGAATTGGTATTTGGTATATTTCAATCATATGAAGCCCTTGGATCAAACTTATTTCAAATCAAAGGGTAAAACCGTCATAGTCTCTTAGGCGATTTTGTGTGTATGAACATCTTTCAAATTATTTTGTTGTGAATAATTACCAAATATTTTTGAGTCCTTGAATAGGTATTAGATATATTTAAAGCATATGAAGCCCTTGGATTAAACTCAATTCAAATTAATGGGTGAAATCGTCATAGTCTCTTAGGCGATTTGTGGTGTATGAACACCTTTCAAATTATTTGTTGTGCTTAATTACCAAATGTTTTTGACTCCTTGAATCGGTATTAGATATATTTCAATCATATGAAGCACTCTGTTCAAAATTATTTCAAATTAATGGGTAAAACCGTCATAGTCTCTTAGGCGATTTGTCGTGTATGAACACCTTTCAAGTAATTTTTTGTGCCTAATTACCAAATATTTTTGACTCGTTAAATAGGTATTAGATATATTTCAATCATATGTAGCCCTTGGATCAAACTACATTCAAAACAAAGCGTAAAACCGTCATACTTTCTTAGGCGATTTATGGTGAATGAACACCTTTCAAATTACTTTTTGTTGAATAATTATCAAATATTTTTGAATTCTTGATTAGGTATTAGATATATTTAAAGCATATGAAGCCCTTGGATCAAACTCAATTCAAAACAAAGGGTAAAACCGTCATAGTCTGTTATTCGATTTTTGGTGAATGCTGATCTTTCAAATCATTTTGTTGTGAATAATTACCAAATATTTTTGAGTCCTTCAATAGGTATTATATCAATTTAAAGCATATGAAGTCCTTGGAACAAACTCAATTCAAATCAAAGGGTCCAATCGTCATAGTATGTTAGGGGATTTGTGGTGTATGAACACCTTTCAAATCATTTTTTTGTGCTTAATTACCAAATATTTTTGATTCCTTGAATAGGTATTAAATATATTTCAATCATGTGAAGACCTTGGATCAAACCTATTTCATATCAGAGGGTAAAACCGTCATAGTCTCTTAGACGATTTGTGGTGTATGAAAACCTTTTAAATCATATTGTTGTGAATAATTTCCAAAAAAAATTTGAGTCCTGGAATAGGTATTAGATAGATTTAAAGCATATGAAGCCCTTGGATTAAACTCAATTCAAATCAAAGGGTAAAATCGTCATAGTCTCTTAGGCGATTTTTAGTGTATGAACACCTTTCAAATCAATTTTTTTGCTTAATTACTAAATATTTTTCACTCCCTGAATTGGTATTTGGTATATTTCAATCATATGAAGCCCTTGGATCAAACTTATTTCAAATCAAAGGGTAAAACCGTCATAGTCTCTTAGGCGATTTTGTGTGTATGAACATCTTTCAAATTATTTTGTTGTGAATAATTACCAAATATTTTTGAGTCCTTGAATAGGTATTAGATATATTTAAAGCATATGAAGCCCTTGGATTAAACTCAATTCAAATTAATGGGTAAAATCGTCATAGTCTCTTAGGCGATTTGTGGTGTATGAACACCTTTCAAATCATTTGTTGTGCTTAATTACCAAATGTTTTTGACTCCTTGAATCGGTATTAGATATATTTCAATCATATGAAGCACTCTGTTCAAAATTATTTCAAATTAATGGGTAAAACCGTCATAGTCTCTTAGGCGATTTGTCGTGTATGAACACCTTTCAAGTAATTTTTTGTGCCTAATTACCAAATATTTTTGACTCGTTAAATAGGTATTAGATATATTTCAATCATATGTAGCCCTTGGATCAAACTACATTCAAAACAAAGCGTAAAACCGTCATACTTTCTTAGGCGATTTGTGGTGAATGAACACCTTTCAAATTATTTTATGTTGAATAATTATCAAATATTTTTGAATTCTTGATTAGGTATTAGATATATTTAAAGCATATGAAGCCCTTGGATCAAACTCAATTCAAAACAAAGGGTAAAACCGTCATAGTCTCTTATTCGATTTTTGGTGAATGCTGATCTTTCAAATCATTTTGTTGTGAATAATTACCAAATATTTTTGAGTCCTTCAATAGGTATTATATCAATTTAAAGCATATGAAGTCCTTGGAACAAACTCAATGCAAATCAAAGGGTCAAATCGTCATAGTCTGTTAGGGGATTTGTGGTGTATGAACACCTTTCAAATCATTTTTGTGCTTAATTTACAAATATTTTTGATTCCTTGAATAGGTATTAGATATATTTCAATCATATGAAGCCCTTGGATAAAACCTATTTCATATCAAAGGGTAAAACCGTCATAGTCTCTTAGACGATTTGTGGTGTATGAAAACCTTTTAAATCATGTTGTTGTGAATAATTTCCAAAAAATTTTGAGTCCTTGAATAGGTATTAGATATATTTAAAGCATATGAAGCCCTTGGATTAAAATCAGTTCAAATCAAAGGGTAAAATCGTCATAGTCTGTTAGGACATTTTTAGTGTATGAACACCTTTCAAATCATTTTTTTTGCTTAATTACTAAACATTTTTAGTGTATGAAGCCCTTGGATCAAACTTATTTCAAATGAAAGGGTAAAACCGTCATAGTCTCTTAGGCGATTTGTTGTGTATGAACATCTTTCAAATCATTTTGTTATGAATAATTACCAAATATTTTTGAGTCCTTGAATTGGAATTAGATATATTTAAAGCATATGAAGCCCTTGGATTAAACTCAATTCAAATTAAAGGGTAAATTTGTCAGTCTCTTAGGTGATTTGTGGTTTATGATCACCTTTCAAATTATTTTCTTTTAAATATTACAAAAAATTTTTTACTCGTTAAATAGGTATTAGAAATATTTCAATTATATGAAGCCCTTGGATGAAAGTTATTTCAAATCAAAAGGTAAAACCGTGATAGTCTCTTAGGCGATTTGTGGTGTATGAACACCTTTCAAATTTTTTTTTTGTGAATAATTACCAAATATTTTTGAATCCTTGAATATGTATTAGATATATTTAAATCATATGAATCCCTTGGATCAAACTACATTCAAAACAAAGCGTAAAACCGTCATACTTTCTTAGGCGATTTGTGGTGAATGAACATCTTTCAAATCATTTTGTAGTGAATAATTACCAAATATTTTTGATTCCTTGAATAGGTATTAGATATATTTAAAGTATATGAAGCCCTTGGATGAAACTCAATTCAAAACAAAGGGTTAAACCGTCATACTTTCTTATGCGATTTTTTTGTGAATGATGACCTTTCAAATAATTTTGTTGTGAATAATTACCAAATATTTTTGAGTCCTTGAATAGGTATTATATCTATTTAAAGCACATGAAGTCCTTGGATGAAACTCAATTCAAATCAAAGGGTAAAACCGTAATAGTCTGTTAGGGGATTAGTTGTGTATTAACACCCTTCAAATCATTTTTTTGTGCTTAATTACCAAATATTTTTGATTCCCTGAATAGGTATGAGATATATATTTCAATCATATGAAGCCCTTGGATCAAACCTATTTCATATCAAAGGTTAAAACTGTCATAGTCCCTTAGGCGATATGTGGAGTATGAACACCTTTCAAATCATTTGTTGTGCTTAATTACAAAAATTTTTTGACTCCTTGAATCGGTATTAGATATATTTCAATCATATGAAGCACTCTGTTCAAAATTATTTCAAATTAAAGGGTAAAACCGTCATAGTCTGTTAGGCGATTTGTGGTGTATGAACACCTTTCAAGTAATTATTTGTGCCTAATTACCAAATATTTTTGACTCTTTAAATAGATATTAGATATATTTCAATCATATGAAACTCTTGGATCAAACTACATTCAAAACAAAGGGTAAAACCGTCATAGTCTCGTAGTCGATTTTTGGTGAATGATGACCTTTCAAATGATTTTGTTGTGAATAATTACCAAATATTTTTGAGTCCTTCAATAGGTATTATATCTATTTAAAGCATATGAAGTCGTTGGATCAAACTCAATTCAAATCAAAGGGTCAAATCGTCATAGTCTGTTAGGGGATTTGTGGTGTATGAACACCTTTCAAATCATTTTTTGTTCTTAATTTACAAATATTTTTGATTCCTTGAATAGGTCTTAGATATATTTCAATCATATGAAGCCCTTGGATTAAACCTATTTCCTATCAAAGGGTAAAACCGTCATAGTCTCTTAGACGATTTGTGGTGTATGAAAACCTTTTAAATCATGTTGTTGTGAATAATTTCCAAAAAAAAATTTAGTCCTTGAATAGGTATTAGATAAATTTAAAGCATATGAAGCCCTTGGATGAAAATCAATTCAAATCAAAGGGTAAAATCGTCATAGTCTGTTAGGACATTTTTAGTGTATGAACACCTTTCAAATCATTTTTTGTGCTTAATTACTAAATATTTTTCACTCCCTGAATTGGTATTTGGTATATTTCAATCATATGAAGCCCTTTGATCAAACTTATTTCAAATGAAAGGGTAAAACCGTCATAGTCTCTTAGGCGATTTGTTGTGTATGAACATCTTTCAAATCATTTTGTTATGAATAATTACCAAATATTTTTGAGTCCTTGAATAGGAATTAGATATATTTAAAGCATATGAAGCCCTTGGATTAAACTCAATTCAAATTAAAGGGTAAAATTGTCAGTCTCTTAGGCGATTTGTGGTGTATCAACACGTTTCAAATTATTTTGTTGTGAATATTACAAAATATTTTTGACTCGTTAAATAGGTATTAGATATATTTCAATCATATGAAGCCCTTGGATGAAACTTATTTCAAATCAAAGGGTAAAACAGTCATAGTCTCTTAGGCGATTTGTGGTGCATGAACACCTTTCAAATAATTTTTTTGTGAATAATTACCAAATATTTTTGAATACTTGAATAGGTATTAGATATATTTAAAGCATATGAAGCCCTTGGATCAACCTACATTCAAAACAAAGCGTAAATTCGTCATACTTTCTTAGGCGATTTGTGGTGAATGAACATCTTTCAAATCATTTTGTTGTGAATAATTACCAAATATTTTTGAGTCCTTGAATAGGTATTAGATATATTTAAAGTATATGAAGCCCTTGGATCAAACTCAATTCAAAACAAAGGGTTAAACCGTCATACTCTCTTATTCGATTTTTTTGTGAATGATGACCTTTCAAATCATTTTGTTGTGAATAATTACCAAATATTTTTGAGTCCTTGAATAGGTATTATATCTATTTAAATCATATGAAGTCCTTGGATCAAACTCAATTCAAATCAAAGGGTAAAACCGTCATATTCTGGTAGGGGATTAGTTGTGTATTAACACCCTTCAAATCATTTTTTTGTTCTTAATTACCAAATATTTTTGATTCCTTGAATAGGTATGAGATATATATTTCAATCATATGAAGCCCTTGGATCAAACCTATTTCATATCAAAGGTTAAAACTGTCATAGTCCCTTAGGCGATTTGTGGTGTATGAACACCTTTCAAAACATTTTTTGTGCTTAATTACCAAATGTTTTTGACTCCTTGAATTGGTATTAGATATATTTCAATCATATGAAGCACTCTCTTCAAAATTATTTCAAATTTAGGCGATTTGTGGTGAAAGAACATCTTTCCAATCATTTTGTTGTGAATAATTACCAAATATTTTTGAGTCCTTGAATAGGTATTAGATATATTTAAAGTATATGAAGGCCTTGTATCAAACTCAATTCAAAACAAAGGGTTAAACCGTCATACTCTCTTAGGCGATTTTTTGTGAATGATGACCTTTAGAATCATTTTGTTGACAATAATTACCAAATATTTTTGATTTCTTGAATAGGTATTATATCTATTTAAAGCATATGAAGTCCTTGGATCAAACTCAATTCAAATCAAAGGGTAAAACCGTCATAGTCTGTTAGGGGATTAGTTGTGTATTAACACCCTTCAAATCATTTTTTTGTGCTTAATTACCAAATATTTTTGATTCCTTGAATAGGTATTAGATATATATTTCAATCATATGAAGCCCTTGGATCAAACCTATTTCATATGAAAGGGTAAAACTGTCATAGTCTCTTAGGCGATTTGTGGTGTATGAACACCTTTCAAATCATTTGTTGTGCTTAATTACCAAATGTTTTTGACTCCTTGAATCGGTATTAGATATATGTAAATCTTATGAAGCACTCTGCTCAAAATTATTTCAAATTAAAGGGTAAAACCGTCATAGTCTCTTAGGCGATTTGTGGTGTATGAACACCTTTCAAGAAATTTATTTTGCCTAATTACCAAATATTTTGGACTCGTTAAATAGGTATTAGATATATTTCAATCATATGAAGCCCCTGGATCAAACTACATTCAAAACAAAACGTAAAACCGTCATACTTTCTTAGGCGATTTGTGGTGAATGAACACCTTTCAAATTATTTTTTGTGAATAATTACAAATATTTTTGAAACCTGAATAGGTATTAGATATATTTAAAGCATATGAAGCCCTTGGATCAAACTCAATTCAAAACAAAGGGTAAAACCGTCATAGTCTCTTAGTTGATTTTTTGTGAATGATGACCTTTCAAATCATTTTGTTGTGAATAATTATCAAATATTTTTGAGTCCTTCAATAGGTATTATATCTATTTAAAGCATATGAATTCCTTGTATCAAACTCAATTCAAATCAAAGGCTAAAATCGTCATAGTCTGTTAGGGGATTAGTTGTGTATTAACACCCTTCAAATCATTTTTTTGTGCTTAATTATCAAATATTTTTGATTCCTTGAATAGGTATTAGATATATTTCACTCATATGAAGCCCTTGGATCAAACCTATTTCATATCAAAGGGAAAACCGTCATAGTCTCTTAGACGATTTGCGGTGTATGAAAACCTTTTAAATCATTTTGTTGTGAAAAATTTTCAAAAAATTTTGAGTCCTTCAATAGGTATTAGATAGATTTAAAGAAGACGAACCCCTTAGATTAAACTCAATTCAAATCAAAGGGTAAAATCGTCATAGTCTCTTAGGCGATTTTTAGTGTATGAACACCTTTCAAATCAATTTTTGTGCTTAATTACAAAATATTTTTCACTCCCTGAGTTGGTATTTGGTATATTTGAATCATATGAAGCCCTCTGATCAAACTTATTTCAAATCAAAGGGTAAAACCGTCATAGTCTCTTAGGCTATTTGTGGTGTATGAACATCTTTCAAATCATTTTGTTGTGAATAATTACCAAATATTTTTTGAGTCCTCGAATAGGAATTAGATATATTGAAAGCATATGAAGCCCTTGGATTAAACTCAATTCAAATTAAAGGGTAAGATTGTTATAATCTCTTAGGCGATTTGTGGTGAATGAACACCTTTCAAATTATTTTTTGTGAATAATTACAAATATTTTTGAATCCTTGAATAGGTATTAGATATATTTAAAGCATATGAAGCCCTTGGATCAAACTCAATTCAAAACAAAGGGTAAAACCGTTATAGTCTCTTAGTTGATTTTTTGTGAATGATGACCTTTCAAATCATTTTGTTGTGAATAATTACCAAATATTTTTGAGTCCTTCAATAGGTATTATATCTATTTATATCATATGAATTCCTTGTATCAAACTCAAATCAAATCAAAGGCTAAAACCGTCATAGTCTGTTAGGGGATTAGTTGTGTATTAACACCCTTCAAATAATTTTTTTGTGCTTAATTATCAAATATTTTTCATTCCTGGAATAGGTATTAGATATATATTTCAATCATATGCAGCCCCTGGATCAAACCTATTTCATATCAACGGGTAAAACTGTCATAGTCTCTTAGGCGATTTGTGGTGTATGAACACCTTGCAAATCATTTGTTGTGCTTAATTACCAAATGTTTTTGACTCCTTGAATCGATATTAGATATATTTCAATCATATGAAGCACTCCGTTCAAAATTATTTCAAATTAAAAGGTAAAACCGTCATAGTCTCTTAGGCGATTTGTGGTGTATGAACACCTTTCAAATCATTTTGTTGTGAATAATTACCAGCTATTTTTGAGTCCTTGAATAGGAATTAGATATATTTAAATCATATGAAGCCCTTGGATTAAACACAATTCAAATTAAAGGGTAAAATTGTCATAGTCTCTTAGGCAATTTGTGGTGCATGAACACCTTTCAAATTATTTTGTTGTGAATATTACAAAATATTTTTGACACGTTAAATAGGTATTAGATATATTTCAATCATATTAAACCCTTGGATCAAACTTATTTCAAATCAAAGGGTAAAACCGTCATAGTCTTTTAGGCGATTTGTGGTGTATGAACACCTTTCAAATTATTTTTTGTGAATATTTACCAAATATTTTTGAATCCTTGACTAGGTATTAGACATATTTAAAGCATATGAAGCCCTTGGATCAAACTCAATTCAAAACATAGCGTAAAACCGTCGTAGTCTCTTAGTTAATTTTTTGTGAATGATGACCTTTCAAATCATTTTGTTGTGAATAATTACCAAATATTTTTGAGTCCTTCAATAGGTATTATATCTATTTAAAGCATATGAAGTCTTTGGATCAAACTCAATTCAAATCAAAGGGTAAAACCGTCATAGTCTGTTAGGGGATAAGTTTTGTATTAACACCCTTCAAATCATTTTTTTGTGCTTGATTACCAAATATTTTTGATTCCTTGAATAGGTATTAGATATATATTTCAATCATATGAAGCCCTTCGATCAAACCTATTTCATATCAAAGGGTATAACTGTCATAGTCTCTTAGGCGATTTGTGGTGTATGAACACCTTTCAATTCATTTTGTTGTGAATAATTACCAACTATTTTTGAGTACTTGAATAGGAATTAGATATATTTAAAGCATATGAAGCCCTTGGATTAAACTCAATTCAAATTAAAGGGTAAAATTGTCATAGTCTCTTAGGCGATTTGTGATGTATGAACACCTTTCAAATTATTTTGTTGGGAATGTTACAAAATATTTTTGACTCGTTAAATAGGTATTAGATATATTTCAATCATATGAATCCCTTGGATCAAACTTATTTCAAATCAAAGGATAAAACCGTCATAGTGTCTTAGGCGATTTGTGGTTTATGAACACCTTTCAAATCATTTTGTTGTGAAAAATTACCAAATATTTTTGAGTCCTTCAATAGGTATTATATCTATTTAAAGCATATGAAGTCCTTGTATCAAACTCAATTCAAATCAAAGGGTCAAACCATCATAGTCTGTTAGGAGATTTGTGGTGTATGAACACCTTTCAAATAATTTTTTTGTGCTTAATTACCAAATATTTTTGATTCCTTGAATAGGTATTAGATATATTTCAATCATATGAAGCCCTTGGATCAATCCTATTTCATATCAAAGGGTAAAACCGTAATAGTCTCTTAGACGATTTGTGGTGTATGAAAACCTTTTAAATCATTTTGTTGTTAATAATTTCCAAAAAATTTTGAGTCCTTACATAGGTATTAGATATATTTAAAGCATATGAAGCCCTTGGATTAAACTCAATTCAAATCAAAGGGTAAAATCGTAATAGTCTCTTAGGCAATTTTTAGTGTATGAACACCTTTCAAATCAATTTTTTTGCTTAATTACTAAATATTTTTCACTCCCTGAATTGGTATTTGGTATATTTAAATCATATGAAGCCCTTGGATCAAACTTATTTCAAATCAAAGGGTAAAACCGTCATTGTCTATTAGGCGATTTGTGGTGTATGAACATCTTTCAAATCATTTTTGTTGTGAATAATTACCAAATATTTTTGAGTCTTTGAATAGGAATTAGATATATTTAAAGCATATGAAGCCCTTGGATTAAACTCAATTCAAATTAAAGGGTAAAATTGTCATAGTCTCTTAGGCGATTTGTGTTGTATGAACACCTTTCAAATTATTTTGTTGTGAATATTACACAATGTTTTTGACCCGTTAAATAGGTATTAGATATATTTCAATCATATGACGCCCTTGGATCAAACTTATTTCAAATCAAAGGGTAAAACCGTCATAGTCTCTTAGGCGATTTGTGGTGTATGAATGATGTAAAATCAAATACAGAAGAACAAGTGCCGTAGTTATTACTCAGTCTAAATCCAAGTATGGGTTCGAAACATTTACATGGTCCTTGTTTGAGCCTAAACAAGACGGTTTCACATAACGAAGGTTCGGTTGCTTTTCGGAATGATTTGGGTTGATTAGCCAAACTTAAAGGAGGATTAAGTGGGCTTAAGAAAGCAACCAAATAGCCTAATTAGTACTAGAAGTGATTATTTAGCATTAACCTTGTTTAAGGTGCTAAACTAATCCTAATAGAGTAAAAAAATCTGATTTCAGCATTTTTCCTACATGTTTTCAGCTTTTCTCTTAGTTTTGATGATGTAATACATGATGAAAGGGAGTAATTAATGTAGTACAGCATCCTAGTCATGTGTATATGTGTTATTGAAGCTTAGGGTCCAAGTGGAAGCCTTTAGATTAAGCAAAGAACAAGTTTTAGCCAAGTTATCAATGCTGCCCAGCTGAAAAACGTGAATGATGTCTGATTGTAATTGGTTCTGGGCAACAGCATTTTTAGCTCCAAATCCAGAAAATCTTACATGGTTGGAAGCCCTTACATGTGTAGGGATGGAATTCATCATTTTGGAGCTTATTTTGGATAGCCAAGTGGATTAAAATTAGCCCTAAAGCTGTCAAGGTCCAAACAGTTTTTGCTGATTTGTTCTTCTTGATTTTCTTTTGTTTTTTCTTGTTTCCTTGTAATTTTGGAAGCTTCCAAGGCTGTATCTTTGTTGTTCAGGATGTTATTAAGTCTATATAAGAAATAGGAATCCATGGGAGCATGTATGTACTTGACTTTTGATGAAATAAAAACCGTGTGTTTTTCCTAAGCTTAAAAACCGAGTGTTTCTTAGCTTAAATTGAACGAGTTACTTGGGAGAGTATTCGACAAGTGCTCAAAAACGTTTTAGTGAGTTTAAGAGCTAATCTTTTACTTATTAAAACACCCTTAGTATTTAGGTTTGTGAGCTAATCCTTCCTAAACACTAAGACAATCGAATTTAAGTAATTAAGAGCAAATCTTTCTTACTTATTTTCACATCAATTGGTATCCGAGCTAAGTTCAACAATGGGGGACAAGGAAGCTAATGAAAGAAGGGATCGAATGATCGATGCATTGGCAGAACAAACAAGTGCTATTCAAGCCATGATGAATCAACTCACTCTCGATGTAATTCGAAAGAAGAATACAGATGAAGGAGAACGAAGTGTTAAGAGTGATGATCATGGAATGAAGATAGAAGTTCCAGAATTCAATGGTACTTTGGATCCTGAAGCCTACTTAGAATGGGAACGTTCTTTAGAGAAGTGTTCTTTCATGCAAAGGGAGATTGGTTTTCTTGGCTTTATTATTTCAGATGAAGGTGTCAAAGTGGATCCATCTAAAGTGGAAGCTATTTCCTCTTGGCCGGTTCCTAAAACTGTTACCGAGGTGAGATCTTTTCATGGTCTGGCTTCATTTTATAGGAGATTCATCAGCAATTTCAGCACTTTAATGAGTCCTATAACTGAATGCACAAAGCAAGGAAGATTTGAGTGGACTGAAGCTGCTCAAAAGGCTTTTGAGACCGTGAAAGAAAGAATGTGTCATGCACCCATTTTGTCCTTACCTGATTTTACCAAACCTTTTGAAGTAGAATGTGATGCTAGTGGAACAGGTATTGGAGCAGTTCTTATTCAAGCAGGCAAACCTGTAGCTTATATCAGTGAAAAGCTAAATGGCGCCAAGCTCAATTATTCAACCTATGATAAAGAGTTCTATGCTATGGTTCGAGCTCTTAATCATTGGAGCCATTATTTGAGGCCGCAAGCTTTTGTTCTTCATTCAGATCATGAGTCACTGAAGTACATCCATGGGCAACATAAGTTGAGTGCTCGTCATGCTAAATGGGTGGAATTTTTGCAATCCTTTAACTTTGTCGCTAAATACAAAGCGGGGAAAGCAAATGTTGTAGCAGATGCATTATCTAGAAGACATTCTTTATTAGCTACAGTTGATTCAAAGATTTTGGGGTTCGAGCTGATTAAAGAATATTATTCAGAAGATCCAGATTTTCGTGAAGTATATGAAGAGTGCAAGAAAGGCCAACATGCTCATTATCATATTACTGATGAGTTTCTATTCAAGGGGAACAAGCTCTGTGTTCCTAAGTGTCCAGCTCGTGATTTATTGATTAGAGAAGCTCATGGAGGTGGTCTAGCTGGTCATTTTGGCATTACTAAAACTGTTGAATTATTGCAAGAACATTTTTACTGGCCACGCATGGTGGGAGATGTTCAAGCCATTATAGCTCGTTGTGGTACATGTCAAAAGGCTAAGAGTACGTTCTTGCAAGGACCTTACACACCACTACCAGTTCCAGAAAAGCCATGGGAAGATGTAAGCATGGATTTCATTGTTGCTCTTCCAAGAACTCAGAGGGGCAAAGACTCTATTATGGTGGTAGTAGATCGTTTCTCAAAAATGCCACACTTTGTTCCATGCCATAAAACCGAAGATGCCATTAATGTAGCTATTTTATATTTCAGAGAAATAGTTCGCTTGCATGGTGTTCCAAGGACTATTGTATCTGATTGTGATAGCAAGTTTTTAAGCTACTTCTGGAGAACATTATGGAGACTTATGGGTACTAAGTTGCTGTTTAGTACTTCTTGTCATCCTCAAACAGATGGTCAGACTGAAGTGACCAACAGGACTCTTGGTGCGTTATTAAGAGGCCTAGTAAGCAAGACAGGAAAAGACTGGGATGTGAAGTTATGTCATGCTGAGTTTGCTTACAACAGAAGACCAACTTTTGCTACTAAACATTCACCATTCGAGACTGTTTATGGGGTAAATCCTTATGTCCCGATTGATTTAATTGCTATTCCTAAAGATTCTTTTGTTCATGGAGATGCTAGGAAACAAGCTGAAGAAATGGTGAAGATTCATAGGCAGGTTCGAAATAATATAGAGAAAGCAAATGAAGCCTATAAAAAAAGAGCAAACAGAAGAAGGTCACCTAGAATTTTTGCTCCAGGTGACTTAGTTTGGATTCATCTGAGAAAGGAAAGATTCCCGGGAAAAAAAACACAAACTAATGCCACGTGCTGAAGGTCCATTCAAGGTATTAGAAAGATGTGGAGACAATGCATACAAGATTGATCTTCCTGGTGAATATGGAGTTGCTGCTACCTTCAATGTTGGAGATTTGTCACCATACTTAGAAGATGATGAATTGCAAGAATTGAGGACAATTCCAACTGAAGAAGGAGAGAATGATGTAAAATCAAATACAGAAGAACAAGTGCCGGAGTTATTACTCAGTCTAAATCCAAGTATGGGTTCGAAACATTTACATGGTCCTTGTTTGAGCCTAAACAAGACGGTTTTACATAACGAAGGTTCGGTTGCTTTTCGGAATGATTTGGGTTGATTAGCCAAACTTAAAGGAGGATTAAGTGGGCTTAAGAAAGCAACCAAATAGCCTAATTAGTACTAGAAGTGATTATTTAGCATTAACCTTGTTTAAGGTGCTAAACTAATCCTAATAGAGTAAAAAAATCTGATTTCAGCATTTTTCCTACATGTTTTCAGCTTTTCTCTTAGTTTTGATGATGTAATACATGATGAAAGGGAGTAATTAATGTAGTACAGCATCCTAGTCATGTGTATATGTGTTATTGAAGCTTAGGGTCCAAGTGGAAGCCTTTAGATTAAGCAAAGAACAAGTTTTAGCCAAGTTATCAATGCTGCCCAGCTGAAAAACGTGAATGATGTCTGATTGTAATTGGTTCTGGGCAACAGCATTTTTAGCTCCAAATCCAGAAAATCTTACATGGTTGGAAGCCCTTACATGTGTAGGGATGGAATTCATCCTTTTGGAGCTTATTTTGGATAGCCAAGTGGATTAAAATTAGCCCTAAAGCTGTCAAGGTCCAAACAGTTTTTGCTGATTTGTTCTTCTTGATTTTCTTTTTGTTTTTTCTTGTTTCCTTGTAATTTTGGAAGCTTCCAAGGCTGTATCTTTGTTGTTTAGGATGTTATTAAGTCTATATAAGAAATAGGAATCCATGGGAGCATGTATGTACTTGACTTTTGATGAAATAAAAACCGTGTGTTTTTCCTAAGCTTAAAAACCGAGTGTTTCTTAGCTTAAATTGAACGAGTTACTTGGGAGAGTATTCGACAAGTGCTCAAAAACGTTTTAGTGAGTTTAAGAGCTAATCTTTTACTTATTAAAACACCCTTAGTATTTAGGTTTGTGAGCTAATCCTTCCTAAACACTAAGACAATCGAATTTAAGTAATTAAGAGCAAATCTTTCTTACTTATTTTCACATCAATGAAGACGAACCCCTTAGATTAAACTCAATTCAAATCAAAGGGTAAAATCGTCATAGTCTCTTAGGCGATTTTTAGTGTATGAACACCTTTCAAATCAATTTTTGTGCTTAATTACAAAATATTTTTCACTCCCTGAGTTGGTATTTGGTATATTTGAATCAAATGAAGCCCTTGGATCAAACTTATTTCAAATCAAAGGGTAAAACCGTCATAGTCTGTTAGGCTATTTGTGGTGTATGAACATCTTTCAAATCATTTTGTTGTGAATAATTACCAAATATTTTTTGAGTCCTCGAATAGGAATTAGATATATTGAAAGCATATGAAGCCCTTGGATTAAACTCAATTCAAATTAAAGGGTAAGATTGTTATAATCTCTTAGGCGATTTGTGGTGAATGAACACCTTTCAAATTATTTTTTGTGAATAATTACAAATATTTTTGAATCCTTGAATAGGTATTAGATATATTTAAAGCATATGAAGCCCTTGGATCAAACTCAATTCAAAACAAAGGGTAAAACCGTTATAGTCTCTTAGTTGATTTTTTGTGAATGATGACCTTTCAAATCATTTTGTTGTGAATAATTACCAAATATTTTTGAGTCCTTCAATAGGTATTATATCTATTTAAATCATATGAATTCCTTGTATCAAACTCAAATCAAATCAAAGGCTAAAACCGTCATAGTCTGTTAGGGGATTAGTTGTGTATTAACACCCTTCAAATCATTTTTTTGTTCTTAATTATCAAATATTTTTGATTCCTTGAATAGGTATTAGATATATTTCAATCATATGAAGCCCTTGGATCAAACCTATTTCATATCAAAGGGAAAACCGTCATAGTCTCTTAGACGATTTGTGGTGTATGAAAACCTTTTAAATCATTTTGTTGTGAAAAATTTTCAAAAAAATTTTGAGTCCTTCAATAGGTATTAGATAGATTTAAAGAAGACGAAGCCCTTAGATTAAACTCAATTCAAATCAAAGGGTAAAATCGTCATAGTCTCTTAGGCGATTTTTAGTGTATGAACACCTTTCAAATCAATTTTTGTGCTTAATTACAAAATATTTTTCACTCCCTGAGTTGGTATTTGGTATATTTGAATCATATGAAGCCCTTGGATCAAACTCATTTCAAATCAAAGGGTAAAACCGTCATAGTCTGTTAGGCTATTTGTGGTGTATGAACATCTTTCAAATCATTTTGTTGTGAATAATTACCAAATATTTTTTGAGTCCTCGAATAGGAATTAGATATATTGAAAGCATATGAAGCCCTTGGATTAAACTCAATTCAAATTAAAGGGTAAGATTGTTATAATCTCTTAGGCGATTTGTGGTGAATGAACACCTTTCAAATTATTTTTGTGAATAATTACAAATATTTTTGAATCCTTGAATAGGTATTAGATATATTTAAAGCATATGAAGCCCTTGGATCAAACTCAATTCAAAACAAAGGGTAAAACCGTTATAGTCTCTTAGTTGATTTTTTGTGAATGATGACCTTTCAAATCATTTTGTTGTGAATAATTACCAAATATTTTTGAGTCCTTCAATAGGTATTATATCTATTTAAATCATATGAATTCCTTGTATCAAACTCAAATCAAATCAAAGGCTAAAACCGTCATAGTCTGTTAGGGGATTAGTTGTGTATTAACACCCTTCAAATCATTTTTTTGTTCTTAATTATCAAATATTTTTGATTCCTTGAATAGGTATTAGATATATTTCAATCATATGAAGCCCTTGGATCAAACCTATTTCATATCAAAGGGAAAACCGTCATAGTCTCTTAGACGATTTGTGGTGTATGAAAACCTTTTAAATCATTTTGTTGTGAAAAATTTTCAAAAAATTTTGAGTCCTTCAATAGGTATTAGATAGATTTAAAGAAGACGAAGCCCTTAGATTAAACTCAATTCAAATCAAAGGGTAAAATCGTCATAGTCTCTTAGGCGATTTTTAGTGTATGAACACCTTTCAAATCAATTTTTGTGCTTAATTACAAAATATTTTTCACTCCCTGAGTTGGTATTTGGTATATTTGAATCATATGAAGCCCTTGGATCAAACTTATTTCAAATCAAAGGGTAAAACCGTCATAGTCTCTTAGGCGATTTGTGGTGTATGAACATCTTTCAAATCATTTTGTTGTGAATAATTACCAAATATTTTTTGAGTCCTCGAATAGGAATTAGATATATTTAAAGCATATGAAGCCCTTGGATTAAACTCAATTCAAATTAAAGGGTAAAATTGTTATAATCTCTTAGGCGATTTGTGGTGAATGAACACCTTTCAAATTATTTTTTGTGAATAATTACAAATATTTTTGAATCCTTGAATAGGTATTAGATATATTTAAAGCATATGAAGCCCTTGGATCAAACTCAATTCAAAACAAAGGGTAAAACCGTTATAGTCTCTTAGTTGATTTTTTGTGAATGATGACCTTTCAAATCATTTTGTTGTGAATAATTACCAAATATTTTTGAGTCCTTCAATAGGTATTATATCTATTTAAAGCATATGAATTCCTTGTATCAAACTCAATTCAAATCAAAGGCTAAAACCGTCATACTCTGTTAGGGGATTAGTTGTGTATTAACACCCTTCAAATCATTTTTTTGTTCTTAATTATCAAATATTTTTGATTCCATGAATAGGTATTAGATATATTTCAATCATATGAAGCCCTTGGATCAAACCTATTTCATATCAAAGGGAAAACCGTCATAGTCTCTTAGACGATTTGTGGTGTATGAAAACCTTTTAAATCATTTTGTTGTGAAAAATTTTCAAAAAAATTTGAGTCCTTCAATAGGTATTAGATAGATTTAAATAAGACGAAGCCCTTAGATTAAACTCAATTCAAATCAAAGGGTAAAATCGTCATAGTCTCTTAGGCGATTTTTAGTGTATGAACACCTTTCAAATCAATTTTTGTGCTTAATTACAATATATTTTTCACTCCCTGAGTTGGTATTTGGTATATTTGAATCATATGAAGCCCTTGGATCAAACTTATTTCAAATCAAAGGGTAAAACCGTCATAGTCTCTTAGGCGATTTGTGGTGTATGAACATCTTTCAAATCATTTTGTTGTGAATAATTACCAAATATTTTTTGAGTCCTCGAATAGGAATTAGATATATTGAAAGCATATGAAGCCCTTGGATTAAACTCAATTCAAATTAAAGGGTAAAATTGTTATAATCTCTTAGGCGATTTGTGGTGTATGAACACCTTCCAAATTATTTTGTTGTGAATATTACAAAATATTTTTGACTCGTGAATACCTATTCAAGGACTCAAAAATATTTGGTAATTATTCACAACAAAATGATTGGAAAGATGTTCTTTCACCACAAATCGCCTAAGAAAGTATGACGGTTTTACGCTTTGTTTTGAATGTAGTTTGATCCAAGGGCTTCATATGCTTTAAATATATCTAATACCTATTCAGGGATTCAAAAATATTATTTAATTATTAACAAAAAATTAATTATAAAGGTGTTCATACACCACAAATCGCCTAAGAGACTATGACGGTTTTACCCTTTGATTTGAAATAAGTTTGATCCAAGGGCTTCATATGATTGAAATATATCTAATACCTATTTAACGGGTCAAAAACATTGTGTAATATTCACAACAAAATAATTTGAAAGGTGTTCATGCACCACAAATCGCCTAAGAGACTATGATAATTTTACCCTTTAATTTGAATTGAGTTTAATCCAAGGGCTTCATATGCTTTAAATATATCTAATTCCTATTCAAGGACTCAAAAATAGTTGGTAATTATTCACAACAAAATGATTTGAAAGGTGTTCATACACCACAAATCGCCTAAGAGACTATGACAGTTTTACCCTTTGATATGAAATAGGTTTGATCGAAGGGCTTCATATGATTGAAATATATATCTAATATTTATTAAAGGAATCAAAAATATTTGGTAATCAAGCACAAAAAAATGATTTGAAGGGTGTTAATACAAAACTTATCCCCTAACAGACTATGACGGTTTTACCCTTTGATTTGAATTGAGTTTGATCCAAAGACTTCATATGCTTTAAATATATATAATAACTATTGAAGGACTCAAAAATATTTGGTAATTATTCACAACAAAATGATTTGAAAGGTCATCATTCACAAAAAATTAACTAAGAGACTACGACGGTTTTACGCTTTGTTTTGAATTGAGTTTGATCCAAGGGCTTCATATGCTTTAAATATATCTAATACCTAGTCAAGGATTCAAAAATATTTGGTAATTATTCACAAAAAATAATTTGAAAGGTGTTCATACACCACAAATCGCCTAAGAGACTATGACAGTTTTACCCTTTGATTTGAAATAAGTTTGATCCAAGGGTTTCATATGATTGAAATATATCTAATACCTATTTAACTTGTCAAAAATATTTTGTAATATTCACAACAAAATAATTTGAAAGGTGTTCATGCACTACAAATTGCCTAAGAGACTATGACAATTTTACCCTTTAATTTGAATTGTGTTTAATCCAAGGGCTTCATATGATTTAAATATATCTAATACCTATTCAAGGATTCAAAAATATTTGTTAATTTTTCACAAAAAAATAATTTGAAAGGTGTTCATTCACCACAAATCGCCTAAGAAAGTATGACGGTTTTACGTTTTGTTTTGAATGTAGTTTAATCCATGGGCTTCATATGATTGAAATATATCTAATACCTATTTAACGAGTCAAAAATATTTGGTAATTAGGCGCAAAAAATTACTTGAAAGGTGTTCATACACCACAAATCGCCTAAGAGACTATGACGGTTTTACCTTTTAATTTGAAATAATTTTGAACAGAGTGCTTCATATGATTGAAATATATCTAATATCGATTCAAGGAATCAAAAACATTTGGTAATTAAGCACAGCAAATGATTTGAAAGGTGTTCATACACCACAAATCGCCCAAGAGACTATGACAGTTTAACCCTTTGATATGTAATAGGTTTGATCCAAGGGCTTCATATGATTGAAATATATATCTAATACTTATTCAAGGAATCAAAAATATTTGGTAATTAAACACAAAAAAATGATTTGAAAGGTGTTCATACACCACAAATCCCCTAACAGACTATGACGATTGGACCCTTTGATTTGAATTGAGTTTGTTCCAAGGACTTCATATGCTTTAAATTGATATAATACCTATTGAAGGACTCAAAAATATTTGGTAATTATTCACAACAAAATGATTTGAAAGATCAGCATTCACCAAAAATCGAATAAGAGACTATGACGGTTTTACCCTTTGTTTTGAATTGAGTTTGATCCAAGGGCTTCATATGCTTTAAATATATCTAATACCTAATCAAGAATTCAAAAATATTTGATAATTATTCAACAAAAAATAATTTGAAAGGTGTTCATTCACCACAAATCGCCTAAGAAATTATGACGGTTTTACGCTTTGTTTTGAATGTAGTTTGATCCAAGGGCTACATATGATTGAAATATATCTAATACCAATTTAACGAGTCAAAAATATTTGGTAATTAGGCACAAAAAATTACTTGAAAGGTGTTCATACACGACAAATCGCCTAAGAGACTATGACAATTTTACCCTTCAATTTGAATTGAGTTTAAACAGAGTGCTTCATATGATTGAAATATATCTAATACCGATTCAAGGAGTCAAAAACATTTGGTAATTAAGCACAACAAATGATTTGAAAGGTGTTCAGACACCACAAATCGCCTAAGAGACTATGACGATTTTACCCATTAATTTGAATTGAGTTTAATCCAAGGGCTTCATATGCTTTAAATATATCTAATACCTATTCAAGGACTCAAAAATATTTGGTAATTATTCACAACAAAATAATTTGAAAGATGTTCATACACACAAAATCGCCTAAGAGACTATGACGGTTTTACCCTTTGATTTGAAATAAGTTTGATCCAAGGGCTTCATATGATTGAAATATACCAAATACCAATTCAGGGAGTGAAAAATATTTAGTAATTAAGCAAAAAAATTGATTTGAAAGGTGTTCATACACTAAAAATCGCCTAAGAGACTATGACGATTTTACCCTTTGATTTGAATTGAGTTTAATCCAAGGGCTTCATATGCTTTAAATCTATCTAATACCTATTCCAGGACTCAAATTTTTTTGGAAATTATTCACAACAAAATGATTTAAAAGGTTTTCATACACCACAAATCGTCTAAGAGACTATGACGGTTTTACCCATTATTTTGAAATAATTTTGATCCAACGGCTTCATATGCTTTAAATATATCTAATACCTATTCAAGGATTCAAAAATATTTGGTAATTATTCACAAAAATATAATTTTAATGGTGTTCATTCACCACAAATCGCCTAAGAAAGTATGACGGTTTACGTTTTGTTTTGAATGTAGTTTGATCCAAGGGCTACATATGATTGAAATATATCTAATACCTATTTAACGAGTCAAAAATATTTGGTAATTAGGCACAAAAAATTACTTGAAAGGTGTTCATACACCACAAATCGCCTAACAGACTATGACGGTTTTATCTTTTAATTTGAAATAATTTTGAACAGAGTGCTTCATATGATTGAAATATATCTAATATCGATTCAAGGAGTCAAAAACATTTGTTAATTAAGCACAACAAATGATTTGAAAGGTGTTCATACACCACAAATCGCCTAAGAGACTATAACAGTTTTACCCTTTGATATGAAATAGGTTTGATCCAAGGGCTTCATATTATTGAAATATATATCTAATACCTATTCAAGGAATCAAAAATATTTGGTAATTAAGCACAAAAAAATGATTTGAAGGGTGTTAATACACAACTAATCCCCTAATAAACTATGACGGTTTTACCCTTTGATTTGAATTGAGTTTGATCCAAGGACTTCATATGCTTTAAATAGATATAATACCTACTCAAGGACTAAAAAATATTTGGTAACTATTGACAACAAAATGATTTAAAGGTCATCATTCACAAAAAATCGCCTAAGAGAGTATGATGGTTTAACCCTTTGTTTTGAATTGAGTTTGATCCAAGGCTTCATATACTCTAAATATATCTAATACCTATTCAAGGATTCAAAAATATTTGGTAATTATTCACAACAAAATGATTTGAAAGAAGTTCATTCATCACAAATCGCCTAAGAAAGTATGTCGGTTTTACGCTTTGTTTTGAATGTAGTTTGATCCAAGGCTTCATATGCTTTAAATATATCTAATACCTATTCAAGGATTCAAAAATATTTGGTAATTATTCACAAAAAAATAATTTGCAAGGTGTTCATACACCACAAATGGCCTAAGAGACTATGACGGTTTTACCCTTTGATTTGAAATAAGTTTGATCCAAGGGCTTCATATGATTGAAATATATCTAATACCTATTTAACTAGTCAAATTTTTTTTTGTAATATTAACAACAAAATAATTTGAAAGGTGTTCATACACCACAAATCGCCTAAGAGACTAGGACAGTTTTACCCTTTGATATCAAATAGGTTTGATCGAAGGGCTTCATATGATTGAAATATATATCTAATACCTATTCAAGGAATCAAAAATATTTGGTAATTAAGCACAAAAAAATGATTTGAAGGGTGTTAATACACAACTAATCCCTTAACAGACTATGACGGTTTGACCCTTTTATTTGAATTAAGGTTGATCTAAAGACTTCATATGCTTTAAATAGATATAATACCTATTGAAGGACTCAAAAATATTTGGTAATTATTCACAACAAAATGATTTGAAAGGTAATCATTCACAAAAAATCAACTAAGAGACTATGACGGTTTTACCCTTTGTTTTGAATTGAGTTTGATCCAAAGGCTTCATATACTTTAAATATATCTAATACCTATTCAAGTATTCAAAAATATTTGGTTATTATTCACAAAAAAATAATTTGAAAGGTGTTCATTCACCACAAATCGCCTAAGAAAGTATGACTGTAACAGCCCGGCCTCCCGAGCTGCTAGCTTAACACGCTTAGCAATCTCATACCTCAATGATCATGGAATCAATAATAATCAATAATACTTTAGATGAAACTTGCAGCGGAAACAACCTTAAAATACACGATCCTAGACCTGTGGGTTATGGGCCCACAAAACAATATCCTTTATATAATACTTTAATTACAGAGTCATTCGATCTCAATCCCAAAATAAAGGAATTAAATTAGAACATAACTCATTGTAACAGACTCCTCGTATCCAAACTTAAATCTTAGGACTTTAACCCACAATATAGATCTGAATCATAACTTTGCTCTAGATTCGACTCCGAGCTTCCAACATTAACTCCTGCAAATAAGAAGGAATAGAAAACAAAGAAAACATCCAAAATGAGTGGAAAACTCGTAACTCTTACTTCAGCCCGTTAAAAACATTTTCATTTCAAATCGTTTTATCACTTGGAAATTAATCTTCGCAAACGATAATCATTCTTGTAAATGAATACGACTGGCATAGCTCAATCCCCTTACATAAATCGCTGGCAAGTACAGGCTTTGGACACAATTTATTTTAGTTTATACTTCACTTATCACTTACACAATACGACCACACCGGTCCACACTATAACCATTTCAATTTATTATTTAGCTCCTCCACCTGTACCTTGCCCACTTTTCATTTCAGTTCACAAACTAGCCAGCCAAAACAAATAATATTCATAATCAATCAAAACACAGTTTCAATAGCAACAACACATTCATATCTATGGCCATAGTACGAGCTACTTCACCAAAATAGAAGTACAAAATACATGGGCATGAAATAGATTTTGCTGAACATAAAAGTTACCTTAACCGCTTAATCCTTTCTTAGATCGATATATGATACTTCGAGAACTCCGTAGTTCTATTAGCTCTCTTGAACTCCATAATCAAGGTCCCAAAACATTCACCTCATAACAGAAACAACAATAGATATCAATAACCATTGACTACTCTTCACTAGTTACATACCTCGGTAAAATCAAACTTAATATGATTCCTATTACCTCTGAGTAACGAAATAAACATGTCTCACCAATATAACCTTCCTATAGCTTCCCCTGAGTAAGTAAGGTGCTAAGGATTAGTTTAAACAAGCTTTAGAACATGAATAGGTAAGCTAAACACAAGAGGATGCAAAGCTGTACTTACAGCATCCTGTTTGCTGTTTCTATGGAGTTTTCTATACCTTCCCAAGGCTTTAAAGCTTGAACAAAGGCTTGAACAGATAAATATGAATGTCTAGAAGAGATATATATAAGAAAAGGTAGGTGTTTTTGATGAAGAATTGGGTGAAAAGAACCGAAAACCCAAAACTGCTATTTATAGCAGGTAAATGGCGGTACCCTTAGGGGAGGGAAAACTCTTCTGGGTAAGGTCGGTTTCATGGAGTTTCTGGGTGACTCTTGCTTGAGGTGTTAAATTGATGTGTTGGCTCTCATGCATGCCAAGGGTTTTGGGAGATCGACACCCAAGTAGCTGCTAAGCAGCCTTCTTTGAGCAAAGGTCTGAGCTGTACTTTCAGCTGGCCAGTTTTTACTTAAGGAGCAATTTACCTTAGTGAGCCACGTTATTCTTGGGAATAAATGACCATTTTGACCTTAAGACATCCCAAGCATGTCATATATCAAGTTTGGTTAGGTTCTAAGCTCGGATTCAACCCCGAAAGGCTCTTTAACTGGAAGTTCGTTGCTACCCGATAAAACGATCACTATACGATTTTCACAATCTTAATGAATAAGGTTCTTAAGGACCTTCTAACCTATTTATTGGTTTCCAAAACCTTCCTAACCAATAATAATGGTGGACGTTACCCACTTTTGTCCTCATATGGTGTTGGAGAGTATTCTAATCTGCTTAAAGGGTCAAACCAGATGCAAACTTATCATAACTGACAGTTCCAAGTAACTCTCTTCCACCTGAAACATTAAAACCCTAATATCCTATTTAAATAACTTAATATAATTACTTTAAACCCAACCTGCTTAAAATTCAGGCTATTACAATGACGGTTTTACGTTTTGTTTTGAATGTAGTTTGATCCAAGGGCTTCATATGATTGAAATATATCTAATACCTATTTAACGAGTAAAAAATATTTGGTAATTAGGCACAAAAAATTACTTGAACGGTGTTCATACACCACAAATCGCCTAAGAGACTATGACAGTTTTATCTTTTAATTTGAAATAATTTTGAACAGAGTGCTTCATATGATTGAAATATATCTAATATCGATTCAAGGAGTCAAAAACATTTGTTAATTAAGCACAACAAATGATTTGAAAGGTGTTCATACACCACAAATCGCCTAAGAGACTATAACAGTTTTACCCTTTGATATGAAATAGGTTTGATCCAAGGGCTTCATATGCTTGAAATATATATCTAATACCTATTCAAGGAATCAAAAATATTTGGTAATTAAGCACAAAAAAATGATTTGAAGGGTGTTAATACACAACTAATCCCCTAATAAACTATGACGGTTTTACCCTTTGATTTGAATTGAGTTTGATCCAAGGACTTCATATGCTTTAAATAGATATAATACCTACTCAAGGACTAAAAAATATTTGGTAACTATTGACAACAAAATGATTTGAAAGGTCATCATTCACAAAAAATCGCCTAAGAGAGTATGATGGTTTAACCCTTTGTTTTGAATTGAGTTTGATCCAAGGGCTTCATATACTCTAAATATATCTAATACCTATTCAAGGATTCAAAAATGATTGGTAATTATTCACAACAAAATGATTTGAAAGAAGTTCATTCATCACAAATCGCCTAAGAAAGTATGTCGGTTTTACGCTTTGTTTTGAATGTAGTTTGATCCAAGGGCTTCATATGCTTTAAATATATCTAATACCTATTCAAGGATTCAAAAATATTTGGTAATTATTCACAAAAAATAATTTGAAAGGTGTTCATACACCACAAATGGCCTAAGAGACTATGACGGTTTTACCCTTTGATTTGAAATAAGTTTGATCCAAGGGCTTCATATGATTGAAATATATCTAATACCTATTTAACTAGTCAAATTTTTTTTGTAATATTAACAACAAAATAATTTGAAAGGTGTTCATACACCACAATTCGCGTAAGAGACTATGACAGTTTTACCCTTTGATATGAAATAGGTTTGATCGAAGGGCTTCATATGATTGAAATATATATCTAATACCTATTCAAGGAATCAAAAATATTTGGTAATTAAGCACAAAAAAATGATTTGAAGGGTGTTAATACACAACTAATCCCTTAACAGACTATGACGGTTTTACCCTTTTATTTGAATTAAGGTTGATCCAAAGACTTCATATGCTTTAAATAGATATAATATCTATTGAAGGACTCAAAAATATTTGGTAATTATTCACAACAAAATGATTTGAAAGGTAATCATTCATAAAAAATCAACTAAGAGACTATGACGGTTTTACCCTTTGTTTTGAATTGAGTTTGATCCAAAGGCTTCATATACTTTAAATATATCTAATACCTATTCAAGTATTCAAAAATATTTGGTTATTATTCACAAAAAAATAATTTGAAAGGTGTTCATTCAC
The DNA here is from genome assembly GCA_947645195.1 of Patellifolia procumbens. Classification (NCBI taxonomy): domain Eukaryota; kingdom Viridiplantae; phylum Streptophyta; class Magnoliopsida; order Caryophyllales; family Amaranthaceae; genus Patellifolia; species Patellifolia procumbens. The sequence goes on along the minus strand of CANSGD010001050.1, from coordinate 85,469 downwards.
CACAAATCGCCTAAGAAAGTATGACGGTTTTACGTTTTGTTTTGAATGTAGTTTGATCCAAGGGCTTCATATGATTGAAATATATCTAATACCTATTTAACGAGTCAAAAATATTTGGTAATTAGGCACAAAAAATTACTTGAACGGTGTTCATACACCACAAATCGCCTAAGAGACTATGACAGTTTTATCTTTTAATTTGAAATAATTTTGAACAGAGTGCTTCATATGATTGAAATATATGTAATATCGATTCAAGGAGTCAAAAACATTTGTTAATTAAGCACAACAAATGATTTGAAAGGTGTCCATACACCACAAATCGCCTAAGAGACTATAATAGTTTTACCCTTTGTAGGTTTGATCCAAGGGCTTCATATGATTGAAATATATATCTAATACCTATTCAAGGAATCAAAAATATTTGGTAATTAAGCACAAAAAAATGATTTGAAGGGTGTTAATACACAACTAATCCCCTAACAGACTATGACGGTTTTACCCTTTGATTTGAATTGAGTTTGATCCAAGGACTTCATATGCTTTAAATAGATATAATACCTACTCAAGGACTAAAAAATATTTGGTAACTAATGACAACAAAATGATTTGAAAGGTCATCATTCACAAAAAATCGCCTAAGAGAGTATGATGGTTTAACCCTTTGTTTTGAATTGAGTTTGATCCAAGGGCTTCATATACTCTAAATATATCTAATACCTATTCAAGGATTCAAAAATGATTGGTAATTATTCACAACAAAATGATTTGAAAGAAGTTCATTCATCACAAATCGCCTAAGAAAGTATGTCGGTTTTACGCTTTGTTTTGAATGTAGTTTGATCCAAGGGCTTCATATGCTTTAAATATATCTAATACCTATTCAAGGATTCAAAAATATTTGGTAATTATTCACAAAAAAATAATTTGAAAGGTGTTCATACACCACAAATGGCCTAAGAGACTATGACGGTTTTACCCTTTGATTTGAAATAAGTTTGATCCAAGGGCTTCATATGATTGAAATATATCTAATACCTATTTAACTAGTCAAATTTTTTTTTGTAATATTAACAACAAAATAATTTGAAAGGTGTTCATACACCACAATTCGCGTAAGAGACTATGACAGTTTTACCCTTTGATATGAAATAGGTTTGATCGAAGGGCTTCATATGATTGAAATATATATCTAATACCTATTCAAGGAATCAAAAATATTTGGTAATTAAGCACAAAAAAATGATTTGAAGGGTGTTAATACACAACTAATCCCTTAACAGACTATGACGGTTTTACCCTTTTATTTGAATTAAGGTTGATCCAAAGACTTCATATGCTTTAAATAGATATAATATCTATTGAAGGACTCAAAAATATTTGGTAATTATTCACAACAAAATGATTTGAAAGGTAATCATTCATAAAAAATCAACTAAGAGACTATGACGGTTTTACCCTTTGTTTTGAATTGAGTTTGATCCAAAGGCTTCATATACTTTAAATATATCTAATACCTATTCAAGTATTCAAAAATATTTGGTTATTATTCACAAAAAAATAATTTGAAAGGTGTTCATTCACCACAAATCGCCTAAGAAAGTATGACGGTTTTACGTTTTGTTTTGAATGTAGTTTAATCCAAGGGCTTCATATGATTGAAATATATCTAATACCTATTTAACGAGTCAAAAATATTTGGTAATTAGGCACAAAAAATTACTTGAACGGTGTTCATACACCACAAATCGCCTAAGAGACTATGACAGTTTTATCTTTTAATTTGAAATAATTTTGAACAGAGTGCTTCATATGATTGAAATATATGTAATATCGATTCAAGGAGTCAAAAACATTTGTTAATTAAGCACAACAAATGATTTGAAAGGTGTCCATACACCACAAATCGCCTAAGAGACTATAATAGTTTTACCCTTTGATATGAAATAGGTTTGATCCAAGGGCTTCATATGATTGAAATATATATCTAATACCTATTCAAGGATTCAAAAATATTTGGTAATTAAGCACAAAAAAATGATTTGAAGGGTGTTAATACACAACTAATCCCCTAACAGACTATGACGGTTTTACCCTTTGATTTGAATTGAGTTTGATCCAAGGACTTCATATGCTTTAAATAGATATAATACCTACTCAAGGACTAAAAAATATTTGGTAACTAATGACAACAAAATGATTTGAAAGGTCATCATTCACAAAAAATCGCCTAAGAGAGTATGATGGTTTAACCCTTTGTTTTGAATTGAGTTTGATCCAAGGGCTTCATATACTCTAAATATATCTAATACCTATTCAAGGATTCAAAAATGATTGGTAATTATTCACAACAAAATGATTTGAAAGAAGTTCATTCATCACAAATCGCCTAAGAAAGTATGTCGGTTTTACGCTTTGTTTTGAATGTAGTTTGATCCAAGGGCTTCATATGCTTTAAATATATCTAATACCTATTCAAGGATTCAAAAATATTTGGTAATTATTCACAAAAAAATAATTTGAAAGGTGTTCATACACCACAAATGGCCTAAGAGACTATGACGGTTTTACCCTTTGATTTGAAATAAGTTTGATCCAAGGGCTTCATATGATTGAAATATATCTAATACCTATTTAACTAGTCAAATTTTTTTTGTAATATTAACAACAAAATAATTTGAAAGGTGTTCATACACCACAATTCGCGTAAGAGACTATGACAGTTTTACCCTTTGATATGAAATAGGTTTGATCGAAGGGCTTCATATGATTGAAATATATATCTAATACCTATTCAAGGAATCAAAAATATTTGGTAATTAAGCACAAAAAAATGATTTGAAGGGTGTTAATACACAACTAATCCCTTAACAGACTATGACGGTTTTACCCTTTTATTTGAATTAAGGTTGATCCAAAGACTTCATATGCTTTAAATAGATATAATATCTATTGAAGGACTCAAAAATATTTGGTAATTATTCACAACAAAATGATTTGAAAGGTAATCATTCACAAAAAATCAACTAAGAGACTATGACGGTTTTACCCTTTGTTTTGAATTGAGTTTGATCCAAAGGCTTCATATACTTTAAATATATCTAATACCTATTCAATTATTCAAAAATATTTGGTTATTATTCACAAAAAAATAATTTGAAAGGTGTTCATTCACCACAAATCGCCTAAGAAAGTATGACGGTTTTACGTTTTGTTTTGAATGTAGTTTGATCCAAGGGCTTCATATGATTGAAATATATCTAATACCTATTTAACGAGTCAAAAATATTTGGTAATTAGGCACAAAAAATTACTTGAACGGTGTTCATACACCACAAATCGCCTAAGAGACTATGACAGTTTTATCTTTTAATTTGAAATAATTTTGAACAGAGTGCTTCATATGATTGAAATATATGTAATATCGATTCAAGGAGTCAAAAACATTTGTTAATTAAGCACAACAAATGATTTGAAAGGTGTTCATACACCACAAATCGCCTAAGAGACTATAACAGTTTTACCCTTTGATATGAAATAGGTTTGATCCAAGGGCTTCATATGATTGAAATATATATCTAATACCTATTCAAGGAATCAAAAATATTTTGTAATTAAGCACAAAAAAATGATTTGAAGGGTGTTAATACACAACTAATCCCCTAACAAACTATGACGGTTTTACCCTTTGATTTGAATTGAGTTTGATCCAAGGACTTCATATGCTTTAAATAGATATAATACCTACTCAAGGACTAAAAAATATTTGGTAACTATTGACAACAAAATGATTTGAAAGGTCATCATTCACAAAAAATCGCCAAAGAGAGTATGATGGTTTAACCCTTTGTTTTGAATTGAGTTTGATCCAAGGGCTTCATATACTCTAAATATATCTAATACCTATTCAAGGATTCAAAAATGATTGGTAATTATTCACAACAAAATGATTTGAAAGAAGTTCATTCATCACAAATCGCCTAAGAAAGTATATCGGTTTTACGCTTTGTTTTGAATGTAGTTTGATCCAAGGGCTTCATATGCTTTAAATATATCTAATACCTATTCAAGGATTCAAAAATATTTGGTAATTATTCTCAAAAAAATAATTTGAAAGGTGTTCATACACCACAAATGGCCTAAGAGACTATGATGGTTTTACCCTTTGATTTGAAATAAGTTTGATCCAAGGGATTCATATGATTGAAATATATCTAATACCTATTTAACTAGTCAAATTTTTTTTTGTAATATTAACAACAAAATAATTTGAAAGGTGTTCATACACCACAAATCGCCTACGAGACTATGACAGTTTTACCCTTTGATAAGAAATAGGTTTGATCGAAGGGCTTCATATGATTGAAATATATATCTAATACCTATTCAAGGAATCAAAAATATTTGGTAATTAAGCACAAAAAAATGATTTGAAGGGTGTTAATACACAACTAATCCCTTAACAGACTATGACGGTTTTACCCTTTCATTTGAATTAAGGTTGATCCAAAGACTTCATATGCTTTAAATAGATATAATACCTATTGAAGTACTCAAAAATATTTGGTAATTATTCACAACAAAATGATTTGAAAGGTAATCATTCACAAAAAATCAACTAAGAGACTATGACGGTTTTACCCTTTGTTTTGAATTGAATTTGATCCAAAGGCTTCATATACTTTAAATATATCTAATACCTATTCAAGTATTCAAAAATATTTGGTTATTATTCACAAAAAAATAATTTGAAAGGTGTTCATTCACCACAAATCGCCTAAGAAAGTATGACGGTTTTACGTTTTGTTTTGAATGTAGTTTGATCCAAGGGCTTCATATGATTGAAATATATCTAATACATATTTAACGAGTCAAAAATATTTGGTAATTAGGCACAAAAAATTACTTGAACGGTGTTCATACACCACAAATCGCCTAAGAGACTATGACAGTTTTATCTTTTAATTTGAAATAATTTTGAACAGAGTGCTTCATATGATTGAAATATATCTAATATCGATTCAAGGAGTCACAAACATTTGTTAATTAAGCACAACAAATGATTTGAAAGGTGTTCATACACCACAAATCGCCTAAGAGACTATAACAGTTTTACCCTTTGATATGAAATAGGTTTGATCCAAGGGCTTCATATGATTGAAATATATATCTAATACCTATTCAAGGAATCAAAAATATTTGGTAATTAAGCACAAAAAAATGATTTGAAGGGTGTTAATACACAGCTAATCCCCTAATTAGCTATGACGGTTTTACCCTTTGATTTGAATTGAGTTTGATCCAAGGACTTCATATGCTTTAAATAGATATAATACCTACTCAAGGACTAAAAAATATTTGGTAACTATTGACAACAAAATGATTTGAAAGGTCATCATTCACAAAAAATCGCCTAAGAGAGTATGATGGTTTAACCCTTTGTTTTGAATTGAGTTTGATCCAAGGCTTCATATACTCTAAATATATCTAATACCTATTCAAGGATTCAAAAATATTTGGTAATTATTCACAACAAAATGATTTGAAAGAAGTTCATTCATCACAAATCGCCTAAGAAAGTATGTCGGTTTTACGCTTTGTTTTGAATGTAGTTTGATCCAAGGGCTTCATATGCTTTAAATATATCTAATACCTATTCAAGGATTCAAAAATATTTGGTAATTATTCACAAAAAAATAATTTGAAAGGTGTTCATACACCACAAATGGCCTAAGAGACTATGACGGTTTTACCCTTTGATTTGAAATAAGTTTGATCCAAGGGCTGCATATGATTGAAATATATCTAATACCTATTTAACTAGTCAAATTTTTTTTGTAATATTAACAACAAAATAATTTGAAAGGTGTTCATACACCACAAATCGCCTAAGAGACGATGACAGTTTTACCCTTTGATATGAAATAGGTTTGATCGAAGGGCTTCATATGATTGAAATATATATCTAATACCTATTCAAGGAATCAAAAATATTTGGTAATTAAGCACAAAAAAATGATTTGAAGGGTGTTAATACACAACTAATCCCTTAACAGACTATGACGGTTTTACCGTTTTATTTGAATTAAGGTTGATCCAAAGACTTCATATGCTTTAAATAGATATAATACCTATTGAAGGACTCAAAAATATTTGGTAATTATTCACAACAAAATGATTTGAAAGGTAATCATTCACAAAAAATCAACTAAGAGACTATGACGGTTTTACCCTTTGTTTTGAATTGAGTTTGATCCAAAGGCTTCATATACTTTAAATATATCTAATACCTATTCAGGTATTCAAAAATATTTGGTTATTATTCACAAAAAAATAATTTGAAAGGTGTTCATTCACCACAAATCGCCTAAGAAAGTATGACGGTTTTACGTTTTGTTTTGAATGTAGTTTGATCCAAGGGCTTCATATGATTGAAATATATCTAATACCTATTTAACGAGTCAAAAATATTTGGTAATTAGGCACTAAAAATTACTTGAACGGTGTTCATACACCACAAATCGCCTAAGAGACTAGGACAGTTTTATCTTTTAATTTGAAATAATTTTGAACAGAGTGCTGCATATGATTGAAATATATGTAATATCGATTCAAGGAGTCAAAAACATTTGTTAATTAAGCACAACAAATGATTTGAAAGGTGTTCATACACCACAAATCGCCTAAGAGACTATAACAGTTTTACCCTTTGATATGAAATAGGTTTGATCCAAGGGCTTCATATGATTGAAATATATATCTAATACCTATTCAAGGAATCAAAAATATTTGGTAATTAAGCACAAAAAAATGATTTGAAGGGTGTTAATACACAACTAATCCCCTAACAAACTATGACGGTTTTACCCTTTGATTTGAATTGAGTTTGATCCAAGGACTTCAAATGCTTTAAATAGATATAATACCTACTCAAGGACTAAAAAATATTTCGTAACTATTGACAACAAAATGATTTGAAAGGTCATCATTCACAAAAAATCGCCTAAGAGAGTATGATGGTTTAACCCTTTGTTTTGAATTGAGTTTGATCCAAGGGCTTCATATACTCTAAATATATCTAATACCTATTCAAGGATTCAAAAATGATTGGTAATTATTCACCACAAAATGATTTGAAAGAAGTTCATTCATCACAAATCGCCTAAGAAAGTATGTCGGTTTTACGCTTTGTTTTGAATGTAGTTTGATCCAAGAGCTTCATATGCTTTAAATATATCTAATACCTATTCAAGGATTTAAAAATATTTGGTAATTATTCACAAAAAAATAATTTGAAAGGTGTTCATACACCACAAATGGCCTAAGAGACTATGACGGTTTTACCCTTTGATTTGAAATAAGTTTGATCCAAGGGCTTCATATGATTGAAATATATCTAATACCTATTTAACTAGTCAAATTTTTTTTGTAATATTAACAACTAAATAATTTGAAAGGTGTTCATACACCACAAATCGCCTAAGAGACTATGACAGTTTTACCCTTTGATATGAAATAGGTTTGATCGAAGGGCTTCATATGATTGAAATATATATCTAATACCTATTCAAGGAATCAAAAATATTTGGTAATTAAGCACAAAAAAATAATTTGAAGGGTGTTAATACACAACTAATCCCTTAACATACTATGACGGTTTTACCCTTTTATTTGAATTAAGGTTGATCCAAAGACTTCATATGCTTTAAATAGATATAATACCTATTGAAGGACTCAAAAATATTTGGTAATTATTCACAACAAAATGATTTGAAAGGTAATCATTCACAAAAAATCAACTAAGAGACTATGACGGTTTTACCCTTTGTTTTGAATTGAGTTTGATCCAAAGGCTTCATATACTTTAAATATATCTAATACCTATTCAAGTATTCAAAAATATTTGGTTATTATTCACAAAAAAATAATTTGAAAGGTGTTCATTCACCACAAATCGCCTAAGAAAGTATGACGGTTTTACGTTTTGTTTTGAATGTAGTTTGATCCAAGGGCTTCATATGATTGAAATATATCTAATACCTATTTAACGAGTCAAAAATATTTGGTAATTAGGCACAAAAAATTACTTGAACGGTGTTCATACACCACAAATCGCCTAAGAGACTATGACAGTTTTATCTTTTAATTTGAAATAATTTTGAACAGAGTGCTTCATATGATTGAAATATATCTAATATCGATTCAAGGAGTCAAAAACATTTATTAATTAAGCACAACAAATGATTTGAAAGGTGTTCATACACCACAAATCGCCTAAGAGACTATAACAGTTTTACCCTTTGATATGAAATAGGTTTGATCCAAGGGCTTCATATGATTGAAATATATATCTAATACCTATTCAAGGAATCAAAAATATTTGGTAATTAAGCACAAAAAAATGATTTGAAGGGTGTTAATACACAACTAATCCCCTAACAAACTATGACGGTTTTACCCTTTGATTTGAATTGAGTTTGATCCAAGGACTTCATATGCTTTAAATAGATATAATACCTACTCAAGGACTAAAAAATATTTGGTAACTATTGACAACAAAATGATTTGAAAGGTCATCATTCACAAAAAATCGCCTAAGAGAGTATGATGGTTTAACCCTTTGTTTTGAATTGAGTTTGATCCAAGGGCTTCATATACTCTAAATATATCTAATACCTATTCAAGGATTCAAAAATATTTGGTAATTATTCACCACAAAATGATTTGAAAGAAGTTCATTCATCACAAATCGCCTAAGAAAGTATGTCGGTTTTACGCTTTGTTTTGAATGTAGTTTGATCCAAGGGCTTCATATGCTTTAAATATATCTAATACCTATTCAAGGATTCAAAAATATTTGGTAATTATTCACAAAAAAATAATTTGAAAGGTGTTCATACACCACAAATGGCCTAAGAGACTATGACGGTTTTACCCTTTGATTTGAAATAAGTTTGATCCAAGGGCTTCATATGATTGAAATATATCTAATACCTATTTAACTAGTCAAATTTTTTTTTGTAATATTAACAACAAAATAATTTGAAAGGTGTTCATACACCACAAATCGCCTAAGAGACTATGACAGTTTTACCCTTTGATATGAAATAGGTTTGATCGAAGGGCTTCATATGATTGAAATATATATCTAATACCTATTCAAGGAATCAAAAATATTTGGTAATTAAGAACAAAAAAATAATTTGAAGGGTGTTAATACACAACTAATCCCTTAACAGACTATGACGGTTTTACCCTTTTATTTGAATTAAGGTTGATCCAAAGACTTCATATGCTTTAAATAGATATAATACCTATTGAAGGACTCAAAAATATTTGGTAATTATTCACAACAAAATGATTTGAAAGGTAATCATTCACAAAAAATCAACTAAGAGACTATGACGGTTTTACCCTTTGTTTTGAATTGAGTTTGATCCAAAGGCTTCATATACTTTAAATATATCTAATACCTATTCAAGTATTCAAAAATATTTGGTTATTATTCACAAAAAAATAATTTGAAAGGTGTTCATTCACCACAAATCGCCTAAGAAAGTATGACGGTTTTACGTTTTGTTTTGAATGTAGTTTGATCCAAGAGCTTCATATGATTGAAATATATCTAATACCTATTTAACGAGTCAAAAATATTTGGTAATTAGGCACAAAAAATTACTTGAACGGTGTTCATACACCACAAATCGCCTAAGAGACTATGACAGTTTTACCTTTTAATTTGAAATAATTTTGAACAGAGTGCTTCATATGATTGAAATATATCTAATATCGATTCAAGGAGTCAAAAACATTTGGTAATTAAGCACAACAAAGGATTTGAAAGATGTTCATACACCACAAATTGCCTAAGAGACTATGACGGTTTTACCCTTTGATATGAAATAGGTTTGATCCAAGGGCTTCATATGATTGAAATATATATCTAATACCTATTCAAGGAATCAAAAATATTTGGTAATTAAGCACAAAAAAATGATTTGAAGGGTGTTAATACACAACTAATCCCCTAACAGACTATGACGGTTTTACCCTTTGATTTGAATTGAGTTTGATCCAAGGACTTCATATGCTTTAAATAGATATAATACCAATTCAAGGACTTAAAAATATTTTGTAATTATTGACAACGAAATGATTTGGAAGGTCATCATTCACAAAAAATCGCCTAAGAGAGTATGACGGTTTAACCCGTTGTTTTGAATTGAATTTGATCCAAGGGCTTCATGTACTTTAAATATATTTAATACCTATTCAAGGATTCAAAAATATTTGGTAATTATTCACAACAAAATGATTTGAAAGATGTTCATTCACCACAAATCGCCTAAGAAAGTATGACGGTTTTACGCTTTGTTTTGAATGTAGTTTGATCTAAGGGATTCATATGCTTTAAACATATCTAATACCTATTCAGGGATTCAAAAATATTTGGTAATTATTCACAAAAAAATAATTTAAATGGTGTTCATACACCACAAATCGCCTAAGAGACTATGACGGTTTTACCCTTTGATTTGAAATAAGTTTGATCCAAGGGCTTCATATGATTGAAATATATCTAATACCTATTTAACGAGTCAAATTTTTTTTGTAATATTCACAACAACATAATTTGAAAGGTGTCCATACAACACAAATCGGCTAAGAGACTATGACAATTTTACCCTTTAATTTGAATTGAGTTTAATCCAAGGGCTTCATATGCTTTAAATATATCTAATTCCTATTCAAGGACTCAAAAATATTTGGTAATCATTCACAACAAAATGATTTGAAAGATGTTCATACACCACAAATCGTCTAAGACACTATGACGGTTTTACTCTTTGATATGAAATAGGTTTGATCCAAGGGCTTCATATGATTTAAATATATCTAATACCTATTCAAGGAATCAAAAATATTTGGTAATTAAGCACAAAAAAATGATTTGAAAGGTGTTCATACACCACAAATTTCCTAACAGACTATGACGGTTTGATCCTTTGATTTGAATTCAGTTTGATACAAGGACTTCATATGCTTTAAATAGATATAATACCTATTGAAGGACTCAAAAATATTTGGTAATTATTCACAACAAAATGATTTGAAAGGTAATCATTCACAAAAAATCAACTAAGAGACTATGACGGTTTTACCCTTTGTTTTGAATTGAGTTTGATCCAAAGGCTTCATATACTTTAAATATATCTAATACCTATTCAAGTATTCAAAAATATTTGGTTATTATTCACAAAAAAATAATTTGAAAGGTGTTCATTCACCACAAATCGCCTAAGAAAGTATGACGGTTTTACGTTTTGTTTTGAATGTAGTTTGATCCAAGAGCTTCATATGATTGAAATATATCTAATACCTATTTAACGAGTCAAAAATATTTGGTAATTAGGCACAAAAAATTACTTGAACGGTGTTCATACACCACAAATCGCCTAAGAGACAATGACAGTTTTACCTTTTAATTTGAAATAATTTTGAACAGAGTGCTTCATATGATTGAAATATATCTAATATCGATTCAAGGAGTCAAAAACATTTGGTAATTAAGCACAACAAAGGATTTGAAAGATGTTCATACACCACAAATTGCCTAAGAGACTATGACGGTTTTACCCTTTGATATGAAATAGGTTTGATCCAAGGGCTTCATATGATTGAAATATATATCTAATACCTATTCAATGAATCAAAAATATTTGGTAATTAAGCACAAAAAAATGATTTTAAGGGTGTTAATACACAACTAATCCCCTAACAGACTATGACGGTTTTACCCTTTGATTTGAATTGAGTTTGATCCAAGGACTTCATATGCTTGATAGGGTTTTATTCATATCACCTAATCAAAAATAAACCTACAGACCTCTAACTAGGTAGTCAGTGGAAGCAGGGTCGAATCTACAGGGAGACAGAGTTTCTAAATCAATATTCAGCCAATTAAGCTACTCTAGATGAAATCAGGGAAGAATTAATTAAACTAATAAATAAACTACAGAAGACGGGATAAATCGAGGAATTGACTATGGACTAAAAACCTAGGGTATTAGGTCGGTCCACCATGCTTATACCAATCAAATAGGGTCAACTACTACCAAAACCTATTCAAGGACTCAAAAATATTTGGTAATTATTCACAACAAAATGATTTGAAAGGTCATCATTCACAAAAAATCGCCTAAGAGAGTATGACGGTTTAACCCTTTGTTTCGAATTGAGTTTTATCCAAGGGCTTCATATACTTTAAATATATCTAATACCTATTCAAGGACTCAAAAATATTTGGTAATTATTCACAACAAAATGATTTGAAAGGTCATCATTCACAAAAAATCGCCTAAGAGAGTATGACGGTTTAACCCTTTGTTTCGAATTGAGTTTTATCCAAGGGATTCATATACTTTAAATATATCTAATACCTATTCAAGGACTTAAAAATATTTGGTAATTATTCACAACAAAATGATTTGAAAGATGTTCATTCACCGCAAATCGCCTAAGAAAGTATGATAGTTTTACGCTTTGTTTTGAATGTATTTTGATCCAAGGGCTTCATATGCTTTAAATATATCTAATACCTATTCAAGGATTCAAAAATATTTGGTAATTATTCACAAAAGTAAAACCGTCATAGTCTCTTAATTGATTTTTTATGAATGACGACCTTTCAAACCATTTTGTTGTGAATAATTACCAAATATTTTTGAGTCCTTCAATATGTATTATATCTATTTAAAGCATATGAAGTCCTTGTATCAAACTCAATTCAAATCAAAGGGTCAAACCGTCATAGTCTGTTAGGGGATTTGTGGTGCATGAACATCTTTCAAATCTTTTGTTTCTGCTTAATTACCAAATATTTTTGATTCCTTGAATAGGTATTAGATATATTCCAATCATATGAAGCCCTTGGATCAAACCTATTTCATATCAAAGGGTAAAACCGTCATAGTCTCTTAGACGATTTGAGGTGTATGAAAACCTTTAAAATCATTTTGTTGTGAATAATTTCCAAAAAATTTTGACTCTTTGAATAGGCATTAGTTAGATTTAAAGCATATGAAGCCCTTGGATCAAACTCAATTCAAATCAAAGGGTAAAATCGTCATAGTCTCTTAGGCGATTTTCAGTGTATGAACACCTTTCAAATAAACTTTTGTGTTTAATTACAAAATATTTTTCACTCCCTGAATTGGTATTTGGTATATTTCAATCATATGACGCCCTTGGATCAAACTTACTTCAAATCAAAGGGTAAAACGGTTATTGTCTCTTAGGTGATTTGTGGTGTATGAACATCTTTCAAATCATTCTGTTGTGAATAATTACCAAATATTTTTGAGTCCTTGAATAGGTATTATATCTATTTAAAGCATATGAAGTCCTTGGATCAAACTCAAATCAAATCAAAGGGTAAAACCGTCATAGTCTGTTAGGGGATTAGTTGTGTATTAACACCTTCAAATCATTTTTTTGTGCTTAATTACCAAATATTTTTGATTCCTTGAATAGGTATTAGACATATATTTCAATCATATGAAGCCCTTGGATCAAACCTATTTAATATCAAAGGGTAAAACTGTCATAGTCTCTTAATCGATTTGTGGTGTATGAACACCTTTCAAATCATTTGTTGCGCTTAATTACCAAATGTTTTTGACTCCTTGAATCTGTATTAGATATATTTCAATCATATGAAGCACTCTGTTCAAAATTATTTCAAATTAAAGGGTAAAACCGTCATAGTCTCTTAGGCGATTTGTGGTGTATGAACACCTTTCAAGTAATTTTTTGTGCCTAATTACCAAATATTTTTGACTCGTTAAATAGGTATTAGATATATTTCAATCACATGATGCCCTTGGTTCAAACTACATTCAAAACAAAACGTAAAACCGTCATACTTTCTTAGGCAATTTGTGTTGAATGAACACCTTTCAAATTATATTTTTGTGAATAATTACCAAATATTTTTGAATCCTTGAATAGGTATTGGATATATTTAAAGAATCTGAAGCTCTTGGATCAAACTCAATTCAAAACAAAGGGTAAAACCATCATAGTCTCTTAGTTGATTTTTTGTGAATGATGACCTATCAAATCATTTTGCTGTGAATAATTACCAAATATTTTTGAGTCCTTGAATAGGTATTATATATATTTTAAGCATATAAAGTCCTTGGATCAAACTCAATTCAAATTAAAGGGTAAAACCGTTATAGTCTGTTAGGGGATTAGTTGTGTATTAACACCTTCAAATCATTTTTTTGTGCTTAATTACCAAATATTTTTGATTCCTTGAATAGGTATTAGATATGTATTTCAATCATATGAAGCCCTTGGATCAAACCTATTTCATATCAAAGGGTAAAACTGTCATAGTCTCTTACGCGATTTGTGGTGTATGAACACCTTTCAAATCATTTGTTGTGCTTAATTACCAAAGTTTTTGACTCCTTGAATCTGTATTAGATATATTTCAATCATATGAAGCACTCTGTTCAAAATTATTTCAAATTAAAGGGTAAAACCGTCATAGTCTCTTAGGCGATTTGTGGTGTATGAACACCTTTCAAGTAATTTTTTGTGCCTAATTACCAAATATTTTTGACTCGTTAAATAGGTATTAGATATATTTCAATCATATGAAGCCCTTGGATCAAACTACATTCAAACAAAACGTAAAACCGTCATACTTTCTTAGGCGATTTGTGTTGAATGAACACCTTTCAAATTATATTTTTGTAAATAATTATCAAATATTTTTAAATCCTTGAATAGATATTAGATATATTTAAATCATTTGAAGACCTTGGATCAAACTCAATTCAACTCAAAGTGTAAAAAAAGGGTAAAACCGTCATAGTCTCTTAGTTGATCTTTTGTGAATGATGACCTTTCAAATCATTTTGTTATGAATAATTACCAAATATTTTTGAGTCCTTCAATAGGTATTGTATATAATTAAAGCATATGAAGTCCTTGTATCAAACTCAATCCAAATCAAAGGGTCAAACCGTCATAGTCTGTTAGGGGATTTGTTGTGTATGAACACCTTTCAAATCATTTTTTTGTGCTTAATTAACAAAACTTTTTGATTCCTTGAATAGGTATTAGATATATTTCAATCATATGAACCCCTTGGATTAAACCTATTTCATATCAAAGGGTAAAACCGTCATAGTCTCTTAGACGATTTTTGGTGTATGAAAACCTTTTAAATCATTTTGTTGTGAATAATTTCCAAAAAACTTTGAGTCCTGGAATAGGTATTAGATAGATTTAAAGCATATGAAGCCCTTGGATTAAACTCAATTCAAATCAAAGGGTAAAATCGTCATAGTCTCTTAGGCGATTTTTGTGCTTAATTACTAAATATTTTTCACTCCCTGAATTGGTATTTGGTATATTTCAATCATATGAAGCCCTTGGATCAAACTTATTTCAAATCAAAGGGTAAAACTGTCATAGTCTCTTAGGCGATTTGTGGTGTATGAACATCTTTTAAATCATTTTATTGGGAATAATTACCAAATATTATTGAGTCCTTGAATAGGAATTAGATATATTCAATGCATATGAAGCCCTTGGTTTAAACTCAATTCAAATTAAAGGGTAAAATTGTCATAGTCTCTTAGGCGATTTGTGGTGTATGAACACCGTTCAAATTATTTTGTTGTGAATATTACAAATTATTTTTGACTCGTTAAATAGGTATTAGATATATTTCAATCATATGAAGCCCTTGGATCAAACTTATTTCAAATCAAAGTGTAAAACCGTCATAGTCTCTTAGGCGATTTGTTGTGTATGACCACCTTTCAAATTATTTTTTTGTGAATAATTACCAAATATTTTTGAATCCTTGAATAGGTATTAGATATATTTAAAGCATATGAAGCCCTTGGATCAAACTACATTCAAAACAAAGCGTAAAACCGTCATACTTACTTAGGCGATTTGTGGTGAATGGACATCTTTCAAATCATTTTGTTGTGAATAGTTACCAAATATTTTTGAGTCCTTGAATAGGTATTAGATATATTTAAAGTATATGAAGCACTTCGATCAAACTCAATTCAAAACAAAGGGTTAAACCGTCATACTCTCAGAGGCGATTTTTTGTGAATGATGACCTTTCAAATCATTTTGTTATCAATAATTACCAAATATTTTTAAGTCCTTGAATAGGTATTATATCTATTTAAAGCATATGAAGTCCTTGGATCAAACTCAATTCAAATCAAAGGGTAAAACCGTTATAGTCTGTTAGGGGATTAGTTGTGTATTAACACCTTCAAATCATTTTTTGTGCTTAATTACCAAATATTTTTGATTCCTTGAATAGGTATTAGATATGTATTTCAATCATATGAAGCCCTTGGATCAAACCTATTTCATATCAAAGGGTAAAACTGTCATAGTCTCTTAAGCGATTTGTGGTGTATGAACACCTTTCAAATCATTTGTTGTGCTTAATTACCAAATGTTTTTTATTCCTTGATTCTGTATTAGATATGTTTCAATCATATGAAGCACTCTGTTCAAAATTATTTCAAATTAAAGGGTAAAACCATCATAGTCTCTTAGGCGATTTGTGGTGTATGAACACCTTTCAAGTAATTTTTTGTGCCTAATTACCAAATATTTTTGACTCGTTAAATAGGTATTAGATATATTTCAATCATATGAAGCCCTTGGATCAAACTACATTCAAACAAAACATAAAACCGTCATACTTTCTTAGGCGATTTGTGTTGAATGAACACCTTTCAAATTATATTTTTGTGAATAATTACCAAATATTTTTGAATCCTTGAATAGGTATTAGATATATTTAAATCATTTGAAGACCTTGGATCAAACTCAATTCAAAACAAAGGGTAAAACCGTCATAGTCTCTTAGTTGATCTTTTGTGAATGATGACCTTTCAAATCATTTTGTTGTGAATAATTACCAAATATTTTTGAGTCCTTCAATAGGTATTATATATAATTAAAGCATATGAAGTCCTTGTATCAAACTCAATTCAAATCAAAGGGTCAAACCGTCATAGTCTGTTAGGGGATTTGTTATGTATGAACACCTTTCAAATCATTTTTTTGTGCTTAATTAACAAAACTTTTTGATTCCTTGAATAGGTATTAGATATATTTCAATCATATGAAGCCCTTGGATCAAACCTATTTCATATCAGAGGGTAAAACCGTCATAGTCTCTTAGACGATTTGTGGTGTATGAAAACCTTTTAAATCATTTTGTTGTGAATAATTTCCAAAAAAATTTGAGTCCTGGAATAGGTATTAGATAGATTTAAAGCATATGAAGCCCTTGGATTAAACTCAATTCAAAACAAAGGGTAAAATCGTCATAGTCTCTTAGGCGATTTTTGTGCTTAATTACTAAATATTTTTCACTCCCTGAATTGGTATTTGGTATATTTCAATCATATGAAGCCCTTGGATCAAACTTATTTCAAATCAAAGGGTAAAACTGTCATAGTCTCTTAGGCGATTTGTGGTGTATGAACATCTTTTAAATCATTTTGTTGGGAATAATTTCCAAATATTATTGAGTCCTTGAATAGGAATTAGATATATTCAATGCATATGAAGCCCTTGGTTTAAACTCAATTCAAATTAAAGGGTAAAATTGTCATAGTCTCTTAGGCGATTTGTGGTGTATGAACACCTTTCAAATTATTTTGTTGTGAATATTACAAATTATTTTTGACTCGTTAAATAGGTATTAGATATATTTCAATCATATGAAGCCCTTGGATCAAACTTATTTCAAATCAAAGGGTAAAACCGTCATAGTCTCTTAGGCGATTTGTTGTGTATGACCACCTTTCAAATTATTTTTTTGCGAATAATTACCAAATATTTTTGAATCCTTGAATAGGTATTAGATATATTTAAAGCATATGAAACCCTTGGATCAAACTACATTCAAAACAAAGTGAAAACCGTCATACTTTCTTAGGCGATTTGTGGTGAATGGACATCTTTCAAATCATTTTGTCGTGAATAATTACCAAATATTTTTGAGTCCTTGAATAGGTATTAGATATATTTAAAGTATATGAAGCACTTGGATCAAACTCAATTCAAAACAAAGGGTTAAACCGTCATACTCTCAGAGGCGATTTTTTGTGAATGATGACCTTTCAAATCATTTTGTTATCAATAATTACCAAATATTTTTAAGTCCTTGAATAGGTATTATATCTATTTAAAGCATATGAAGTCCTTGGATCAAACTCAATTCAAATCAAAGGGTAAAATCGTCATAGTCTGTTAGGGGATTAGTTGTGTATTAACACCGTTCAAATCATTTTTTTGTGCTTAATTACTAAATATTTTTGATTCATTGAATAGGTATTAGATATATATTTCAATCATATGAAGCCCTTGGATCAAACCTATTTCATATCAAAGGGTAAAACTGTCATAGTCTCTTAGGCGATTTGTGGTGTATGAACACCTTTCAAATTATTTTTTTGTGAATAATTACCAAATATTTTTGAATCCTTGAATAGTTATTAGATATATTTTAATCATATGAATCCCTTGGATTAAACTCGATTCAAATCAAAGGGTCAAACCGTCGTAGTCTGTTAGGGGATTTGTAGTGTATGAACACCTTTCAAATCATTTTTTTGTGCTTAATTACCAAATATTTTTGTGGGGTTTGATGGTATGAGGATTTAGGATAGTTTTGTAGAGGTGGAGGTTGTTAGTTTTGTGGGTTTTGGTAGTTATGTGGAGGGGGGAAGGTTTGTGGCTTTTGTTGAAAGGCGTTTGCCTGCTCCATCTGAAGTTGACTGAACTGACAGTCATGCCCAAAGTGACCCTGAACATCACATACCGCGCAGTAAGATGAGGTAATGGGTGCTACGGCAGACATAGCATTAATACTCAAAGGAGGTGCTGCTGAGGAAGAGGAATTGAAGGTGTTAATCTGCTGACTCAGCTTCGCCATCTGCGAAGTCAATAATGCAATGGTTTCTACCTCCAGTACCTTCCTCGTGAGGCTTCGGGAAGTGGAATGATCATTGGCTGCGAGGTTTGATAGAAACTCGTAACCTACATCCACTTCCTTATCCAGAAAAACTCCTCCTGCAGACGAATCAACAATACTCTTCGTCTGAGGCTGCAGACCATTGTAAAATGTCTGCGTCAAGAACCATTTGTCCATGTTGTGGTGTGGACACTCTCTCTGTAAATCCCTAAACCTAGCCCACGCTTCCCGTAATGTTTCATCGGGATCTTGGGAAAACGTGGCTAGCTTGTTTCTGATTTCTGCTATTTTAGTAGGTGGGTAATACTCTCTCAGAAACTCAGCAGAAATCTCACTCCATTCTGTTTCTTTCACGTCGTTCAACCATTTCTGGGCTCTATCTCTCAATGAAAACTCGAACAACATGACTTTTAGTTGATCTGGAGTGACCCCGACATGTTTGACAGTTCGACAAAGCTGTTGAAACCGCTGTAGATGATTTGCCGGGTCTTTAGTAGGATGCCCACCAAACTGATTTTGCTGGACCATGCTGATGAGTCCAGGCTTAATTTCGAAATTTTCCGCGGCAATGGTTGGCATAGTAGGTCCAGTGGAGAGACCATCTGGGTTGGGCACCCCATATGACTTCAGTGACTTTGACATAACTTAACTCAAGGTGTCTGTTCCAGACGTGTTCAGCTGAACAGACTGCTTTTCTTTCTGATTTTTCTTTCGGATCCGCCTGATTGTCCTAGTAAGATCGGGGTCCGCTGGAATGGGGGAACTGTTTCTTTGAGACCTGGGCATACAAAAGAAACATAATTCCTTCCCCCTATCGGGCCATTTTTGCCCGATCAGAGTACGGAAATCTCCTTTTTGACTCTTTGGCTCTCTAAACTTCACGTTTAGGGGTCTTGGGACCTCCTAAACTACCCATAAAACTCGTGAGCCATCCTGCGTGCCTCGTAACATCTCGTAAGGCCGTGATTGCTTCCGAATGGGTCGTAAATAAGGAGAAAACTCCCTAAAACCTGCGATTCAACACTAAAACACAAAACCACAACTATATACGATAGTTAGCACAAAATAGCTCCCAAGAGCTCCAATGACGCACAAATTAGCTTGTAAATAAGGGAGAAAAGTCTATATAAATACATGATATCAAACTCCCCCAAGCTAAACCTTTGCTTGTCCTCAAGCAAACAGAACATGAACATGGAATAGATTGCCTCACCCCATAGATAAAAATGAGTCAAAGCTTAAAACATTTTCAAGATTAAGAATCGTTCAAGCAGGCATAATTCAAGTTTGGCTAATCAAATCCATCCAACCACCAATCATCCAAGCAATTTATCAAATTCAAGCATCCTCAAGGCATACAAATCCTGAAAAGGCTTTCATAAGGGTGCCACTCCCCTCAATTTTGTGGCAGGCAAAGAATATGCCCAAACACTCACCAACTCGACATAAATACCCTTCCCACTCACACTCTCATGTGTTTGAGAAGGTTAAATGATGCTCATCCTAGTCAAGTCGACTCAATTAGCAGACATACTCTTTAACTTTGACAAACTGACTCGAAATCAATCCAATAAATAATGCAGACACGAGCTCAAGAGGACTTTAGAGGGTTGTAATGGGGCTTAGGTAAGAGGTAGGGGATACTTTTGGGTAATGTGGTGGAAAAACCAAGAAAGGCGGAGCATGAATCATTCAAACAAGGCCTAAGATGGCCTACACACCTCCCAACAACACCATAAACCACGTAAAGTAACCCAACTCTCATAAATCAATGACAAACTCATAACAAACCCAATTTTCAAGCAATGAAGCGAATATTTCTTTAAGAACGTATGTGAATGAAAGAACTTCGAATCCTTTTGAACTTTATTTCATTTTTTTCTTTCATTTTTTTGAACTTCATTCACGCAACTCTAAATTGGCTTTTTCTTTTCTTTTTCTCACTCTCTAACCTCAACAAATACACTTTCAATTCCTCAACAACAAAACCAAACCAAGAAACTAATCTCAAACTCAACCCATACAAAAGCTCCCCCAAGCTAGGCTTGGAAATAATATGAAATGAAGGCCATGGGCTCATAATAAGGGTTTAAGTAACATGAAACAAGTCATTAAGCTCAGCGGGGCTAAGGAGGATAAAAATGTATCAAAGATTCACTCTGAAGCTCAAGAATAAGACAAAAGAACGCCTCTATCACAGCTAATGTTACAAGTCATCGAAAATCAGACAAGTACGAAGTCAAAGTCAAGATCAATCCACTAAAGAGGAACTAACACACAAAAATAGATTGAATAATAATATGAATCCAAAAGGCTACAAAGAGGCCTCACAGTCTAACCAATTCAGGTATGCCGCACAAAGTGGTCTAATATAATCCAAAAATGCTCAAAATCATAGCAATCAAACATCAAATCATAGCCTCAAGATCACAAATGCCCAGCTATCCAGAAAACATAGTCAAATCATTTTCAATAAGAGCAAAACAAGGGGCACAGGGAGGCAACTAACCCAGTCATGGGAACCTTATTTTTTTGGATTTTTTTCAGAAATTCTCGAAAGCAGTAAATCTATCCTAGAAAGCAGTAAAAGAGATAGAGTATACAAACAAAACTCCTCCCCCAAGCTGAACTTGGCAGTGTCCTCAATACCAAAAAGTAACAAGGACTATGCGAAGAGGAAAAACAATGTTAGTACCCTCACTCTCGCTCACAAAAAGAAGAAAAATAAAAATATAAAATATAAAAAATGAAAAGAAAAGGAAAGAGGGAAAGAATACGAGTTGCCTCTCGCACAACGCTGGTTTATAAATGTCCCGCACGACCATAATCCTCCCTCTCTCAAATAAGAGGGGCTTGGCAATGAGTGCCACCCTCATCAAATATCTTTCTTCTCCAAATGTTCTTGATAATGCCTCCAGACGGTGAGGCAACCTAAGGTGTAGTTAGGACCTTCTCCACACCTACTTCATCCAAAACCTCATCCCTGCAACAAGATTGTTCAAGCATAGGTGCCTTAACAGCATTGGTTAGTTTAAAAATCACTTTATCATCCCCAACACTCAGAGTTAAAGATCCAGACTTGACATCAATGATAGCACCAGCAGTACACAAAAATGGCCTACCCAAGATAATAGGAATCTGGGCATCCTCATCCATATCCAACACCACAAAATCAACAGGAATATAGAATTTCCCGACCCTAACAGGAACGTCCTCTAAAACACCTAGAGGGTATTTTATAGAACGATCCGCCATCTGTAAAGTGATTTGTGTGCATTTAAGTGCTCCCATGTTTAGTTTCTTATAAACAGACAATGACATAACAGAAACAGAAGCACCTAAATCACACAAAGCCTTATCAATAAAAATAGGTCCAAGATGGCAGGGTATAGAAAAACTACCAGGATCTTTTTACTTTGGTGGGGTTTTATTTTGAATAAAAGCACTGCACTCTTCAGTAAGAGTGACACGTTCTACCCCACAAAAGTCTTTTTTCTTAGTGATCATGTCTTTCAAATTTTTTGGCATAAACAGGCACTTGGGTAATTAAATATGTGAATGGAATCGTTACCTCAAGGTTCTTGACCATATCCAAGAACTTACCAAACTGCTGATCGACCTTGGACTGTTGCATCCTGTGAGGAAAAGGTAGCCTTGGTGTAAAAGGCGTTTCAGAAATCTTCTCCTTTTTCTTCCCTATCTGTTCAGCTTTTGCAGACAAATCGACTTAAGACGTCGAATTCTTCCTTTTCCCTTCCTCTACCACCCTCTTCTTCCCTACAGTTGGGGGTAACCTCATAAACGGGCAATGGAGGAGCATCATAAGCTATGCCACTACGAAGAGTGATGGCATTCACATGTTCTCTCTAAACGGGTTGCCCTTGCAATTATCCCTGCTGCCTCTGTGCATTAGTTTCTGCCAATTGAGCAACTTGAGCCTCGAGAAGTTTGATGTGCTTCTCTTGCGCCCTCCGTGCTTCCTCATTTTCCTTTTGCATAGACAATATCAGTTTCATCAGTTCAGAATTGCTAGGCTCTTGTGGGTTATTATTTTGTGGAGGTGGGGTGGGAAAATTTTGTGGAGTTTGGAAATTATTGTGGTGATGGAAGTTTTGTGGTGGTGGTCTTTGGAAATTTTGTGGGGTTTGATGGTATGAGGGTTTATGATAGTTTTGTGGAGGTGGAGGTTGATAGTTTTGTGGGTTTTGGTAGTTATGTGGAGGGGGAAAGGTTTGTGGCCATTGTTGAAAGGCGTTTGCCTGCTCCATCTAAAGTTGAATGAACTGACAGTCATGCCCAAAGTGACCCTGAACACCACATACCTCGTAGTAAGATAAGGTAATGGGTGCTACGGCAGACATAGCATTAATACTCAAAGGAGGTGCTGCTGAGGAAGAGGAATTGAAGGTGTTAATCTGCTGACTCAGCTTCGCCATCTGCGAAGTCAATAATGCAATGGCATCTACCTCCAGTACCTTCCTCGTGAGGCTACGGGAAGTGGAATGATCATTGGCTGCGAGGTTTGATAGAAACTCGTAGCCTACATCCACTTCCTTATCCAGAAAAACTCCTCCTGCAGACGAATCAACAATACTCTTCGTCTGAGGCTGCAGACCATTGTAAAATGTATGCGTCAAGAACCATTTGTCCATGTTGTGGTGTGGACACTCTCTCTGCAAATCCCTAAACCTAGCCCACGCTTCCCGTAATGTTTCATCGGGCTCTTGGGAAAACGTGGCTAGCTTGTTTCTGATTTCTGCTGTTTTAGTAGGTGGGTAATACTCCCTCAGAAACTCAGCAGAAATCTCACTCCATTCTATTTCTTTTGACGTCGTTCAACCATTTCTGGGCTCTATCTCTCAATGAAAACTCGAACAACTTGACTTTTAGCTGATCTGGAGTGACCCCGACATGTTTGACGGTTTGACAACGCTGTTGAAACCGCTGCAGATGATTTGCCGGTTCTTCAGTAGGATGCCCACCAAACTGATTTTGCTGGACCATGCTGATGAGTCCAGGCTTAATTTCGAAATTTGCCGCGGCAATGGTGGTCATTGTAGGACCAGTGGGGAGACCATCTGGGTTGGGCACCCCATATGACTTCAGTGAATTTGACATAACTGAACTCAAGGTGACTGTTCCAGAGTTGTTCAGATGAAAAGGCTGCTTTTCTTTCTGATTTTTCCTTCGGATCCGCCTGATTGTCCTAGTAAGATCGGGGTCCGCTGGAATGGGGGAACCGTTTCTTTGAGACCTGGGCATACAAAAGAAACAAAAAGCAGCAATAAAACGTACCTCGATTGAAACAATGAAGTCCCAATGAGGTACAGAGAAGTAGACCAAATAATCAAATAAAAACTTAGAGAACTAGCCGTCTCCCCGGCAACGGCGCCAAAATTTGATAGGGTTTACACGTATCACCTATTCAAAGATAAACCTACAGTCCTCTAACTATGGTTGTCAATGGAAGCAGGGTCGAATCCACAGGGAGACAGAGTTTCTAAATTAATATTCAATCAAGTCAGCTACTTCAGATGAAATCAGAGAAGAATTAACTGAACTAAAGATTAAGCTAAGGAAGACAGATTAAATCAAGGAATTGACTATCGACTAAAAACCTAGGGTATTAGGTCGGTCCACCATGCTTATACCAATCAAATAGGGTCAACTACTATCAAAACCTAAGTCAAGAGTCGGGGATTAGAGCATGTGTTGAGCTATGGTTAAGACTCAACACTCATAGTTCAACATACGCCGCATGTTCACTAACGTAATCAGAACTACTGACGTGTCCTAGGCCTCTAGTCGTAAGACGGATCTGTGCAAACAACTATTAACCACAAGCAATCAATGAAATTGTACACTGACATTAATTACTCAATAAGAACAAACCACATCACAATCACCCTAATCAAACCCTAGAAACTGATAGGAATCTAAATCACAATCATGGTATAAACATGACTTTCCTATCTAACACCCTAGAAAGAGAACTACTCACTCATAATTCAATTAACAACAACAAAAAAAATATGAAACCCTAACACTTTTATCATGAATAATTAAATAACTAAGCTAAGCAATTGAGAATAATAAAAGAGATTAGGGTAAGAAAGAATACCAATTGACAGAAAACAGGAACTTTTATTGAAATCGAATAGGTTCAATCACCATTAATCTAATCTAAAGTGTTTAAATTAAGCTAATGACTATGAGAATTAAACTAGAGTCTAAACTAGAATGAAAGATGTCTCTAAATAATGAAGAAAAAGGTATTTATAATGCCCATCAAGTCTAGCTAAAAACGGAAAACAAAAGACGAAAAATCGCGAATAGGTGCACGGGACCTGATCGGGCCAAAGACCACCCGATCGGGCCTACACACAATTTCGCCCAACTTAGTTCCTGGGCCCTGGTAGCAGCAGCGCAGCATCAAGGCGAGAAATGGGCCCGACCCGATCCAGCACCCGATCGGGTCTGTGATCGGGTCCTCACACAAAATAGCACCAGCGTGTTCTCCTACTCCGCAGCATCAAAATAGGACCTAGCAGCACCCAACCCGATCGGGTCGGGAAGTGTATGCCCGATCGGGTCTGGGCACGTGTCATTTCGCCTGATCTGATCGGGCAACGTTCGCCCGATCGGGTCCGCAACTTCTATACCCGATCATAATTCCTTCGCCCTATCGGGCCATTTTTGCCCGATCAGAGTACAGAATTCTCCTTTTTGACTCTTTGGCTCTCTAAACTTCACGTTTAGGGGTCTTGGGACCTCCTAAACTACCCATAAAACTCGTGAGCCATCCTGTGTGCCTCGTAACATCTCGTAAGGCCGTGATTGCTTCCAAATGGCTCGGAAATAAGGAGAAAACTCCCTAAAACCTGCGATTCAACACTAAAACACAAAACCACAACTATATACGATAGTTAGCACAAAATAGCTCCAATGACGCACAAATTAGCTTGTAAATCAGGGAGAAAAGCCTATATAAATACATGATATCAAACTCCCCCAAGCTAAACCTTTGCTTGTCCTCAAGCAAACAGAACATGAATATGGAATAGATCGCCTCACCCCATAGATAAAAATGAGTCAAAGCTTAAAACATTTTCAAGATTAAGAATCGTTCAAGCAAGCATAATTCAAGTTTGGCTAATCAAATCCATCCAACCACCAATCATCCAAGCAATTTATCAAATTCAAGCATCCACAAGGCATACAAATCCTGAAAAGGCTCTCACAAGGGTGCCACTCCCCTTAATTTTGTGGCAGGCAAAGAATATGCCCAAACACTCACCAACTCGACATAAATACCCTTCCCACTCACACTCTCATGTGTTTGAGAAGGTTATATGACGCTCATCCTAGTCAAGTCGACTCAATTAGCAGACATACTCTTTAACTTTGACAAACTGACTCGAAATCAATCCAATAAATAATGCAGACACGAGCTCATGAGGACTTTAGAGGGTTGTAATGGGGCTTAGGTAAGAGGTAGGGGATACTTTTGGGTAATGTGGTGGAAAAACCAAGAAAGGCGGAGCATGAATCATTCAAACAAGGCCTAAGATGGCCTACACACCTCCCAACAACACCATAAACCACGTAAAGTAACCCAACTCTCATAAATCAATGACAAACTCATAACAAACCCAATTTTCAAGCAATGAAGCGAATATTTCTTTAAGAACGTATGTGAATGAAAGAACTTCGAATTCTTTTGAACTTTTATTTCATTTTTCTGAACTTCATTCACGCAACTCTAAATTGGCTTTTTCTTTTCTTTTTCTCACTCTCTAACCTCAACAAATACACTTTCAATTCCTCAACAACAAAACCAAACCAAGAAACTAATCTCAAACTCAACCCATACAAAAGCTCCCCCAAGCTAGGCTTGGAAATAATATGAAATGAAGGCCATGGGCTCATAATAAGGGTTTAAGTAAAATGAAACAAGTCATTAAGCTCAGCGGGGCTAAGGAGGATAAAAATGTATCAAAGATTCACTCTGAAGCTCAAGAATAAGACAAAAGAATGCCTCTATCACAGCTAATGCTACAAGTCATCGAAAATCAGACAAGTACGAAGTCAAAGTCAAGATCAATCCACTAAAGAGGAACTAACACACAAAAATAGATTGAATAATAATATGAATCCAAAAGGCTACAAAGAGGCCTCACAGTCTAACCAATTCAGGTTTGCCGCACAAAGTGGTCTAATATAATCCAAAAATGCTCGAAATCATAGCAATCAAACATCAAATCATAGCCTCAAGATCACAAATGCCCAGCTATCCAGAAAACATAGTCAAATCATTTTCAATAAGAGCACAACAACGGGCACAGGGAGGCAACTAAACCAGTCATGGGAATCATATTTTTTATTTTTTTCAGAATTTCTCGAAAGAAGTAAATCTATCCTAGAAAGCAGTAAAAGAGATAGAGTATACAAACAAAACTCCTCCCCCAAGCTGAAATTGGCAGTGTCATCAATGCCAAAAGGTAACAAGGACTATGCGAAGAGGAAAAACAATGTTAGTACCCTCACTCTCGCTCACAAAAAGAAGAAAAATAAAAATATAAAATATAAAAAATGAAAAGAAAAGGAAAAAGGGAAAGAATACGAGTTGCCTCTCGCACAGCGCTGGTTTATAAATGTCCCGCACGACCATAATCCTCCCTCTCTCAAATAGGAGGGGCTTGGCAATGAGTGCCACCCTCATCAAATATCTTTCTTCTCCAAATGTTCTTGATAATGCCTCCAGACGGTGAGGCAACCTTAGGTGTAGTTGGGACCTTCTCCACACCTACTTCATCCAAAACCTCATCCCTGCAACAAGATTGTTCAAGCATAGGTGCCTTAACAGCATTGGTTAGTTTAAAAATCACTTTATCATCACCAACACTCAGAGTTAAAGACCCAGACTTGACATCAATGATAGCACCAGGAGTACACAAAAATGGCCTACCCAAGATAATAGGAATCTGGGCATCCTCATCCATATCCAACACCACAAAATCAACAGGAATATAGAATTTCTCGACACTAACAGGAACGTCCTCTAAAACACCTAGAGGGTATTTTATAGAACGATCCGCCATCTGTAAAGTGATTTGTGTGCATTTAAGTGCTCCCATGTTTAGTTTCTTATAAACAGACAATGACATAACAGAAACAGAAGCACCTAAATATCACAAAGCCTTATCAATAAAAATAGGTCCAAGATGGCAGGGTATAGAAAAACTACCAGGATCTTTTAAGTTTGGTGGGGTTTTATTTTGAATAAAAGCACTACACTCTTCAGTAAGAGCGACACGTTCTACCCCACCAAAGTCTCTTATCTTAGTGATCATGTCTTTCAAAATTTTGGCATAAACAGGCACTTGGGTAATTAAATTTGTGAATGGAATCGTTACCTCAAGGTTCTTGACCATAGCCAAGAACTTACCAAACTGCTGATCGACCTTGGACTGTTGCATCTTGTGAGGAAAAGGTAGCCTTGGTGTAAAAGGCGTTTCAGAAACCTTCTCCTTTTTCTTCCCTATCTATTCAGCTTTTGCAGACAAATCGACTTAAGACGTCGAATTCTTCCTTTTCCCTTCCTCTACCACCCTCTTCTTCCCTACAGTTGGGGTAACCTCATCAACAGGCAATGGAGGAGCATCATAAGCTATGCCACTACGAAGAGTGATGGCATTCACATGTTCTCTCTAAACGGGTTGCCCTGGCAATTGTCCCTGCTGCCTCTGTGCATTAGTTTCTGCCAATTGAGCAACTTGAGCCTCGAGAAGTTTGATGTGCTTCTCTTGGGCCCTCCGTGCTTCCTCTTGGGCCCTCCGTGCTTCCTCATTTTCCTTTTGCATATACAATATCAGTTTCATCAATTCAGAATTGCTAGGCTCTTGTGGGTTATTGTTTTGTGGAGGTGGGGTGGGAAAATTTTGTGGAGTTTGGAAATTATTATGGTGATGGAAGTTTTGTGGTGGTGGTCTTTGGAAATTTTGTGGGGTTTGATGGTATGAGGGTTTAGGATAGTTTTGTGGAGGTGGAGGTTGATAGTTTTGTGGGTTTTGGTAGTTATGTGGAGGGGGAAGGTTTGTGGCCTTTGTTGAAAGGCGTTTGCCTGCTCCATCTGAAGTCGACTGAACTGACAGTCATGCCCAAAGTGACCCTGAACACCACATACCTCGCAGTAAGATAAGGTAATGGGTGCTACGGCAGACATAGCATTAATATTCAAAGGAGGTGCTGCTGAGGAAGAGGAATTGAAGGTGTTAATCTGCTGACTCCGCTTCGCCATCTGCGAAGTCAATAATGCAATGGTATCTACCTCCAGTACCTTCCTCGTGAGGCTTCGGGAAGTGGAATGATCATTGGCTGCGAGGTTTGATAGAAACTCGTAGCCTACTTCCACTTCCTTATCCAGAAAAACTCCTCCTGCAGACGAATCAACAATACTCTTCGTCTGAGGCTGCAAACCATTGTAAAATGTCTGCGTCAAGAACCATTTGTCCATGTTGTGTTGTGGACACTCTCTCTGTAAATCCCTAAACCTAGCCCACGCTTCCCGTAATGTTTCATCGGGCTCTTGGGAAAACGTGGCTAGCTTGTTTCTGATTTCTGCTGTTTTAGTAGGTGGGTAATACTCTCAGAAACTCAGCAGAAATCTCACTCCATTATGTTTCTTTCACGTCGTTCAACCATTTCTGGGCTCTATCTCTCAATGAAAACTCAAACAACATGACTTTTAGCTGATCTGGAGTGACCCCGACATGTTTGACGGTTCGACAAAGCTGTTGAAACCGCTGCAGATGATTTGCCGGGTCTTCAGTAGGATGCCCATCAAACTTCAGTGGAGAGATCATGCTGATGAGTCCAGGCTTAATTTCGAAATTTGCCGCGGCAATGGTGGGCATAGTAGATCCAGTGGAGAGACCATCTGGGTTGGGCACCCCATATGACTTCAGTGACTTTGACATAACTGAACTCAAGGTGACTGTTCCAGTGTTGTTCAGATGAAAAGGCTGCTTTTCTTTCTGATTTTTCTTTCGGATCCGCCTGATTATCCTAGTAAGATCGAGGTCCGCTGGAATGGGGGAACCGTTTCTTTGAGACCTGGGCATACAAAAGAAACAAAAAGCAGCAGTAAAACGTACCTCGATTGAAACAATGAAGTCCCAATGAGGTACAGAGAAGTAGACCAAATAATCAAATAAAAACTTAGAGAACTAGCCGTCTCCCCGGCAACGGCGCTAAAATTTGATAGGGTTTAGACATATCACCTATTAAAAGATAAACCTACAGTCCTCTAACTATGGTAGTCAATGGAAGCAGGGTCGAATCCACAGGGAGACAGAGTTTCTAAATTAATATTCAATCAATTCAGCTACTTCAGATGAAATCAGAGAAGAATTAACTGAACTAAAGATTAAGCTAAGGAAGACAGATTAAATCGAGGAATTGACTATGGACTAAAAACCTAGGGTATTAGGTCGGTACACCATGCTTATACCAATCAAATAGGGTCAACTACTATCAAAACCTAAGTCAAGAGTCGGGGGATTAGAGCATGTGTTGAGCTATGGTTAAGACTCAACGCTCATAGTTGAACATACGCCGCATGTTCACTAACGTAATCAGAACTACTGACGTGTCCTAGGCCTCTAGTCGTAAGATGGATCTGTGCAAACAACTATTAACCACAAGCAATCAATGAAATTGTACACTGACATTAATTACTCAATAAGAACAAACCACATCACAATCACCCTAATCAAGCCCTAGAAACTGATAGGAATCTAAATAACAATCATGGTATAAACATGGCTTTTCTATCTAACACCCTAGAAAGAGAACTACTCACTCATAATTGAATTAACAACAACAAAACTAATATGAAACCCTAACAATTGCATCATGAATAATTAAATAACTAAGCTAAGCAATTGAGAATAATAAAAGAAATTAGGGTAAGAAAGAATACCAATTGACAGAATAAGGAACTTTTATTGAAATCGAATTGGTTCAATCACCATTAATCTAATCTAAAGTGTTTAAATTAAGCTAATGACTATGAGAAATAAACTAGAGTCTAAACTAGAATGAAAGATGTCTCTAAAAAATGAGGAAAAAGGTATTTATAATACCCCTCAAGTCTAGCTAAAAACGGAAAACAAAAGACGAAAAATCGCGAACAGGTGCACGGGACCTGATCGGGCCAAAGACCACCCGATCGGGCCCACACATAATTTCGCCCAACTTAGTTCCTGGGCCCTGGTAGCAGCAGCGCAGCATCAAGGCGAGAAATGGGCCCGACCCGATCCAGCACCCGATCGGGTCTGTGATCGGGTCCTCACACAAAATAGCACCAGCGTGTTCTCCTAGTCCGCAACATCAAAATAGGACCTAGCAGCACCCAACCCGATCGGGTAGGGCAGTGTATGCCCGATCGTGTCTGGGCACGTGTCATTTCGCCCGATCTGATCAGGAAACGTTCGCCTGATCGAGTCCGCAACTTCTATACCTGATCATAATTCCTTCGCCTGATCGGGCCATTTTTGCCCGATCAGAGTACAGAAATCTCCTTTTTGACTCTTTGGCTCTCTAAACTTCACGTTTAGGGGGCTTGGGACCTCCTAAACTACCCATAAAAATCGTGAGCCATCCTGCGTGCCTCGTAACCTCTCGTAAGGCCGTGGTTGCTTCCAAATGGCTCGGGAATAAGGAGAAAACTCCCTAAAACCTGCGGTTCAACACTAAAACACAAAACCACAACTATATACGATAGTTAGCACAAAATAGCTCCCAAGAGCTCAAATGACGCACAAATTAGCTTGTAAATAAGGGAGAAAAGTCTATATAAATACATGATATCAATAATTACCAAATATTTTTGAGTCCTTGAATAGGAATTAGATATATTTAAAGCATATGAATCCCTTGGATTAAACTGAATTCAAATTAAAGGGTAAAATAGTCATAGTCTCTTAGGTAATTTGTGGTGTATGAACACCTTTCAAATTATTTTGCTGTGAATATTACAAAATATTTTTGACTCGTTAAATAGGCATTAGATATATTTCAATCATATGAAGCCCTTGGATCAAACTTATTTTAAATCAAAGGGTAAAACCGTCATAGTCTCTTAGGCGATTTGTGGTGTTTGAACAACTTTCAAATCATTTGTTGTGCTTAATTAACAAATGTTTTTGACTCCTTGAATCGGTATTAGATATATTTCAATCATATGAAGCACATTGATCAAAATTATTTCAAAATAAAGGTTAAAACCATGACAGTCTCTTAGGCGATTTGTGGTGTATGAACACCTTTCAAGTAATTTTTTGTGCCTAATTACCAAATATTTTTGAATCGTTAAATAGGTATTAGATAACTTTCAATCATATGAAGCCCTTGGTTAAAACTACAGTCAAAACAAAGCGTAAAATCGTCATACTTTCTTACGCGATCTGTGGTGAATGAACACCTTTTAAATTATTTTTTTGTGAATAATTACCAAATATATTTGAATCATTGAATAGGTATTAGATATATTTAAATCATATGAAGCCCTTGGATTAAACTCAATTCAAAACAAAAGGGTAAAACCGTCATAGTCTCTTAGACGATTTGTGGTGAATGAACCCTTTCAAATCATTTTGTTGTGAATAATTACCAAATATTTTTGAGTCCTTGAATAGGTATTAGATCTATTTAAAGTATATGAAGCCCTTGGATCAAACTCAATTCAAAACAAAGTTTAAAACCGTCATACTCTCTTAGTCGATTTTTTGTGAATGATGACCTTTCAAATAATTTTGTTGTGAATAATTACCAAATATTTTTGAGTCCTTGAATAGGTATTATATCTATTTAAAGCATATGATGTCCTTCGATCAAACTTAATTCAAATCCAAGGGTCAAACCGTCATAGTCTGTTAGGGGATTTGTGGTGTATGAACACCTTCCAAATCATTTTTTTGTGCTTAATTACCAAATATTTTTGATTCCTTGAATAGGTATTAAATATATTTCATTCATATGAAGCCCTTTGATCAAACCTATTTTATATCAAAGGGTAAAACCGTCATAGTCTCTTAGGCGATTTGTGGTGTATGAACACCTTTCAAATCATTTGTTGTGCTTAATTAGCAAATGTTTTTGAATCCTAGAATATGTATTAGATATATTTAAATCATATGAAGCACTTTGATCAAATTATTTCAAATTAAAGGGTTTAACCGACATAGTCTCTTAGGCGATTTGTGGTGTATGAACACCTTTCAAATCATTTGTTGTGCTTAATTACCAAATGTTTTTGACTCCATGAATCGGTATTAGATATATTTCAATCATATGAAGCACGTTGATCAAAATTATTTCAAATTAAAGGGTAAAACCGTCATATTTTCTTAGGCGATTTGTGGTGTATGAACACCTTTCAAGTAATTTTTTGTGCCTAATTACCAAATATTTTTGACTCGTTAAATACGAATTAGATATATTTCAATCATATGAAGCCCTTGGATCAAACTAAAATCAAAACAAAGCGTAAAACCGTCATACTTTCTTAGGCGATTTGTTGTGAATGAACAAATTTTAAATTATTTTTTTGTGAATAATTACCAAATATTTTTGAATCATTGAATAGGTATTAGATATATTTAAAGCATATGAATCCCTTGGATCAAACTCAATTCAAAACAAAGGGTAAAACCGTCATACTCTCTTAGTCGATTTTTTTGTGAATGATGACCTTTCAAATCATTTTGTTGTGAATAATTACCAAATATTTTTGAGTCCTTGAATAGGTATTATATCTATTTAAAGCATATGAAGTCCTTCGATCAAACTTAATTCAAATCAAAGGGTCAAACCGTGATAGTCTGTTAAGGGATTTGTGGTGTATGAACACCTTTCAAATCATTTTTTTGTGCTTAATTACCAAATATTTTTATTACTTGAATAGGTATTAGATATATTTCAATCATATGAAGCCCTTGGATCACACCTATTTAAAATCAAAGGGTAAAACCGTCATAGTCTCTTAGGCGATTTGTGGTGTATGAACATCTTTCAAATCATTTTGTTGTGAATAATTACCAAATATTTTTTAATCATTGAATAGGTATTAGATATATTTAAAGCATATGAATCCCTTCGATCAAACCTATTTCAAATCAAAGGGTAAAACCGTCATAGTCTCTTAGGCGATTTGTGGTGTATTAACATCTTTCAAATCATTTTATTGTGAATAATTACCAAATATTTTTGAGTCCTTGAATAGGTATTATATCTATTTCAAGCATATGAAGTCCTTGGATCAAACTCAATTCAAATCAAAGGGTAAAACCATCATAGTCTGTTAGGGGATTTGTGGTGTATGAACACCTTTCAAATCATTTTTTTGTGCTTAATTACCAAATATTATTTCAATCATATGAAGCCCTTGGATCAAACCTATTTCATATCAAAGGGTAAAACCGTCATAGTCTCTTAGGCGATTTGTGGTGTATGAACACCTTTCAAATCATTTGTTGTGCTTAATTACCAAATGTTTTTGACTCCATGAATCGGTATTAGATATATTTCAATCATATGAAGCACGTTGATCAAAATTATTTCAAATTAAAGGGTAAAACCGTCATATTTTCTTAAGCGATTTGTGGTGTATGAACACCTTTCAAGTAATTTTTTGTGCCTAATTACCAAATATTTTTGACTCGTTAAATACGAATTAGATATATTTCAATCATATGAAGCCCTTGGATCAAACTAAAATCAAAACAAAGCGTAAAACCGTCATACTTTCTTAGGCGATTTGTTGTGAATGAACAAATTTTAAATTATTTTTTTGTGAATAATTACCAAATATTTTTGAATCATTGAATAGGTATTAGATATATTTAAAGCATATGAATCCCTTAGATCAAACTCAATTCGAAACAAAGGGTAAAACCGTCATACTCTCTTAGTCGATTTTTTTGTGAATGATGACCTTTCAAATCATTTTGTTGTGAATAATTACCAAATATTTTTGAGTCCTTGAATAGGTATTATATCTATTTAAAGCATATGAAGTCCTTCGATCAAACTTAATTCAAATCAAAGGGTCAAACCGTGATAGTCTGTTAAGGGATTTGTGGTGTATGAACACCTTTCAAATCATTTTTTTGTGCTTAATTATCAAATATTTTTGATTCCTTGAATAGGTATTAAATATATTTCAATCATATGAATCCCTTGGATCAAACTTATTTCATATCAAAAGGTAAAACCATCATAGTCTCTTAGGCGATTTGTGGTGTATGAACGCCTTTCAAATCATTTGTTGTGCTTAATTACCAAATAATTTTGACTCCTAGAATAGGTATTAGATATATTTAAATCCTATGAAGCACTTTGATCAAAATTATTTCAAATTAAAGGGTTAAACCGACATAGTCTCTTAGGCGATTTGTGGTGTATGAACACCTTTCAAGTAATTTTTTGTGCCTAATTACCAAATATTTTTGACTCGTTAAATAGGTATAAGATACATTTCAATCATATGAAGCCCTTGGATCAAACTACAATCAAAACAAAGCGTAAAACCGTCATACTTTCTTAGTCGATTTGTTGTGAAAGATCAGATTTTAAATTACTTTTTTTGTGAATAATTACCAAATATTTTTGAATCATTGAATAGGTATTAGATATATTTAAAGCATATGAAGCCCTTGGATCAAACTGAATTCAAATCAAAGGGTAAAACCGTCCTAGTCTCTTAGGCGATTTGTGGTGTATGAACACCTTTCAAATTATTTTGTTGTGAATATTACAAAATATTTTTGACTCGTTAGATAGGCATTAGATATATTTCAATCATATGAAGCCCTTGGATCAAACTTATTTCAAATCAAAGGGTAAAACCGTCATAGTCTTTTAGGTGATTTGTGGTGAATGAACACCTTTCAAATCATTTTGTTGTGAATAATAACCAAATATTTTTGAGTCCTTGAATTGGTATTAGATCTTTTTAAAGTATATGAAGCCCTTGGATCAAACTCAATTCAAAACAAAGGGTAAAACCGTCATACTCACTTAGGCGACTTTTTGTGAATGATGACCTTTAAAATCATTGTGTTGTGAATAATTACCAAATATTTTTAGGTCCTTGAATAGGTATTATATCTATTTAAAGCATATGAAGTCCTTGGATCAAACTCAATTCAAAACAAAGGGTAAAACCGTCATACTCACTTAGGCGATTTGTGGTGTATGAACGCCTTTCAAATCATTTGTTGTGCTTAATTAACAAATCATTTTAACTCCAAGAATAGGTATTAGAAATATTTAAATCCTATGAAGCACTTTGATCAAAATTATTTCAAATTAAAGGGTTAAACTGACATAGTCTCTTCGGCGATTTGTGGTGTATGAACACCTTTCAAGTAATTTTTTGTGCCTAATTACCAAATTTTTTTGACTCGTTAAATAGGTATAAGATATATTTCCATCATATGAAGCCCTTGGATCAAACTAAAATCAAAACAAAGCGTAAAACCGTCATACTTCCTTAGGCGATTTGTTGTGAATGAACAGCTTTTAAATTATTTTTTTGTGAATAATTACCAAATATTTTTAAATCATTGAATAGGTATTAGATATATTTAAAGCATATGAATCCCTTGGATCAAACTCAATTCAAAACAAAGGGTAAAACCGTCATATTCTCTTAGTCGATTTTTTTGTGAATGATGACCTTTCAAATCATTTTGTTGTGAATAATTACCAAATATTTTTGAGTCCTTGAACAGGTATTATATCTATTTAAAGCATATGAAGTCCTTGGATCAAACTCAATTCAAAACAAAGGGTAAAACCGTCATACTCACTTAGGCGATTTGTGGTGTATGAACGCGTTTCAAATCATTTGTTGTTCTTAATTACAAAATAATTTTAACTCCAAGAATAGGTATTAGATAAATTTAAATCCTATGAAGCACTTTGATCAAAATTATTTCAAATTAAAGGGTTAAACTGACATAGTCTCTTCGACGATTTGTGGTGTATGAACACCTTTCAAGTAATTTTTTGTGCCTAATTACCAAATATTTTTGACTCTTTAAATTGTTATTAGATATATTTCCATCATATGAAGCCCTTGGATCAAACTAAAATCAAAACAAAGCGTAAAACCGTCATACTTCCTTAGGCGATTTGTTGTGAATGAACAGCTTTTAAATTATTTTTTTGTGAATAATTACCAAATATTTTTGAATCATTGAATAGGTATTATATGTATTTAAAGCATATGAATCCCTTGGATCAAACTCAATTCAAAACAAAGGGTAAAACCGTCATATTCTCTTAGTCGATTTTTTTGTGAATGATGACCTTTCAAATCATTTTGTTGTGAATAATTACCAAATATTTTTGAGTCCTTGAATAGGTATTATATCTATTTAAAGCATATAAAGTCCTTCGATCAAACTTAATTCAAATCAAAGGGTGAAACCGTCATAGTCTGTTAAGGGATTTGTGGTGTATGAACACCTTTCAAATCATTTTTTTGTGCTTAATTACCAAATATTTTTGATTCCTTGAATAGGTATTTGATATATTTCAATCATATAAAGCCCTTGGATCACAACCACTTCAAATCAAAGGGTAAAACCGTCATAGTCTCTTAGGCGATTTGTGGTGTATGAACATCTTTCAAATCATTTTGTTGTGAATAATTACCAAATATTTTTGAATCATTGAATAGGTATTAGATATATTTAAAGCATATGAATCCCTTGGATCAAACCTATTTGAAATCAAAGGGTAAAACCGTCATAGTCTCTTAGGAGATTTGTGGTGTATGAACATCTTTCAAATCATTTTATTGTGAATAATTACCAAATATTTTTGAGTCCTTGAATAGGTATTATATCTATTTCAAGCATATGAAGTCCTTGGATCAAACTCAATTCAAATTAAAGGGTAAAACCGTCATATTCTGTTAGGGGATTTGTGGTGTATGAACACCTTTCAAATCATTTTTTTGTGTTTAATTACCAAATATTTTTGATTCCTTGAATAGGTATTAAATATATTTCAATCATATGAAGCCCTTGGATCAAACCTATTTCATATCAAAGGGTAAAACCGTCATAGTCTCTTAGGCGATTTGTGGTGTAGGAACACCTTTCAAATCATTTGTTGTGCTTAATTACCAAATGTTTTTGACTCCTTGAATCGGTATTAGATATATTTCAATCATATGAAGCACGTTGATCAAAATTATTTCAAATTAAAGGGTAAAACCGTCATATTTTCTTAGGCGATTTGTGGTGTATGAACACCTTTCAAGTAATTTTTTGTGCCTAATTACCAAATTTTTTTGACTCGTTAAATACGAATTAGATATATTTCAATCATATGAAGCCCTTGGATCAAACTAAAATCAAAACAAAGCGTAAAACCGTCATACTTTCTTAGGCGATTTGTTGTGAATGAACAAATTTTAAATAATTTTTTTGTGAATATTACCAAATATTTTTGAATCATTGAATAGGTATTAGATATATTTAAATCATATGAATCCCTTGGATCAAACTCAATTCAAAACAAAGGGTAAAACCGTCATACTCTCTTAGTCGATTTTTTTGTGAATGATGACCTTTCAAATCATTTTGTTGTGAATAATTACCAAATATTTTTGAGTCCTTGAATAGGTATTATATCTATTTAAAGCATATGAAGTCCTTCGATCAAACTTAATTCAAATCAAAGGGTCAAACCGTGATAGTCTGTTAAGGGATTTGTGGTGTATGAACACCTTTCAAATCATTTTTTTGTGCTTAATTACCAAATATTTTTATTACTTGAATAGGTATTAGATATATTTCAATCATATGAAGCCCTTGGATCACACCTATTTCAAATCAAAGGGTAAAACCGTCATAGTCTCTTAGGCGATTTGTGGTGTATGAACATCTTTCAAATCATTTTGTTGTGAATAATTACCAAATATTTTTTAATCATTTAATAGGTATTAGATATATTTAAAGCATATGAATCCCTTGGATCAAACCTATTTCAAATCAAAGGGTAAAATCGTCATAGTCTCTTAGGCGATTTGTGGTGTATGAACATCTTTCAAATCATTTTGTTGTGAATAATTACCAAATATTTTTGAGTCCTTGAATAGGTATTATATCTATTTAAAGCATATGAAGTCCTTGGATCAAACTCAATTCAAATCAAAGGGTAAAACCGTCATAGTCTGTTAGGGGATTTGTGGTGTATGAACACCTTTCAAATCATTTTTTTGTGCTTAATTATCATATATTTTTGATTCCTTGAATAGGTGTTAAATATATTTCAATCATATGAAGCCCTTGGATCAAACTTATTTCATATCAAAAGGTAAAACCGTCATAGTCTCTTAGGCGATTTGTGGTGTATGAACATCTTTCAAATCATTTGTTGTGGTTAATTGCCAAATGTTTTTGACTCCTTGAATCGGTATTAGATATATTTCAATGATATGAAGCACTTTGATCAAAATTATTTCAAATTAAAGGGTAAAACCGTCATAGTTTCTTAGGCGATTTGTGGTGTATGAACATCTTTCAAGTAATTTTTTGTGCCTAATTACCAAATATTTTTGACTCATTAAATAGGTATAAGATACATTTTAATCATATGAATCCCTTGGATCAAACTACAATCAAAACAAAGCGTAAAACCGTCATACTTTCTTAGGCGATTTGTTGTGAAGGAACAGATTTTAAATTACTTTTTTTGTGAATAATTACCAAATATTTTTGAATCATTGAATAGGTATTATATATATTTAAAGAATATGAAGCCCTTGGATTAAACTCAATTCAAATCAAAGGGTAAAACCGTCATAGTCTATTAGGCGATTTGTGGTGTATGAACACCTTTCAAATGATTTTGTTGAGAATATTACAAAATATTTTTGACTCTTTAGATATGCATTAGATATATTTCAATCATATGAAGCCCTTGGATTAAACTTATTTCAAATCAAAGGGTAAAACCGTCATAGTCTTTTACGTGATTTGTGGTGAATGAACACCTTTCAAATCATTTTGTTGTGAATAATTACCAAATATTTTTGAGTCCTTGAATAGGTATTAGATCTATTTAAAGAATATGAAGCCCTTGGATCAAACTCAATTCAAAACAAAGGGTAAAACCGTCATACTCACTTAGGCGACTTTTTGTGAATGATGA
Source organism: Patellifolia procumbens (assembly GCA_947645195.1). Taxonomy (NCBI): domain Eukaryota; kingdom Viridiplantae; phylum Streptophyta; class Magnoliopsida; order Caryophyllales; family Amaranthaceae; genus Patellifolia; species Patellifolia procumbens. Next base: position 45,190 of record CANSGD010001050.1, on the reverse strand, counting down.
CCTTTAAAATCATTGTGTTGTGAATAATTACCAAATATTTTTGAGTCCTTGAATAGGTATTATATCTATTTAAAGCATATGAAGTCCTTGGATCAAACTCAATTCAAATCAAAGGGTAAAACCGTCATAGTCTGTTAGGGGATTTGTGGTGTATGAACACCTTTCAAATCAATTTTTTGTGCTTAATTACCAAATATTTTTGATTCCATGAATAAGAATTAAATATATTTCAATTATATGAAGCCCTTGGATCAAACCTATTTCATATCAAAGGGTAAAACCGTCATAGTCTCTTAGGCGATTTGTGGTGTATGAACACCTTTCAAATCATTTGTTGTGCTTAATTACCAAATGTTTTTGACTCCTAGAATAGGTATTAGATATATTAAAATCATATGAAGCACTTTGATCAAAATTATTTCAAATTAAAGGGTAAAATCGTCATAGTTTCTTAGGCGATTTGTGGTGTATGAACATCTTTCAAGTAATTTTTTGTGCCTAATTACCTAATATTTTTGACTGGTTAAATAGGTATTAGATATATTTCAATCATATGAAGCGCTTGGATCAAACTAAAATCAAAACAAAATGTAAAACCGTCATACTTTCTTAGGCGATTTGTTGTGAATGAACATCTTTTAAATTATTTTTTTGTGAATAATTACCAAATATTTTTGAATCATTGAATAGGTATTAGATATATTTAAAGCATATGAATCCCTTGGATCAAACTCAATTCAAAACAAAGGGTAAAACCGTCATACTCTCTTAGTCGATTTTTTTGTGAATGATGACCTTTCAAATCATTTTGTTGTGAATAATTACCAAATATTATTGAGTCCTTAAACAGGTATTATATCTATTTAAAGCATATGAAGTCCTTCGATCAAACTTAATTCAAATCAAAGGGTCAAACCGTCATAGTCTGTTAAGGGATTTGTTGTGTATGAACACCTTTCAAATCATTTTTTTGTGCTTAATTACCAATTATTTTTGATTCCTTGAGTAGGTATTAGATGTATTTCAATCACATGAAGCCCTTGGATCACACCTATTTCAAATCAAAGGGTAAAACCGTCATAGTCTCATAGGCGATTTGTGGTGTATGAACATCTTTCAAATCATTTTGTTGTGAATAATTAACAAATATTTTTGAATCAATGAATAGGTATTAGATATATTTAAAGCATATGAATCCCTTGGATCAAACCTATTTCAAATCAAAGGGTAAAACCGTCGTAGTCTCTTAGGCGATTTGTGGTGTATGAACATCTTTCAAATCATTTTGTTGTGAATAATTACCAAATATTTTTGAGTCCTTGAATAGGTATTATATCTATTTAAAGCATATGAAGTCCTTGGATCAAACTCAATTCAAATCAAACGGTAAAACCGTCATAGTCTGTTAGGGGATTTGTGATGTATGAACACCTTTCAAATCATTTTTTTGTGCTGAATTATCAAATATTTTTGATTCCTTGAATAGGTATTAAATATATTTTAATCATATGAAGCCCTTGGATCAAACTTATTTCATATTAAAAGGTAAAACCGTCATAGTCTCTTAGGCGATTTGTGGTGTATGAACACCTTTCAAATCATTTGTTGTGCTTAATTACCAAATGTTTTTGATCCTTGAATCGGTATTAGATATATTTCAATCATATGAAGCACGTTGATCAAAATTATTTCAAATTAAAGGGTAAAACCGTCATATTTTCTTAGGCGATTTGTGGTGTATGAACACCTTTCAAGTAATTTTTTGTGCCTAATTACCAAATTTTTTTGACTCGTTAAATACGAATTAGATATATTTCAATCATATGAAGCCCTTGGATCAAACTAAAATCAAAACAAAGCGTAAAACCGTCATACTTTCTTAGGCGATTTGTTGTGAATGAACAAATTTTAAATTATTTTGTTGTGAATAATTACCAAATATTTTTGAGTCCTTGAATAGGTATTATATCTATTTAAAGCATATGAAGTCTTTCGATCAAACTTAATTCAAATCAAAGGGTCAAACCGTGATAGTTTGTTAAGGGATTTGTGGTGTATGAACACCTTTCAAATCATTTTTTTGTGCTTAATTACCAAATATTTTTATTACGTGAATAGGTATTAGATATATTTCAATCATATGAAGCCCTTGGATCACACCTATTTCAAATCAAAGGGTAAAACCGTCATAGTCTCTTAGGCGATTTGTGGTGTATGAACATCTTTCAAATCATTTTGTTGTGAATAATTACAAAATATTTTTTAATCATTTAATAGGTATTAGATATATTTAAAGCATATGAATCCCTTGGATCAAACCTATTTCAAATCAAAGGGTAAAATCGTCATAGTCTCTTAGGCGATTTGTGTTGTATGAACATCTTTCAAATCATTTTGTTGTGAATAATTACCAAATATTTTTGAGTCCTTGAATAGGTATTATATCTATTTAAAGCATATGAAGTCCTTGGATCAAACTCAATTCAAATCAAAGGGTAAAACCGTCATAGTCTGTTAGGGGATTTGTGGTGTATGAACACCTTTCAAATCAATTTTTTGTGCTTAATTACCAAATATTTTTGATTCCATGAATAAGAATTAAATATATTTCAATTATATGAAGCCCTTGGATCAAACCTATTTCATATCAAAGGGTAAAACCGTCATAGTCTCTTAGGCGATTTGTGGTGTATGAACACCTTTCAAATCATTTGTTGTGCTTAATTACCAAATGTTTTTGACTCCTAGAATAGGTATTAGATATATTAAAATCATATGAAGCACTTTGATCAAAATTATTTCAAATTAAAGGGTAAAATCGTCATAGTTTCTTAGGCGATTTGTGGTGTATGAACATCTTTCAAGTAATTTTTTGTGCCTAATTACCTAATATTTTTGACTGGTTAAATAGGTATTAGATATATTTCAATCATATGAAGCGCTTGGATCAAACTAAAATCAAAACAAAATGTAAAACCGTCATACTTTCTTAGGCGATTTGTTGTGAATGAACATCTTTTAAATTATTTTTTTGTGAATAATTACCAAATATTTTTGAATCATTGAATAGGTATTAGATATATTTAAAGCATATGAATCCCTTGGATCAAACTCAATTCAAAACAAAGGGTAAAACCGTCATACTCTCTTAGTCGATTTTTTTGTGAATGATGACCTTTCAAATCATTTTGTTGTGAATAATTACCAAATATTATTGAGTCCTTAAACAGGTATTATATCTATTTAAAGCATATGAAGTCCTTCGATCAAACTTAATTCAAATCAAAGGGTCAAACCGTCATAGTCTGTTAAGGGATTTGTTGTGTATGAACACCTTTCAAATCATTTTTTTGTGCTTAATTACCAATTATTTTTGATTCCTTGAGTAGGTATTAGATGTATTTCAATCACATGAAGCCCTTGGATCACACCTATTTCAAATCAAAGGGTAAAACCGTCATAGTCTCATAGGCGATTTGTGGTGTATGAACATCTTTCAAATCATTTTGTTGTGAATAATTAACAAATATTTTTGAATCAATGAATAGGTATTAGATATATTTAAAGCATATGAATCCCTTGGATCAAACCTATTTCAAATCAAAGGGTAAAACCGTCGTAGTCTCTTAGGCGATTTGTGGTGTATGAACATCTTTCAAATCATTTTGTTGTGAATAATTACCAAATATTTTTGAGTCCTTGAATAGGTATTATATCTATTTAAAGCATATGAAGTCCTTGGATCAAACTCAATTCAAATCAAACGGTAAAACCGTCATAGTCTGTTAGGGGATTTGTGATGTATGAACACCTTTCAAATCATTTTTTTGTGCTGAATTATCAAATATTTTTGATTCCTTGAATAGGTATTAAATATATTTTAATCATATGAAGCCCTTGGATCAAACTTATTTCATATTAAAAGGTAAAACCGTCATAGTCTCTTAGGCGATTTGTGGTGTATGAACACCTTTCAAATCATTTGTTGTGCTTAATTACCAAATGTTTTTGATCCTTGAATCGGTATTAGATATATTTCAATCATATGAAGCACGTTGATCAAAATTATTTCAAATTAAAGGGTAAAACCGTCATATTTTCTTAGGCGATTTGTGGTGTATGAACACCTTTCAAGTAATTTTTTGTGCCTAATTACCAAATTTTTTTGACTCGTTAAATACGAATTAGATATATTTCAATCATATGAAGCCCTTGGATCAAACTAAAATCAAAACAAAGCGTAAAACCGTCATACTTTCTTAGGCGATTTGTTGTGAATGAACAAATTTTAAATTATTTTGTTGTGAATAATTACCAAATATTTTTGAGTCCTTGAATAGGTATTATATCTATTTAAAGCATATGAAGTCTTTCGATCAAACTTAATTCAAATCAAAGGGTCAAACCGTGATAGTTTGTTAAGGGATTTGTGGTGTATGAACACCTTTCAAATCATTTTTTTGTGCTTAATTACCAAATATTTTTATTACGTGAATAGGTATTAGATATATTTCAATCATATGAAGCCCTTGGATCACACCTATTTCAAATCAAAGGGTAAAACCGTCATAGTCTCTTAGGCGATTTGTGGTGTATGAACATCTTTCAAATCATTTTGTTGTGAATAATTACAAAATATTTTTTAATCATTTAATAGGTATTAGATATATTTAAAGCATATGAATCCCTTGGATCAAACCTATTTCAAATCAAAGGGTAAAATCGTCATAGTCTCTTAGGCGATTTGTGTTGTATGAACATCTTTCAAATCATTTTGTTGTGAATAATTACCAAATATTTTTGAGTCCTTGAATAGGTATTATATCTATTTAAAGCATATGAAGTCCTTGGATCAAACTCAATTCAAATCAAAGGGTAAAACCGTCATAGTCTGTTAGGGGATTTGTGGTGTATGAACACCTTTCAAATCATTTTTTGTGCTTAATTATCATATATTTTTGATTCCTTGAATAGGTATTAAATATATTTTAATCAAATGAAGCCCTTGGATCAAACTTATTTCATATTAAAAGTAAAACCGTCATAGTCTCTTAGGCGATTTGTGGTGTATGAACACCTTTCAAATCATTTGTTGTGCTTAATTACCAAATGTTTTTGACTCCTAGAATAGGTATTAGATATATTTAAATCATATGAAGCACTTTGATCAAAATTATTTCAAATTAAAGGGTAAAACCATCATAGTTTCTTAGGCGATTTGTGGTGTATGAACATCTTTCAAGTAATTTTTTGTGCCTAATTACCAAATATTTTTGACTCGTTAATTAGGTATAAGTTATATTTCAATCATATGAAGCCCTTGGATCAAACTACAATCAAAACAAAGCGTAAAACCGTCATACTTTCTTAGGCGATTTGTTGTGAATGAACAGCTTTTAAATTATTTTTTTGTGAATAATTACCAAATATTTTTGAATCATTGAATAGGTATTAGATATATTTAAAGCATATGAATCCCTTGGATCAAACTCAATTCAAAACAAAGGGTAAAACCGTCATACTCTCTTAGTTGATTTTTTTGTGAATGATGACCTTTCAAATCATTTTGTTGTGAATAATTACCAAATAATTTTGAGTCCTTGAATAGGTATTATATCTATTTAAAGCATATAAAGTCCTTCGATCAAACTTAATTCACATCAAAGGGTGAAACCGTCATAGTCTGTTAAGGGATTTGTGGTGTATGAACACCTTTCAAATCATTTTTTTGTGCTTAATTACCAATTATTTTTGATTCCTTGAATGGGTATTAAATATATTTCAATCATATGAAGCCCTTGGATCAAACCTATTTCATATCAAAGGGTAAAACCGTCATAGTCTCTTAGGCGATTTGTGGTGTATGAACACCTTTCAAATCATTTGTTGTGAATATTTACCAAATTTTTTTGAGTCCTTGAATCGGGGATATATTTCAATCATATGGAGCACTTTAATCAAAATTATTTCAAATTAAAGGGTAAAACCGTCATAGTTTCTTAGGCGATTTGTGGTGTATGAACACCTTTCAAATCATTTGCTGTGAATATTTACCAAAATTTTTGAGTCCTTGAATCGGTATTAGATATATTTCAATCATATGGAGCACTTTGATCAAAATTATTACAAATTAAAGGGTAAAACCGTCATAGTTTCTTAGGCGATTTGTGGTGTATGAACACCTTTCAAGTAATTTTTTTGCCTAATTACCTAATATTTTGGACTAGTTAAATAGGTATTAGATATATTTCAATCATATGAAGCGCTTGGATCAAACTAAAATCAAAACAAAAGGTAAAACCGTCATACTTTCTTAGGCGATTTGTTGTGAATGAACATCTTTTAAATTATTTTTTTGTGAATAATTACCAAATATTTTTGAATCATTGAATAGGTATTAGATATATTTAAAGCATATGAATCCCTTGGATCAAACTCAATTCAAAACAAAGGGTAAAACCGTCATACTCTCTTAGTCGATTTTTTTGTGAATGATGACCTTTCAAATCATTTTGTTGTGAATAATTACCAAATATTATTGAGTCCTTAAATAGGTATTATATCTATTTAAAGCATATGAAGTCCTTCGATCAAACTTAATTCAAATCAAAGGGTCAAACCGTCATAGTCTGTTAAGGGATTTGTTGTGTATGAACTCCTTTCAAATCATTTTTTTGTGCTTAATTACCAATTATTTTTGATTCCTTGAGTAGGTATTAGATGTATTTCAATCACATGAAGCCCTTGGATCACACCTATTTCAAATCAAAGGGTAAAACCGTCATAGTCTCATAGGCGATTTGTGGTGTATGAACATCTTTCAAATCATTTTGTTTTGAATAATTCACAAATATTTTTGAATCAATGAATAGATATTAGATATATTTAAAGCATATGAATCCCTTGGATCAAACCTATTTCAAATCAAAGGGTAAAACCGTCGTAGTCTCTTAGGCGATTTATGGTGTATGAACATCTTTCAAATCATTTTGTTGTGAATAATTACCAAATATTTTTGAGTCCTTGAATAGGTATTATATCTATTTAAAGCATATGAAGTCCTTGGATCAAACTCAATTCAAATCAAACGGTAAAACCGTCATAGTCTGTTAGGGGATTTGTGATGTATGAACACCTTTCAAATCATTTTTTTGTGCTTAATTATAAAATATTTTTGATTCCTTGAATAGGTATTAAATATATTTTAATCAAATGAAGCCCTTGGATCAAACTTATTTCATATTAAAAGGTAAAACCGTCATAGTCTCTTAGGCGATTTGTGGTGTATGAACACCTTTCAAATCATTTGTTGTGCTTAATTACCAAATGTGTTTGATCCTTGAATCGGTATTAGATATATTTCAATCATATGAAGCACGTTGATCAAAATTATTTCAAATTAAAGGGTAAAACCGTCATATTTTCTTAGGCGATTTGTGGTGTATGAACACCTTTCAAGTAATTTTTTGTGCCTAATTACCAAATTTTTTGACTCGTTAAATACGAATTAGATATATTTCAATCATATGAAGCCCTTGGATCAAACTAAAATCAAAATAAAGCGTAAAACCGTCATACTTTCTTAGGCGATTTGTTGTGCATGAACAAATTTTAAATTATTTTTTTGTAAATAATTACCAAATATTTTTGACTCATTGAATAGGTATTAGATATATGTAAATCATATGAATCCCTTGGATCAAACTCAATTCAAAACAAAGGGTAAAACCGTCATACTATCTTAGTCGATTCTTTTGTGAATGATTGTTGTGAATAATTACTAAAAATTTTTGAGTCCTTGAATAGGTATTATATCTATTTAAAGCATATGAAGTCTTTCGATCAAACTTAATTCAAATCAAAGGGTCAAACCGTGATAGTCTGTTAAGGGATTTGTGGGGTATGAACACCTTTCAAATAATTTTTTTGTGCCTAATTACCAAATATTTTTATTACTTGAATAGGTATTAGATATATTTCAATCATAAGAAGCCCTTGGATCACACCTATTTCAAATCAAAGGGTAAAACCGTCATAGTCTCTTAGGCGATTTGTGGTGTATGAACATCTTTCAAATCATTTTGTTGTGAATAATTACCAAATATTTTTTAATCATTGAATAGGTATTAGATATATTTAAAGCATATGAATCCCTTGGATCAAACCTATTTCAAATCAAAGGGTAAAATCGTCTTAGTCTCTTAGGCGATTTGTGGTGTATGAACATCTTTCAAATCATTTTGTTGTGAATAATTACCAAATATTTTTGAGTCCTTGAATAGGTATTATATCTATTTAAAGCATATGAAGTCCTTGGATCAAACTCAATTCAAATCAAAGGGTAAAACAGTCATAGTCTGTTAGGGGATTTGTGGTGTATGAACACCTTTCAAATCATTTTTTTGTGCTTAATTATCATATATTTTTGATTCCTTGAATAGGTATTAAATATATTTCAATCATATGAAGCCCTTGGATCAAACTTATCTCATATCAAAAGGTAAAACCGTCATAGTTTCTTAGGCGATTTGTGGTGTATGAACATCTTTCAAGTAATTTTTTGTGCCTAATTACCAAATATTTTTGACTCGTTAAATAGGTATAAGATACATTTTAATCATATGAATCCCTTGGATCAAACTACAATCAAAACAAAGCGTAAAACCGTCATACTTTCTTAGGCGATTTGTTGTGAAGGAACAGATTTTAAATTACTTTTTTTGTGAATAATTACCAAATATTTTTGAATCATTGAATAGGTATTATATATATTTAAAGAATATGAAGACCTTGGATTAAACTCAATTCAAATCAAAGGGTAAAACCGTCATAGTCTATTAGGCGATTTGTGGTGTATGAACACCTTTCAAATGATTTTGTTGTGAATATTACAAAATATTTTTGACTCTTTATATAGGCATTAGATATATTTCAATAATATGAAGCCCTTGGATCAAACTTATTTCAAATCAAAGGGTAAAACCGTCATAGTCTTTTACGTGATTTGTGGTGAATGAACACCTTTCAAATCATTTTGTTGTGAATAATTACCAAATATTTTTGAGTCCTTGAATAGGTATTAGATCTATTTAAACAATATGAAGCCCTTGGATCAAACTCAATTCAAAACAAAGGGTAAAACCGTCATACTCACTTAGGCGACTTTTTGTGAATGATGACCTTTAAAATCATTGTGTTTTGAATAATTACCAAATAGTTTTGAGTCCTTGAATAGGTATTATATCTATTTAAAGCATATGAAGTCCTTGGATCAAACTCAATTCAAATCTAAGGGTAAAACCGTCATAGTCTGTTAGGGGATTTGTGGTGTATGAACACCTTTCAAATCAATTTTTTGTGCTTAATTACCAAATATTTTTGATTCCATGAATAAGTATTAAATATATTTCAATTATATGAAGCCCTTGGATCAAACCTATTTTATATCAAAGGGTAAAACCGTCATAGTCTCTTAGGCGATTTGTGGTGTATGAACACCTTTCAAATTATTTGTTGTGCTTAATTACCAAATGTTTTTGACTCCTAGAATAGGTATTAGATATATTTAAATCATATGAAGCACTTTGATCAAAATTATTTCAAATTAAAGGGTAAAACCATCATAGTTTCTTAGGCGATTTGTGGTGTATGAACATCTTTCAAGTAATTTTTTGTGCCTAATTACCAAATATTTTTGACTCGTTAAATAGGTATAAGTTATATTTCAATCATATGAAGCCCTTGGATCAAACTACAATCAAAACTAAGCGTAAAACCGTCATACTTTCTTAGGCGATTTGTTGTGAATGAACAGCTTTTAAATTATTTTTTTGTGAATAATTACCAAATATTTTTGAACCATTGAATAGGCATTAGATATATTTAAAGCATATGAATCCCTTGGATCAAACTCAATTCAAAACAAAGGGTAAAACCGTCATACTCTCTTAGTTGATTTTTTTGTGAATGATGACCTTTCAAATCATTTTGATGTGAATAATTACCAAATATTTTTGAGTCCTTGAATAGGTATTATATCTATTTAAAGCATATAAAGTCCTTCGATCAAACTTAATTCACATCAAAGGGTGAAACCGTCATAGTCTGTTAATGGATTTGTGGTGTATGAACACCTTTCAAATCATTTTTTTGTGCTTAATTACCAATTATTTTTGATTCCTTGAATGGGTATTAAATATATTTCAATCATATGAAGCCCTTGGATCAAACCTATTTCATATCAAAGGGTAAAACCGTCATAGTCTCTTAGGCGATTTGTGGTGTATGAACACCTTTCAAATCATTTGTTGTGAATATTTACCAAATTTTTTTGAGTCCTTGAATCGGTATTAGATATATTTCAATCATATGGAGCACTTTAATCAAAATTATTTCAAATTAAAGGGTAAAACCGTCATAGTTTCTTAGGCGATTTGTGGTGTATGAACACCTTTCAAATCATTTGTTGTGCTTAATTACCAAATGTTTTTGACTCCTAGAATAGGTATTAGATATATTTAAATCATATGAAGCACTTTGATCAAAATTATTTCAAATTAAAGGGTAAAACCATCATAGTTTCTTAGGCGATTTGTGGTGTATGAACATCTTTCAAGTAATTTTTTGTGCCTAATTACCAAATATTTTTGACTCGTTAAATAGTTATAAGTTATATTTCAATCATATGAAGCCCTTGGATCAAACTACAATCAAAACAAAGCGTAAAACCGTCATACTTTCTTAGGCGATTTGTTGTGAATGAACAGCTTTTAAATTATTTTTTGTGAATAATTACCAAATATTTTTGAATCATTGAATAGGTATTAGATATATTTAAAGCATATGATTCCCTTGGATCAAACTCAATTCAAAACAAAGGGTAAAACCGTCATACTCTCTTAGTTGATTTTTTTACGAATGATGACCTTTCAAATCATTTTGTTGTGAATAATTACCAAATATTATTGAGTCCTTAACTAGGTATTATATCTATTTAAAGCATATGAAGTCCTTCGATCAAACTTAATTCAAAGCAAAGGGTCAAACCGTCATAGTCTGTTAAGGGATTTGTTGTGTATGAACTCCTTTCAAATCATTTTTTTGTTCTTAATTACCAATTATTTTTGATTCCTTGAGTAGGTATTAGATGTATTTCAATCACATGAAGCCCTTGGATCACACCTATTTCAAATCAAAGGGTAAAACCGTCATAGTCTCATAGGCGATTTGTGGTGTATGAACATCTTTCAAATCATTTTGTTGTGAATAATTCACAAATATTTTTGAATCAATGAATAGGTATTAGATATATTTAAAGCACATGAATCCCTTGAATCAAACCTATTTCAAATCAAAGGGTAAAACCGTCGTAGTCTCTTAGGCGATTTGTGGTGTATGAACATCTTTCAAATCATTTTGTTGTGAATAATTACCAAATATTTTTGAGTCCTTGAATAGGTATTATATATATTTAAAGCATATGAAGTCCTTGGATCAAACTCAATTCAAATCAAACGGTAAAACCGTCATAGTCTGTTAGGGGATTTGTGATGTATGAACACCTTTCAAATCATTTTTTTGTGCTTAATTATCAAATATTTTTGATTCCTTGAATAGGTATTAAATATATTTTAATCAAATGAAGCCCTTGGATCAAACTTATTTCATATTAAAAGTAAAACCGTCATAGTCTCTTAGGCGATTTGTGGTGTATGAACACCTTTCAAATCATTTGTTGTGCTTAATTACCAAATGTTTTTGATCCTTGAATCGGTATTAGATATATTTCAATCATATGAAGCACGTTGATCAAAATTATTTCAAATTAAAGGGTAAAACCGTCATATTTTCTTAGGCGATTTGTGGTGTATGAACACCTTTCAAGTAATTTTTTGTGCCTAATTACCAAATATTTTTGACTCGTTAAATACGAATTAGATATATTTCAATCATATGAAGCCCTTGGATCAAACTAAAATCAAAACAAAGCGTAAAACCGTCATACTTTCTTAGGTGATTTGTTGTGCATGAACAAATTTTAAATTATTTTTTTGTAAATAATTACCAAATATTTTTGACTCATTGAATAGGTATTAGATATATGTAAATCATATGAATCCCTTGGATCAAACTCAATTCAAAACAAAGGGTAAAACCGTCATACTCTTTTTGTGAATGATTGTTGTGAATAATTACCAAATATTTTTGAGTCCTTGAATAGGTATTATATCTATTTAAAGCATATGAAGTCTTTCGATCAAACTTAATTCAAATCAAAGGGTCAAACCGTGATAGTCTGTTAAGGGATTTGTGGTGTATGAACACCTTTCAAATCATTTTTTTGTGCTTAATTACCAAATATTTTTGTTACTTGAATAGGTATTAGATATATTTCAATCATAAGAAGCCCTTGGATCACACCTATTTCAAATCAAAGGGTAAAACCGTCATAGTCTCTTAGGCGATTTGTGGTGTATGAACATCTTTCAAATCATTTTGTTGTGAATAATTACCAAATATTTTTTAATCATTGAATAGGTATTAGATATATTTAAAGCATATGAATCCCTTGGATCAAACCTATTTCAAATCAAAGGGTAAAATCGTCATAGTCTCTTAGGCGATTTGTGGTGTATGAACATCTTTCAAATGATTTTGTTGTGAATAATTACCAAATATTTTTGAGTCCTTGAATAGGTATTATATCTATTTAAAGCATATGAAGTCCTTGGATCAAACTCAATTCAAATCAAAGGGTAAAACAGTCATAGTCTGTTAGGGGATTGGTGGTGTATGAACACCTTTCAAATCATTTTTTTGTGCTTAATTATCATATATTTTTGATTCCTTGAATAGGTATTAAATATATTTCAATCATATGAAGCCCTTGGATCAAACTTATCTCATATCAAAAGGTAAAACCGTCAGTCTCTTAGGCGATTTGTGGTGTATGAACATCTTTCAAATCATTTGTTGTGCTTAATTGCCAAATGTTTTTGACTCCCTGAATCGATATTAGATATATTTCAATGATATGAAGCACTTTGATCAAAATTATTCCAAATTAAAGGGTAAAACCGTCATAGTTTCTTAGGCGATTTGTGGTGTATGAACATGTTTCAAGTAACTTTTTGTGCCTAATTACCAAATATTTTTGACTCGTTAAATAGGTATAAGATACATTTTAATCATATGAAGCCCTTGGATCAAACTACAATCAAAACAAAGCGTAAAACCGTCATACTTTCTTAGGCGATTTGTTGTAAAGGAACAGATTTTAAATTACTTTTTTGCGAATAATTACCAAATATTTTTGAATCATTGAATAGGTATTATATATATTTAAAGAATATGAAGACCTTGGATTAAACTCAATTCAAATCAAAGGGTAAAACCGTCATAGTCTATTAGGCGATTTGTGGTGTATGAACACCTTTCAAATGATTTTGTTGTGAATATTACAAAATATTTTTGACTCTTTAGATAGGCATTAGATATATTTCAATCATATGAAGCCCTTGGATCAAACTTATTTCAAATCAAAGGGTAAAACCGTCATAGTCTTTTACGTGATTTGTGGTGAATGAACACCTTTCAAATCATTTTGTTGTAAATAATTACCAAATATTTTTGAGTCCTTGAATAGGTATTATATCTATTTAAAGCATATGAAGTCCTTGGATCAAAGTCAATTCAAATCAAAGGGTAAAACCGTCATAGTCTGTTAGGGGATTTGTGGTGTATGAACACCTTTCAAATCAATTTTTTTTGCTTAATTACCAAATATTTTTGATTCCATGAATAAGTATTAAATATATTTCAATTATATGAAGCCCTTGGATTAAACCTATTTCATATCAAAGGGTAAAACCGTCATAGTCTCTTAGGCGATTTGTGGTGTATGAACACCTTTCAGATCATTTGTTGTGCTTAATTACCAAATGTTTTTGACTCCTAGAATAGGTATTAGATATATTTAAATCATATGAAGCACTTTGATCAAAATTATTTCAAATTAAAGCGTAAAACCGACATAGTCTTTTAGGCGATTTGTGGTGTATGAACTCCTTTCAAGTAATTTTTTGTGCCTAATTACCAAATATTTTTGACTCGTTAAATACGAATTAGATATATTTCAATCATATGAAGCCCTTGGATCAAATTAAAATCACAACAAAGCGTAAAAACGTCATACTTTCTTAGGCGATTTGTTGTGAATGAACAACTTTTAAATTATTTTTTTGTGAATAATTACCAAATATTTTTGAATCATTGATTAGGTATTAGATATATTTAAAGCATATGATTCCCTTGGATCAAACTCAATTCAAAACAAAGGGTAAAACCGTCATACTCTCTTAGTTGATTTTTTTGTGAATGATGACCTTTCAAATCATTTTGTTGTGAATAATTACCAAATATTTTTGAGTCCTTGAATATTTATTATATCTATTTAAAGCATATGAAGTCCTTCGATCAAACTTAATTCCAATCAAAGGGTCAAACCGTCATAGTCTGTTAAGGGATTTGTGGTGTATGAACACCTTTCAAATGCTTTTTTGTGCTTAATTACCAAATATTTTTAATTCCTTGAATAGGTATTAGAGATATTTCAATCATATGAAGCCCTTGGATCACACCTATTTCAAATCAAAGGGTAAAACCGTCATAGTCTCTTAGGCGATTTGTGGTGTATGAACATCTTTCAAATCATTTTGTTGAGAATAATTACCAAATATTTTTGAATCATTGAATAGGTATTAGATATATTTAAAGCATATGAATCCCTTGGATCAAACCTATTTAAAATCAAGGGGTAAAACCGTCATAGTCTCTTAGGCGATTTGTGGTGTATGAACATCTTTCAAATCATTTTGTTGTGAATAATTACCAAATATTTTTGAGTCCTTGAATAGGTATTATATCTATTTAAAGCATATGTAGTCCTTGGATAAAACTCAATTCAAATCAAACGGTAAAACCGTCATAGTCTGTTAGGGGATTTGTGGTGTATGAACACGTTTCAAATCATTTTTTTGTGCTTAATTATCATATATTTTTGATTCCTTGAATAGGTATTAAATATATTTCAATCATATGAAGCCCTTGGATCAAACTTATTTCATATCAAAAGGTAAAACCGTCATAGTCTCTTAGGCGATTTGTGGTGTATGAACATCTTTCAAATCATTTGTTGTGCTTAATTGCCAAATGTTTTTCACTCCTTGAATCGGTATTAGATATATTTCAATGATATGAAGCACTTTGATCAAAATTATTTCAAATTAAAGGGTAAAACCGTCATAGTTTCTTTGGCGATTTGTGGTGTATGAACATCTTTCAAGTAATTTTTGTGCCTAATTACCAAATATTTTTGACTCGTTAAATAGGTATAAGATATATTTCAATCATATGAAGCCCTTGGATCAAACTACAATCAAAACAAAGCGTAAAACCGTCATACTTTCTTAGGCGATTTGTTGTGAATGAACAGCTTTTAAATTATTTTTATGTGAATAATTACCAAATATTTTTGAATCATTGAATAGGTATTAGATATATTTAAAGCATATGAATCCCTTGGATCAAACTCAATTCAAAACAAAGGATAAAACCGTCATACTCTCTTAGTTGATTTTTTTGTGAATGATGACCTTTCAAATCATTTTGTTGTGAATAATTACCAAATATTTTTGAGTCCTTGAATAGGTATTATATCTATTTAAAGCATATAAAGTCCTTCGATCAAACTTAATTCACATCAAAGGGTGAAACCGTCATAGTCTGTTAAGGGATTTGTGGTGTATGAACACCTTTCAAATCATTTTTTTGTGCTTAATTACCAATTATTTTTGATTCCTTGAATGGGTATTAAATATATTTCAATCATATGAAGCCCTTGGATCAAACCTATTTCATATCAAAGGGTAAAACCGTCATAGTCTCTTAGGGGATTTGTGGTGTATGAACACCTTTCAAATCATTTGTTGTGAATATTTACCAAATTTTTTTGAGTCCTTGAATCGGTATTAGATATATTTCAATCATATGGAGCACTTTGATCATAATTATTTCAAATTAAAGGGTAAAACCGTCATAGTTTCTTAGGCGGCGATTTGTGGTGTATGAACACCTTTCAAGTAATTTTTTGTGCCTAATTACCTAATATTTTTGACTCGTTAAATAGGTATTAGATATATTTCAATCATATGAAGCGCTTGGATCAAACTAAAATCAAAATAAAGGGTAAACCGTCATACTTTCTTAGGCGATTTGTTGTGAATGAACATCTTTTAAATTATTTTTTTGTGAATAATTACCAAATATTTTTGAATCATTGAATAGGTATTAGATATATTTAAAGCATATGAATCCCTTGGATCAAACTCAATTCAAAACAAAGGGTAAAACCGTCATACTCTCTGATTCGATTTTTTTGTGAATGATGACCTTTCAAATCATTTTGTTGTGAATAATTACCAAATATGATTGAGTCCTTAAATAGGTATTATGTCTATTTAAAGCATATGAAGTCCTTCGATCAAACTTACTTCAAATCAAAGGGTCAAACCGTCATAGTCTATTAAGGGATTTGTGGTGTATGAACACCTTTCAAATCATTTTTTTGCTTAATTACCAATTATTTTTGATTCCTTGAGTAGGTATTAGATGTATTTCAATCACATGAAGCCCTTGGATCACACCTATTTCAAATCAAAGGGTAAAACCGTCATAGTCTCATAGGCGATTTGTGGTGTATGAACATCTTTCAAATCATTTTGTTGTGAATAATTAACAAATATTTTTGAATCAATGAATAGGTATTAGATATATTTAAAGCATATGAATCCCTTGGATCAAACCTATTTCAAATCAAAGGGTAAAACCGTCGTAGTCTCTTAGGCGATTTGTGGTGTATGAACATCTTTCAAATCATTTTGTTGTGAATAATTACCAAATATTTTTGAGTCCTTGAATAGGTATTATATCTATTTAAAGCATATGAAGTCCTTGGATCAAACTCAATTCAAATCAAACGGTAAAACCGTCATAGTCTGTTAGGGGATTTGTGATGTATGAACACCTTTCAAATCATTTTTTGTGCTTAATTATCAAATATTTTTGATTCCTTGAATAGGTATTAAATATATTTCAATCATATGAAGCCCTTGGATCAAACTTATTTTATATTAAAAGGTAAAACCGTCATAGTCTCTTAGGCGATTTGTGGTGTATGAACACCTTTCAAATCATTTGTTGTGCTTAATTACCAAATCTTTTTGATCCTTGAATCGGTATTAGATATATTTCAATCATATGAAGCATGTTGATCAAAATTATTTCAAATTAAAGGGTAAAACCGTCATATTTTCTTAGGCGATTTGTGGTGTATGAACACCTTTCAAGTAATTTTTTGTGCCTAATTACCAAATATTTTTGACTCGTTAAATACAAATTAGATATATTTCAATCATATGAAGCCCTTGGATCAAACTAAAATCAAAACAAAGCGTAAAACCGTCATACTTTCTTAGGCGATTTGTTGTGAATGAACAAATTTTAAATTATTTTTTTGTGAATAATTACCAAATATTTTTGAATCATTGAATAGGTATTAGATATATTTAAAGCATATGAATCTCTTGGATCAAACTCAATTCAAAACAAAGGGTAAAACCGTCATACTCTCTTAGTCGATTTTTTTGTGAATGATGACCTTTCAAATCATTTTGTTGTGAATAATTACCAAATATTTTTGAGTCCTTGAATAGGTATTATATCTATTTAAAGCATATGAAGTCCTTCGATCAAACTTAATTCAAATGAAAGGGTTAAACCGTCATAGTCTGTTAGGGGTTTTGTGGTGTATGAACACCATTCAAATCATTTTTTTGTGCTTAATTACCAAAGATTTTTGATTTCTTGAATAGGTATTAGATATATTTCAATCATATGAAGCCCTTGGATCAAACCTATTTAGAATCAAAGGGTAAAACCGTCATAGTCTCTTCGGCAATTTGTGGTGTATGAACATCTTTCAAATCATTTTGTTTTGAATAATTACAAAATATTTTTGAGTCCTTGAATAGGAATTAGATATATTTAAAGCATATGAAGCCCTTGGATTAAACTCAATTGAAATTAAAGTGTAAAATTGTCATAGTCTCTTAGGCGATTTGTGGTGTATGAACACCTTTCCAATTATTTTGTTGTGAATATTACAAAATATTTTTGACTCGTTAAATAGGTATTAGTTATATTTCAATGATATGAAGCCGTTGGATCAAACTTATTTCAAATCAACGGTAAAACCGTCATAGTCTCTTAGGCGATTTGTGGTGTATGAACACCTTTCAAATTGTTTTTTGTGAATAATTACCAAATATTTTTGAATCCTTGAATAGGTATTAAATCTATTTAAAGCATATGTAGTCCTTGGATCAAACTCAATTCAAATCAAACGGTAAAACCGTCATAGTCTGTTAGGGGATTTGTGGTGTATGAACACGTTTCAAAACATTTTTTTGTGCTTAATTATCATATATTTTTGATTCCTTGAATAGGTATTAAATATATTTCAATCATATGAAGCCCTTGGATCAAACTTATTTCATATCAAAAGGTAAAACCGTCATAGTCTCTTAGGCGATTTGTGGTGTATGAACATCTTTCAAATCATTTGTTGTGCTTAATTGCCAAATATTTTTCACTCCTTGAATCGGTATTAGATATATTTCAATGATATGAAGCACTTTGATCAAAATTATTTCAAATTAAAGGGTAAAACCGTCATAGTTTCTTAGGCGATTTGTGGTGTATGAACATCTTTCAAGTAATTTTTGTGCCTAATTACCAAATATTTTTGACTCGTTAAATAGGTATAAGATACATTTTAATCATATGAAGCCCTTGGATCAAACTACAATCAAAACAAAGCGTAAAACCGTCATACTTTCTTAGGCGATTTGTTGTAAAGGAACAGATTTTAAATTACTTTTTTGTGAATAATTACAAAATATTTTTGAATCATTGAATAGGTATTATATATATTTAAAGAATATGAAGACCTTGGATTAAACTCAATTCAAATCAAAGGGTAAAACCGTCATAGTCTATTAGGCGATTTGTGGTGTATGAACACCTTTCAAATGATTTTGTTGTGAATATTACAAAATATTTTTGACTCTTTAGATAGGCATTAGATATATTTCAATCATATGAAGCCCTTGGATCAAACTTATTTCAAATCAAAGGGTAAAACCGTCATAGTCTTTTACGTGATTTGTGGTGAATGAACACCTTTCAAATCATTTTGTTGTGAATAATTACCAAATATTTTTGAGTCCTTGAATAGGTATTATATCTATTTAAAGCATATGAAGTCCTTGGATCAAAGTCAATTCAAATCAAAGGGTAAAACCGTCATAGTCTGTTAGGGGATTTGTGGTGTATGAACACCTTTCAAATCAATTTTTTTTTGCTTAATTACCAAATATTTTTGATTCCATGAATAAGTATTAAATATATTTCAATTATATGAAGCCCTTGGATTAAATCTATTTCATATCAAAGGGTAAAACCGTCATAGTCTCTTAGGCGATTTGTGGTGTATGAACACCTTTCAAATCATTTGTTGTGCTTAATTACCAAATGTTTTTGACCCCTAGAATAGGTATTAGATATATTTAAATCATATGAAGCACTTTGATCAAAATTATTTCAAATTAAAGCGTAAAACCGACATAGTCTTTTAGGCGATTTGTGGTGTATGAACTCCCTTTCAAGTAATTTTTTGTGCCTAATTACCAAATATTTTTGACTCGTTAAATACGAATTAGATATATTTCAATCATATGAAGCCCTTGGATCAAATTAAAATCACAACAAAGCGTAAAAACGTCATACTTTCTTAGGCGATTTGTTGTGAATGAACAACTTTTAAATTATTTTTTTGTGAATAATTACCAAATATTTTTGAATCATTGAATAGGTATTAGATATATTTAAAGCATATGATTCCCTTGGATCAAACTCAATTCAAAACAAAGGGTAAAACCGTCATACTCTCTTAGTTGATTTTTTTGTGAATGATGACCTTTCAAATCATTTTGTTGTGAATAATTACCAAATATTTTTGAGTCCTTGAATATTTATTATATCTATTTAAAGCATATGAAGTCCTTCGATCAAACTCAATTCCAATCAAAGGGTCAAACCGTCATAGTCTGTTAAGGGATTTGTGGTGTATGAACACCTTTCAAATGCTTTTTTGTGCTTAATTACTAAATATTTTTAATTCCTTGAATAGGTATTAGAGATATTTCAATCATATGAAGCCCTTGGATCACACCTATTTCAAATCAAAGGGTAAAACCGTCATAGTCTCTTAGGCGATTTGTGGTGTATGAACATCTTTCAAATCATTTTGTTGAGAATAATTACCAAATATTTTTGAATCATTGAATAGGTATTAGATATATTTAAAGCATATGAACCCCTTGGATCAAACCTATTTAAAATCAAAGGGTAAAACCGTCATAGTCTCTTAGGCGATTTGTGGTGTATGAACATCTTTCAAATCATTTTGTTGTGAATAATTACCAAATATTTTTGAGTCCTTGAATAGGTATTATATCTATTTAAAGCATATGTAGTCCTTGGATCAAACTCAATTCAAATCAAACGGTAAAACCGTCATAGTCTGTTAGGGGATTTGTGGTGTATGAACACCATTCAAATCATTTTTTTGTGCTTAATTATCATATATTTTTGATTCCTTGAATAGGTATTAAATATATTTCAATCATATGAAGCCCTTGGATCAAACTTATTTCATATCAAAAGGTAAAACCGTCATAGTCTCTTAGGCGATTTGTGGTGTATGAACATCTTTCAAATCATTTGTTGTGCTTAATTGCCAAATGTTTTTCCCTCCTTGAATCGGTATTAGATATATTTCAATGATATGAAGCACTTTGATCAAAATTATTTCAAATTAAAGGGTAAAACCGTCATAGTTTCTTTGGCGATTTGTGGTGTATGAACATCTTTCAAGTAATTTTTTGTGCCTAATTACCAAATATTTTTGACTCGTTAAATAGGTATTAGTTATATTTCAATGATATGAAGCCGTTGGATCAAACTTATTTCAAATCAACGGTAAAACCGTCATAGTCTCTTAGGCGATTTGTGGTGTATGAACACCTTTCAAATTGTTTTTTGTGAATAATTACCAAATATTTTTGAATCCTTGAATAGGTACTAAATCTATTTAAAGCATATGTAGTCCTTGTATCAAACTCAATTCAAATCAAACGGTAAAACCGTCATAGTCTGTTAGGGGATTTGTGGTGTATGAACACGTTTCAAAACATTTTTTTGTGCTTAATTATCATATATTTTTGATTCCTTGAATAGGTATTAAATATATTTCAATCATATGAAGCCCTTGGATCAAACTTATTTCATATCAAAAGGTAAAACCGTCATAGTCTCTTAGGCGATTTGTGGTGTATGAACATCTTTCAAATCATTTGTTGTGCTTAATTGCCAAATATTTTTGATTCCATGAATAAGTATTAAATATATTTCAATTATATGAAGCCCTTGGATTAAATCTATTTCATATCAAAGGGTAAAACCGTCATAGTCTCTTAGGCGATTTGTGGTGTATGAACACCTTTCAAATCATTTGTTGTGCTTAATTACCAAATGTTTTTGACCCCTAGAATAGGTATTAGATATATTTAAATCATATGAAGCACTTTGATCAAAATTATTTCAAATTAAAGCGTAAAACCGACATAGTCTTTTAGGCGATTTGTGGTGTATGAACTACTTTCAAGTAATTTTTTGTGCCTAATTACCAAATATTTTTGACTCGTTAAATACGAATTAGATATATTTCAATCATATGAAGCCCTTGGATCAAATTAAAATCACAACAAAGCGTAAAAACGTCATACTTTCTTAGGCGATTTGTTGTGAATGAACAACTTTTAAATTATTTTTTGTGAATAATTACCAAATATTTTTGAATCATTGAATAGGTATTAGATATATTTAAAGCATATGATTCCCTTGGATCAAACTCAATTCAAAACAAAGGGTAAAACCGTCATACTCTCTTAGTTGATTTTTTTGTGAATGATGACCTTTCAAATCATTTTGTTGTGAATAATTACCAAATATTTTTGAGTCCTTGAATATTTATTATATCTATTTAAAGCATATGAAGTCCTTCGATCAAACTTAATTCCAATCAAAGGGTCAAACCGTCATAGTCTGTTAAGGGATTTGTGGTGTATGAACACCTTTCAAATGCTTTTTTGTGCTTAATTACCAAATATTTTTCATTCCTTGAATAGGTATTAGAGATATTTCAATCATATGAAGCCCTTGGATCACACTTATTTCAAATCAAAGGGTAAAACCGTCATAGTCTCTTAGGCGATTTGTGGTGTATGAACATCTTTCAAATCATTTTGTTGAGAATAATTACCAAATATTTTTGAATCATTGAATAGGTATTAGATATATTTAAAGCATATGAATCCCTTGGATCAAACCTATTTAAAATCAAAGGGTAAAACCGTCATAGTCTCTTAGGCGATTTGTGGTGTATGAACATCTTTCAAATCATTTTGTTGTGAATAATTACCAAATATTTTTGAGTCCTTGAATAGGTATTATATCTATTTAAAGCATATGTAGTCCTTGGATCAAACTCAATTCAAATCAAACGGTAAAACCGTCATAGTCTGTTAGGGGATTTGTGGTGTATGAACACGTTTCAAAGCATTTTTTTGTGCTTAATTATCATATATTTTTGATTCCTTGAATAGGTATTAAATATATTTCAATCATATGAAGCCCTTGGATCAAACTTATTTCATATCAAAAGGTAAAACCGTCATAGTCTCTTAGGCGATTTGTGGTGTATGAACATCTTTCAAATCATTTGTTGTGCTTAATTGCCAAATGTTTTTCACTCCTTGAATCGGTATTAGATATATTTCAATGATATGAAGCACTTTGATCAAAATTATTTCAAATTAAAGGGTAAAATCGTCATAGTTTCTTTGGCGATTTGTGGTGTATGAACATCTTTCAAGTTTTTTTGTGCCTAATTACCAAATATTTTTGACTCGTTAAATAGGTATAAGATATATTTCAATCATATGAAGCCCTTGGATCAAACTACAATCAAAACAAAGCGTAAAACCGTCATACTTTCTTAGGCGATTTGTTGTGAATGAACAGCTTTTAAATTATTTTTATGTGAATAATTACCAAATATTTTTGAATCATTGAATAGGTATTAGATATATTTAAAGCATATGAATCCCTTGGATCAAACTCAATTCAAAACAAAGGATAAAACCGTCATACTCTCTTAGTTGATTTTTTTGTGAATGATGACCTTTCAAATCATTTTGTTGTGAATAATTACCAAATATTTTTGAGTCCTTGAATAGGTATTATATCTATTTAAAGCATATAAAGTCCTTCGATCAAACTTAATTCACATCAAAGGGTGAAACCGTCATAGTCTGTTAAGGGATTTGTGGTGTATGAACACCTTTCAAATCATTTTTGTGTCTTAATTACCAATTATTTTTGATTCCTTGAATGGGTATTAAATATATTTCAATCATATGAAGCCCTTGGATCAAACCTATTTCATATCAAAGGGTAAAACCGTCATAGTCTCTTAGGCGATTTGTGGTGTATGAACACCTTTCAAATCATTTGTTGTGAATATTTACCAAATTTTTTTGAGTCCTTGAATCGGTATTAGATATATTTCAATCATATGGAGCACTTTGATCATAATTATTTCAAATTAAAGGGTAAAACCGTCATAGTTTCTTAGGCGGCGATTTGTGGTGTATGAACACCTTTCAAGTAATTTTTTGTGCCTAATTACCTAATATTTTTGACTCGTTAAATAGGTATTAGATATATTTCAATCATATGAAGCGCTTGGATCAAACTAAAATCAAAACAAAGGGTAAAACCGTCATACTTTCTTAGGCGATTTGTTGTGAATGAACATCTTTTAAATTATTTTTTGAGAATAATTACCAAATATTTTTGAATCATTGAATAGGTATTAGATATATTTAAAGCATATGAATCCCTTGGATCAAACTCAATTCAAAACAAAGGGTAAAACCGTCATACTCTCTTATTCGATTTTTTTGTGAATGATGACCTTTCAAATCATTTTGTTGTGAATAATTACCAAATATTATTGAGTCCTTAAATAGGTATTATATCTATTTAAAGCATATGAAGTCCTTCGATCAAACTTAATTCAAATCAAAGGGTCCAACCGTCATAGTCTGTTAAGGGATTTGTGGTGTATGAACACCTTTCAAATCATTTTTTGTGCTTAATTACCAATTATTTTTGATTCCTTGAGTAGGTATTAGATGTATTTCAATCACATGAAGCCCTTGGATCACACCTATTTCAAATCAAGGGGTAAAACCGTCATAGTCTCATAGGCGATTTGTGGTGTATGAACATCTTTCAAATCATTTTGTTGTGAATAATTAACAAATATTTTTGAATCAATGAATAGGTATTAGATATATTTAAAGCATATGAATCCCTTGGATCAAACCTATTTCAAATCAAAGGGTAAAACCGTCGTAGTCTCTTAGGCGATTTGTGGTGTATGAACATCTTTCAAATCATGTTGTTGTGAATAATTACCAAATATTTTTGAGTCCTTGAATAGGTATTATATCTATTTAAAGCATATGAAGTCCTTGGATCAAACTCAATTCAAATCAAACGGTAAAACCGTCATAGTCTGTTAGGGGATTTGTGATGTATGAACACCTTTCAAATCATTTTTTTGTGCTTAATTATCAAATATTTTTGATTCCTTGAATAGGTATTAAATATATTTCAATCATATGAAGCCCTTGGATCAAACTTAGTTCATATTAAAAGGTAAAACCGTCATAGTCTCTTAGGCGATTTGTGGTGTATGAACACCTTTCAAATCATTTGTTGTGTTTAATTACCAAATCTTTTTGATCCTTGAATCGGTATTAGATATATTTCAATCATATGAAGCATGTTGATCAAAATTATTTCAAATTAAAGGGTAAAACCGTCATATTTTCTTAGGCGATTTGTGGTGTATGAACACCTTTCAAGTAATTTTTGTGCCTAATTACCAAATATTTTTGACTCGTTAAATACAAATTAGATATATTTCAATCATATGAAGCCCTTGGATCAAACTAAAATCAAAACAAAGCGTAAAACCGTCATACTTTCTTAGGCGATTTGTTGTGAATGAACAAATTTTAAATTATTTTTTTGTGAATAATTACCAAATATTTTTGAATCATTGAATAGGTATTAGATATATTTAAAGCATATGAATCCCTTGGATCAAACTCAATTCAAAACAAAGGGTAAAACCGTCATACTCTCTTAGTCGATTTTTTTGTGAATGATGACCTTTCAAATCATTTTGTTGTGAATAATTACCAAATATTTTTGAGTCCTTGAATAGGTATTATATCTATTTAAAGCATCTGAAGTCCTTCGATCAAACTTAATTCAAATGAAAGGGTTAAACCGTCATAGTCTGTTAGGGGTTTTGTGGTGTATGAACACCATTCAAATCATTTTTTTTGTGCTTAATTACCAAAGATTTTTTGATTTCTTGAATAGGTATTAGATATATTTCAATCATATGAAGCCCTTGGATCAAACCTATTTAGAATCAAAGGGTAAAACCGTCATAGTCTCTTCGGCAATTTGTGGTGTATGAACATCTTTCAAATCATTTTGTTGTGAATAATTACAAAATATTTTTGAGTCCTTGAATAGGAATTAGATATATTTAAAGCATATGAAGCCCTTGGATTAAACTCAATTGAAATTAAAGTGTAAAATTGTCATAGTCTCTTAGGCGATTTGTGGTGTATGAACACCTTTCCAATTATTTTGTTGTGAATATTACAAAATATTTTTGACTCGTTAAATAGCTATTAGTTATATTTCAATCATATGAAGCCGTTGGATCAAACTTATTTCAAATCAACGGTAAAACCGTCATAGTCTCTTAGGCGATTTGTGGTGTATGAACACCTTTCAAATTGTTTTTTGTGAATAATTACCAAATATTTTTGAATCCTTGAATAGGTATTAAATCTATTTAAAGCATATGTAGTCCTTGGATCAAACTCAATTCAAATCAAACGGTAAAACCGTCATAGTCTGTTAGGGGATTTGTGGTTGTATGAACACGTTTAAAACATTTTTTTGTGCTTAATTATCATATATTTTTGATTCCTTGAATAGGTATTAAATATATTTCAATCATATGAAGCCCTTGGATCAAACTTATTTCATATCAAAAGGTAAAAACCGTCATAGTCTCTTAGGCGATTTGTGGTGTATGAACATCTTTCAAATCATTTGTTGTGCTTAATTGCAAATGTTTTTCCTCCCTTGAATCGGTATTAGATATATTTCAATGATATGAAGCACTTTGATCAAAATTATTTCAAATTAAAGGGTAAAACCGTCATAGTTTCTTAGGCGATTTGTGGTGTATGAACATCTTTCAAGTAATTTTTTGTGCCTAATTACCAAATATTTTGACTCGTTAAATAGGTATAAGATATATTTCAATCATATGAAGCCCTTGGATCAAACTACAATCAAAACAAAGCGTAAAACCGTCATACTTTCTTAGGCGATTTGTTGTGAATGAACAGCTTTTAAATTATTTTTTTGGAATAATTACCAAATATTTTTGAATCATTGAATAGGTATTAGATATATTTAAAGCATATGAATCCCTTGGATCAAACTCAATTCAAAACAAAGGATAAAACCGTCATAGTACTCTCTTAGTTGATTTTTTGTGAATGATGACCTTTCAAATCATTTTGTTGTGAATAATTACCAAATATTTTTGAGTCCTTGAATAGGTATTAGATCTATTTAAAGCATATAAAGTCCTTCGATCAAACTTAATTCACATCAAAGGTGGAAACCGTCATAAAGTCTGGGTTAAGCGATTTGTGGTGTATGAACACCTTCGAAATCATTTTTTTAATGCTAATTACTAAATTATTTTTGATTCCTTGAATGGGTATTAAATATATTTCAATCATATGAAGCCTTGGATCAAACCTATTTCATATAAAAGGGTAAAACCGTCACCTAGTCTCTTAGGCGATTTGTGGTGTATGAACACCTTTCAAATCATTTGTTGTGAATATTTACCAAATATTTTTGAGTCCTTGAATCGGTATTAGATATATTTCAATCATATGGAGCGCTTTGATAAAAATTATTTCAAATTAAAGGGTAAAACCGTCATAGTTTCTTAGGCGGCGATTTGTGGTGTATGAACACCTTTCAAATAATTTTTTGTGCCTAATTACCTAATATTTTTGACTCGTTGAATAGGTATTAGATATATTTCAATCATATGAAGCGCTTGGATCAAACTAAAATCAAAACAAAGGGTAAAACCGTCATACTTTCTTAGGCGATTTGTTGTGAATGAACATCTTTTAATTATTTTTTTGTGAATAATTACCAAATATTTTTGGAATCATTGAATAGGTATTAGATATATTTAAAGCATATGAATCCCTTGGATCAAACTCAATTCAAAACAAAGGGTAAACCGTCATACTCTCTTAGTCGATTTTTTTGTGAATGATGACCCTTTCAAATCATTTTGTTGTGAATAATTACCAAATATTATTGAGTCCTTTAAATAGGTATTATATCTATTTAAAGCATATGAAGTCCTTCGATCAAACTTAATTCAAATCAAAGGGTCAAACCGGGCTCATAGTCTGTTAGGGGATTTGTGGTGTATGAACACCTTTCAAATCATTTTTTGTGCTTAATTACCAATTATTTTTGATTCCTTGAGTAGGTATTAGATGTATTTCAATCATATGAAGCCCTTGGATCACACCTATTTCCAAATCAAGGTAAAACCGTCATAGTCTCATAGGCGATTTGTGGTGTATGAACATCTTTCAAATCATTTTATTGTGAATAATTAACAAATATTTTTTAATCAATGAATAGGTATTAGATATATTTAAAGCATATGAATCCCTTGGATCAAACCTATTTCAAATCAAAGGGTAAAACCGTCGTAGTCTCTTAGGCGATTTGTGGGTGTATGAACATCTTTCAAATCATTTTGTTGTGAATAATTACCAAATATTTTTGAGTCCTTGAATAGGTATTAGATCTATTTAAAGCATATGAAGTCCTTGGACCAAACTCATTTCAAATCAAACGGTAAAACCGTCACCCCTTTTTTCCTTTTTTTCTTTTTGCTCTTTTGTTTATCGATTTTTAGTCCCGTTAGGGGATTTGCGATGTATGAACACCTTTCAAATCATTTTTTTTGTGCTTAATTATCAAATATTTTTGATTCCTTGAATAGGATTAAATATATTTCAATCATATGAAGCCTTGGATCAAACTTACTTTTTCATATTAAAAGGTAAACCGTCATAGTCTCTTAGGCGATATGTGGTGTATGAACACCCTTCAAATCATTTTGTTGTGCTTAATTACCAAATTTTTTGATCCTTGAATCGGTATTAGATATATTTCAATCATATGAAGCACGTTGATCAAAATTATTTCAAATTAAAGGGTAAAACCGTCATATTTTCTTAGGCGATTTGTGGTGTGTATGAACACCTTTCAAGTAATTTTGTTGGCCTAATTACCAAATATTTTTGACTCGTTAAATAGGAATTAGATATATTTCAATCATATGAAGCCCTTGGATCAAACTAAAATCAAAACAAAGCGTAAAACCGTCATACTTTCTTAGGCGATTTGTTGTCAATGAACAAATTTTAAATTATTTTTTTGCATAGTTACCAAATATTTTTGAATCATTGAATAGGTATTAGATATATTTAAAGCATATGAATCCCTTGGATCAAACTCAATTAAAAACAAAGGGTAAAACCGTCATACTCTCTTAGTCGATTTTTTTGTGAATGATGACCTTTCAAAATCATTTTGTTGTGAATAATTACCAAATATTTTTGAGTCCTTGAATAGGTATTATATCTATTTAAAGCATATAAAGTCCTTCGATCAAACTTAATTCACATCAAAGGGTGAAACTGTCATAGTCTGTTAAGGGATTTGTGGTGTATGAACACCTTTCAAATCATTTTTTTTGTGCTTAATTATCAAATATTTTTGATTCCTTGAATGGGTATTAAATATATTTCAATCATATGAAGCCCTTGGATCAAACCTATTTCATATAAAAGGGTAAAACCGTCATAGTCTCTTAGGCGATTTGTGGTGTATGAACACCTTTCAAATCATTTGTTGTGAATATTTACCAAATTTTTTTTGAGTCCTTGAATAGGTATTATATCTATTTAAAGCATATGAAGTCCTTGGATCAAACTCAATTCAAATCAAACGGTAAAACCGTCATAGTCTGTTAGGGGGATTTGTGATGTATGAACACCTTTCAAATCATTTTTTTTGTGCTTAATTATCAAATATTTTTGATTCCTTGAATAGGTATTAAATATATTTCAATCATATGAAGCCTTGGATCAAACTTATTTCATATTAAAAGGTAAAACCGTCATAGTCTCTTAGGGGATTTGTGGTGTATGAACACCTTTCAAATCATTTGTTGTGCTTAATTACCAAATCTTTTTGATCCTTGAATCGGTATTAGATATATTTCAATCATATGAAGCACGTTGATCAAAATTATTTCAAATTAAAGGGTAAAACCGTCATATTTTCTTAGCGATTTGTGGTGTATGAACACCTTCAAGTAATTTTTTGTGCCTAATTACCAAATATTTTTGACTCGTTAAATACGAATTAGATATATTTCAATCATATGAAGCCCTTGGATCAAACTAAAATCAAAACAAAGCGTAAAACCGTCATACTTTCTTAGGCGATTTGTTGTGAATGAACAAATTTTAAATTATTTTTTTGTGAATAATTACCAAATATTTTTGAATCCTTGAATAGGTATTAGATATATTTAAAGCATATGAATCCCTTGGATCAAACTCAATTCAAAACAAAGGGGTAAAACCGTCATACTCTCTTAGTCGATTTTTTTGTGTATTAACACCTTTCAAATTATTTTTATAGTGAATATTTACAAAATAATTCTGACTCCTTGAATATGTATTAGATATATTAAAAGCATATAAAGCCCTCGGATCAAAGTCAATTTAATCAAAGTGTAAAACTGTCATAGTCTCTTAGGCGATTTTTAGTGTATGAACACCTTTCAAATCATTTTTTGTGCTTAATTACTAAAGATTTTTCACTCCCTGAATTGGTATTTGGTATATTTCAATCATATGAAGCCCTTCGATTCCATTTTATTTCAAATCAAAGGGTTAAACCGTTCATAGTCTCTTACGCGATTTGTGGTGTATGAACACCTTTCAAATAATTTTGTTGTGAATAATTACCAAATAGTATTGAGTCCTTGAATAGGAATTAGATATATTAAAAGCATATGAAGCCCTTGGATTGAACTCAATTCAATTTAAAGGGTAAAACGTCATAGTCTCTTAGGCCATTTGTGGTGTATGAACACCTTTCAAATTTTTTTTATTGTGAATATTTACAAAATAAATCTGACTCCTCGAATATGTATTAGATATATTTAAAGCATATGAAGCCTTTGTATCAAACTCAATTCAAATCAAAGAGTAAAACCGTCATAGTCTCTTAGGTGATTTGTGGTGTATGGACACCTTTCAAATCATTTTGTTGTGAATAATTACCAAATATTTTTGAGTCCTTGAATAAGAATTAGATATATTTAAAGCATATGAAGCCTTGGATCAAACTACATTCAAAACAAAGCGTAAAACAGTCATACTTTCTTAGGGGATTTGTGGTGAATAAACACCTTCAAATCATTTTGTTGTGAATAATTACAAAATATTTTTGTGACCCTGAATAGGTATTAGATCTATTTAAAGCATATGAAGTCCTTGGATCAAACTAAATTCAAATCAAAGGGTAAACCCGTCAGAGTCTCTAAGGGGGATTTGTGGTGTATAAACACCTTTCAAATCATTGTTTATGCTTAATTACCAAATTCGGTATTAGATATATTTCAATCATATGAAGCCCTTGGATCAAACTTATTTCAAATGAAAGGGTTAAACCGTCATAATCTCTTCGGCGATTTGTGGTGTATGAACACCTTTAAAATCATTTTTTGTGCTTAATAACCAAATAATTTTACTCCTTGAAATAGCCTTGAGATATATTTCAATCATATGAAGCCCTTGGATAAAACTTATTTCATATCAAAGGGTAAAACTGTCATAGTTTCTTTGGCGATTTGTGGTGTATGAAAACCTTTGAAATCATCTTATTGTGAATCATTACCAAAACGAATTTGAGTCCTTGAATAGGTATTAGATATATTTAAAGCATATGAAGCCTTGGATTTAACTCAATTCAAATCAAAGGGTAAAACCGTCATAGTCTCTTAGGCTATTTGTGGTGCATAAACACCTTTCAAATCATTTTGTTGTGAATATTTTCCAATTTTTTTTGAGTTCTTGAATATTTATTAAATCTATTTAAAGCATATGAAGCCCTTGGATATAACTCAAAACAAATCAAAGGGTAAAACTGTCATAGTCTCTTAGGGGATTTGTGGTGTATGAACACCTTTCAAATCAGTTTTTTTTGGTTAATTACCAAAAATTTTTGACTCCTCTGAATAGGTATTGGATATATTTCAATCATATGAAGCCCTTGGATAAAACTTAATTCATATCAAAGGATAAAACCGTCCTAGTCTCTTAGGCGATTTGTGGTGTATAAAAACCTTTCAAATCATTTTGTTGTGAATAATTACCAACTATTTTTGAGTCCTTGAATAGGTATTAGATCTTTTAAAGCATATGAAGTCCTTGGATCCACCTCAATTCAAATCAAACGGTAAAACCGTCATAGTCTCTTAGGGGATATGTGGTGTATGAACACCTTTCAAATCATTTTTTGTGCTTAATTACCAAATATTTTTTGAATCCTTGAATATCTATTAGATATATTTCAATCATATAAAGCCCTTGGATCAAACTTATTTCATATCAAAGGATAAACAGTCATAGTCTCTTAGGCAGATTTGTGGTGTATGAAAACCTTGGAAATCATTTTGTTGACGAATAATTTCCAAAAAAAATTTAGTCGTTGAATAGGTATTAGATATATTAAAAGCATATGAAGCCCTTGGATTGAAATCATTTAAATTAAAGGGTAAAACGTCATAGTCTGTTAGGCGATTTGTGGTGTATGAAAAACTTTCAAATTTTTTTATTGTGAATATTTACAAATTAATTTCTGACTCCTTGAATAGGTATTAGATCTATTGAAAGCATATGAAGCCCTTGGATCAAACTACATTCAAAACAAAGCGTAAAACGTCCTCTACTTTTCTTCGGCGATGCCATTGTGGTGAATGAACACCTTTCAAATCATTTTGTTAAGAATTACTACAAAATATATTTGTAGTCCAGAATAGGTATTAGATCTTTTTAAAGCATATCAATTCCTTGGATCAAACTCAATTCAAATCAAAGGGCAAACCGTCGAGTCTCTAAGGGGATTTGTGGTGTATAAAACCTTTCAAATCATTGTTTGTGCTTAATTACCAAATTATTTTTGACTCCTTGAATAGGTATTAGATATAATTCAATCATATGAACCCCTTGGATCAAACTTATTTAAAATCAAAGGGTAAAACCATCATAGTCTGTTAGGCGATTTCAGTGGTGTATGAAAACCTTTCAAATTTTTTATTGTGAATATTTACAAAATATTCTGATTCCTTGAATAGGTATTAGATCTATTTAAAGCATATGAAGCCCTTGGATCAAACACATTCAAAATAAAGCGTAAAACCGTCATACTTTCTTAGGGACTTGTGGTGAATAAACACCTTTCAAATCATTTTGTTGTGAATAATTACAAAATATATTTGTAGCCCAGAATAGGTATTAACATCTTTGCGGCTCAAAGGGTAAAACTGTTATAGTCTCTTGAGCGATTTGTGGTGTAAGAACATCTTTCAAATTATTTTATTGTGAATAATTACCAAATATTTTTTAATCCTTGAATATGAATTAGATATATTTAAAGCATATGAAGCCCTTGGATTAAACTCAATTCAAATTAAAGGGTACAATCGTCATAGTCTTATAGGCGATTTGTGGTGTATGAACACCATTCAAATTATTTTATGTGCTTAATTACCAAATATTTTTGAATCCTTGAATAGTTATTAGATATATTTAAGTCATATGAAGCCCTTGGATCAAACTTATTTCATATCAAAGGGTAAAACCGTCATAGTCTCTTATGCGATTAGTGGTGTATGAAAACCTTTGAAATCATTTTTGTTTTATGTAAACTTGAAGAATACGGTATTTGTCCTGATGATGGACAGGTGTAGGGTTGATATTGGGAGGCTTGTGCTGAGATGTTGCTTCGTTCCCGAACCTGCAAAAAAGGGAAAAATAAACCGGAGGTTTGGGTTTGATTCCCTCTCCGATGCTTAAGTCAGTGTTCAATAGATAATAGCTGGGTAAGAATTTGGACAGAGGTAAGTTTAAGAGAGAGTTGTTGTCCTTTTTTACCTGATTATGAGGGACTATTTATAGTATCTATGTATAGAAAAGAGCACCCTAGGATGTAAGGGGATGTGATTGGTTAGGCAATGGGAGAGCGACACTTGTCATGGTCTGATTGTCCTGAGCCTTTTATCCAATCCACCTTCTTCCTCTTTAGGGAATTTGGGCTCGATTATTCCTCTTTTAGGGAATAGTTGGGCCTCTTGTTTGCAGAATTTGATGATATCATTAGATCCCCATAACATGCTGCCACGTGTGGATGAGGGGGTGAGCCACGTGTCACCGATTCATTGGGCCACGTGGCAATCCCTGACTGGGCCACGTGTCCTCCTTAAATATGTTACAACATTTGCCCCTAAAAGGGA
Organism: Patellifolia procumbens; assembly: GCA_947645195.1. NCBI lineage: Eukaryota > Viridiplantae > Streptophyta > Magnoliopsida > Caryophyllales > Amaranthaceae > Patellifolia > Patellifolia procumbens. The sequence goes on along the minus strand of CANSGD010001050.1, from coordinate 11,139 downwards.
AGGGATCTGAATCCAATACTGATATATTTCCTTTTATCAGTAGTAATAATTCTAGTTTTACTGAAGTAAGTCCAATTGTACCGAAAGAAAAGGCCAATCAAATGATGTGTGGACGCGACGTGCCCTCTCACAAGGTGACACGTGTAAAATTACTGTGGAGGAGGAGAGGTCTTTTACCCTCCCATAAATATCCCCCTCCTCTTCATTTCCTCACTTTCTGTTTTCAGAGCTTTGAGAGCATTCTAGAGAGAGAGAGAGATATTTTTAGAGAGAAGCAAAGATCGTCCGAAGAGCCGGTTTTGTTCAACGTTCATCTGTCTTCAGCCTGCTTGCCAAAGCTCGCACGGTATCTTTCCTCCCTTCCATTCTTTTATTTATTCATTTATTCTTTATAAATAAATGGAATCCTCGTCCCCACCTAACACCCTTGGCCGTCCGAGAGGTGTCTAGGCCCTATGAAATAAACTCCAAACATCCTCGAGTTCTTCTAGAGTTGGACCTTATTTAGGCGGTCCCTTTGTGTATTTTTTTATGCCCATCAACCTTGTCCGACGTCCCAGTCTCTGCCTGTGCAGGGTATTTGGCGCGCGTCAAGCAACTGCTTCGTTTAAGACGCCAGCTAATCCTTCCAACCTCTAGCTCAGAAATGGAGGAATCAACTGGGTCGAGGCCCACAAAGGGGCCCACTACTGAGATTCCAGAACGATCTCCCGACGGGGATGATATACAGCTAGGTGAACAAAGTCGACCCTATGGCTCCGACCCAGAACCGTCCGTGGCAGGGCCGTCTGGGCTTCAGGAAGAGAACCCTCTTTATGGCGTAGATGATGATGAGGAACGAGGGCTTGTTGACGAGGCGGAGGTTGATGACGAAGCCTAAGCGGGACGATGCAGAGGAAGCTGAGGAGGAGGACGAGGGAGATAGTGAGTGACGAAGAAGCGCTTCTACCCACTCCATCTCGAAATTCGCAAAACCCTAGGAGACTTAGCAGACTCTTGGGACCATAAAGATAGATAGGGCTCTGGCAAAAGAAGCTTGGAACTGATCCCTATCATTTAAGGGCGGCCATTCGGCATAACAAACTATGAGTTTGTCATTCCTTCTAAGGGGCAAACCGTTCTTGACGCCAAATACGGCCACCTCCCTGTTTATAAACCGGCCTATTGTAGTCTTAGGTTTCCCTTCTTCACCCTCATAGAGGAGATACTGCGTCATTATAACCTCGGCCAAAGTCAACTGGCTCCCAATGGAGGGCACAACGTCCTCGACCTTTATAGTTACTTGTGAGCTTAAAGGTTATCCCCTTTCTATTAGCCGCCTACACTCACATGCGTACTATTTATCCAAGATGCCTAAGACGGTGGATGGCTCTTTGGTTTAGTATATGTAATCGGACTGGCTTTATGACGGCTTGGGGTAAGTTGTCAAAGATGGCGAATGGAAGCCTCACTTCGGCTATCTCCGGGCCCCCGACGAGGAACAGCCAAACGTTATAGGTACCGTAGTCGTGCGGTTACCCATACTCGACGTGAGCCCTCCCTTCGGGCCTGGAGAATAAATTTGACGACATGGTGGTTGACCACTTCAAAGTGGTGGAGTATAAAAAGGAGTGACTGGCTCCAACCATCAAAGGCCCTGCCGGCTGGATACCCTTCAAGGAGAGATTTTATAGTAACAAATTTTTAGTGGTCGCTGGACTTTGGTTAGGCGAGGATAAAGGTAATCCAATTTTTACTCTTCTCCTCTGCTCCATCATTTGTCCTTGTCTCACTTTATTTTTATTGTTTGTTTTCCAGAGGAAGCCAGATTATTGTTGACTCGCTCTCAGAGGCGAAATGGATCCAGCTCGCTTTGCCCATAAGCTGCGCATGGAGGCGGCCAAGAAGCCTGCCGAGAAACGGGGCACCACCCTGGTAAGACAGCCACTTCTAATTCTTTTCAAACTTTCAACCCAATATTACTTGTAAAAGGAGGGCGTCCGGGTATTCAATCATTGGACGTTTTTCTTTATTGAACAAATTGTCTAAAGACAAATTGTTCTGAAAAGAGGCGTCCAGTTATTCAATCTATAGACGTTTTCCTTTGGAAGAAATTGTTTATCAACTATGAGAAGGAAGGCGTCCAGGAGGAAATCCTTGGACGTTTTCCGTTGAAGAAATTGTACACGAATCAACTCGGTGCGTTGAAGAAGGCGCTCAGGAAGTCAATCCCAAAAAGCTTTTCCTTCTTTGAAGAAATTTTTCATCAACTCTTTATGAGAAGGAAGGCGCTCCAGGAGTAAATCCTTGGACGTTTTCCTTCAATGAAATTGTACATCAATTAACCTATGAGAAGGAAGGCGGTCTAAGTAGTAAATCCTAGGATCGTTTTCCCTTCTTTGAAGAAATTGTACGTCAATTAACTCTTATGAGAAGGAAGGCGTCTAGTAGTAAACTTCGGACGCCCTTCCTTGAAGAAATTGTTCATCAACACTCCTATGAGAAGGAAGGCGTCCAGGTAGTAACTACGAAGACGTTTTCCTTTGAAGAAATTGCTCAACCTTATGAGAAGGAAGGCGTCCAGGTAGTAAATTCTTGGACGTGGTCCTTTATGGATCAGTTTTGATCTCTTGGTGCTCAGTCGTTCAATAATCAGGAGAACGTCCAAGCTTTCTAGCCTAGGACGTCTTCCTTGATGAATCACTGGGTCTTAAGGAATCTGAATACATAGTCATTCAATAATATTTCGGACGGTTTCCTTCTGCAAGCAATGTGTACTAATAATACATTTTTTTTAGTCAAAAGCCCCCATTGCCAAGGCTGCAGACAAAGCTTCGTCTAAGCCTGCTCAGCACGGTGCCCGCAGCCAAGAAAAGAGTCAGCATCCACTCCTGCCGAAGAGAAATCTCTGGCAAAGAAGAGCAAGAGAGTACTTTGAAGAAGAAAAGTACAACTTCTAGTATGTCGCAGGCTTTGAAAGCTGTTCCGTTAGCCAGCTGGTTACCAGAGTACCCCGTCCTTCTGACGGGGGAAGGGTGGAGGGAGTCTCCTCCACCCCTTAGTTCCAAACGAGGGGGAAATTTCTCCCCTTGGCTGATTTATCCATTCAGCCGGACGCGGCTGATATGCTTGACGTTGTTTAAGTGGGGGACCCGGACGCGGCAACCCCCAAGTCTCGGCTACAGTGGAGTCAGTCGCAGACCGGCTGGAAAGTCAATGCCCCGACCTACCGGGGTAGGTCTTTGTCTTCTGGTGAGTCTTATTCTCCAAACGTGGTCAGAACACTGAAACTTGGGGGACGATCACAGAGCCCGTCCAACCCACAAACACTTATTCTTCCTATCTGTATGTCTAATCCTCCACTCGTTACGAGGAAGGGAAAAGGGCTAATGGCTGAGTGGTCCCGAGGACGAGGATTATCCTGACGAGCCTTTCCCCTCCTTTTCAAGTACTAAAAAATGGAAAGGAACAGGTAAAGCGTGAAGTTTTTGATGCTCGAACCATATGTCAAGGGCTTGAGAGGCTGCCGCCGGCCATACGGGTTAGAGAACCCAGCAAGCACTGCTGAGGTGAGTGCACCTACTATCTTATTTATATACTTAACATATCTGTTTATTATCCCACCATCTAACTTTTCACTTTTTTGTGCTTTTTGCCCGTTCTCTGATGCCGAGGATTATATCAGGGACCTCCGTAAAGAGAATAGGAGGCTCGTCTGTCAGGTAACTGATGCCGGGGACAAGTCCATTTTGGAGCTGAAAACCCTGAACTTGGAGCATGCTCAAACTGTAAGAGAAGCCATGGAGAAGCAGGCGGCTGATATGGATAATAAGGAATAAGCGCCCTAATGATGAGCCTGGGTAGCTTGCGCCGTGAGGTGGATCGGCCGAGAAGTCGGCTTGACTCAGCAACTCAGCCCATCGAGGAGGAAAAGAGGTCTTCTCTCATTACCGCACTGTTCCATCAGGCTACTGCGGGGCTTAGCTGAGGTGGCTCGTCAAAAGCTCTTGAGGGAACGTGACTTTGAGGAGGCCGTCAAAAGCTTTTCTGACGCCGAAAACCAGGCTAAGGAAATGGGCCTCAAAGCCTTCGATATGCTAGCTGACTCAGAAGCAGGTGCCCCATTTGAGAGAAGACTTTTGTTCCAGGAGGAATGCTCCAAGTGCTCGGCTGCTCAATGAGAAACCCCAGTATTTATTGATTCTGACGGGAGAAATACATAGAACCTAATGCCACCGCTGATGCAAACTTGGAAATGCCTGCGGACACAGAGAAAGATATGGAAGGTTCCCTTGACGGAGTTAACTGGTGCCAGCCAAGAAGAAGGCTTTCACCAAGTACTCTAAGAAGTACGACAGTGAAGAGGGCAGGAAAGATATTAAGGCTCAGCTTGACAAGCTGAAGAAGTATGCAACTGTCATTAGAGTCCTGGCCCCTACAACCAGATCAGGACGCTCCTCTTGCTGTGCCAAATTGTTGCTTCGTAATTGTCTTAGTATTCTTGTAGATCGGCTATACTTGGTTCTAGACCGGGACGAAGATCTTGTAAACTTTTTGAGCTTTAGCAGTCCAACTCGTCCAGAAGCAGCTTGTTAGTTCTATTTACTTTGATAAACTTAAACCTGCTTGTACTTTTGCAGCCAAACCCGTCCAGAAATAGTTTCTGTCTAGACTTGGCTGATAAACCTGTAAACCTGCTTTGTACTTTTGCAGTCCAAACTTGTCCAGAAGTAGTTAATATACAATGGTCTATAACCTCTTTTCCGCTCCTTCTCTAATTTCTTACTGCTTAGTTAAAGAATGACCAAGTTAATGAATCAGGAATGTGTTGTCAACATGATGAGGAAGACATCCAAGAATGGTATTCAGTAACCAAATATTGGTTAAACACCAAGTTACGTTCAAAGGAATACGTCCAAGGATCCAGACGTCTTGGACGTTTTCCTTCACGAACCAATGATTGGGTAAAAACCAGATTACGTTCAAGGAAAGACGTCTAAGGAGACAGACATCTTGACGTTTTCCTTTACGAATCAATCGGTTAAATACGAAATTATGTTCAAGGGAAGACGTCCAGGGGTCCAGACGTCTTGGAAGTTTTCCTTCATGAACCAACTATTGGTTAAAATCCAAGTTATGTTCGATAGTGGACGTCCAAGGATTAATCAATGACGATTCTTGAACTAACCTTGTTTTGCATCCTTGTCAGTATAAAGACGTCCGAGGATTGCCCTTTCCTTACTGGACGAGGTACTGTATGCCCCCTTCATAGGATGCCTCTTTGTCTATTCCTAGACGAAGACATCGTAGGAAGGAAGTCTAGTTCATCCTTTGTGTAAGTAATGAGACCTTCTTTACTAAGACGTCTCATTTTGGGCCGGTTTCTTTTAAGAAATAATACCTGTGTAATATTAGGTATTATGACGGAGCTTTCCTTTACTAAGGAAGACGTTCTCTAGCCGGCTTCCTTTAGGAAGCGGTGTTCGTCTATCTTTCAAGTTTCTATGAACTTGGTTTTAAACGATTGCTTCGGTTAAAGAACTTTTAATCAAGAAGTCTTTTTGTTCATCAGTTATATCTTGAACAGATTATGATGATTTTTGCAGACGTCTTCCTTTAGGAAGTAATATCTGTTTTGCATACGGACCTTTATGGTTTATTATCTAGTAACCATCTTTCGTCCATATATGAAAAAATGCCCCAAGATGGCTGTGGATAATAAAATGCCCCTTAATGACGATGTGACTGGACGTTACTAACTAATCAAATAAGCCATACATAAAGGAGCAGTTCAGACTATAGACCAGAATGAATGTATTAATGTGAAGTTTGCTTTTAGCCTAAGCTAAGATACACATAGAATACATGTTAAATGATTTTTCTGTGCTGTAGCACTTCGTTTGTAAAATGTAAAAACCTACAAACTTCCTTAGACATAGTATTTTTTCAGATTATCGGAATTCCAAGTTCTTGGTAATGTGGTCGTCCATCTAAGTCTTGAAGCTTAAAAGTGCCGCTGCGAACCTCTTCAACCACCAAATACGGACCTTCCCAGTTCGGGGTTAGCTTACCGAGTTCCTTTGCACGTCCAACTGCCTCCATCTTACGAAGAACCAGATCCCCTATTTTTAGAGGTCGTCTGGTTACCCGTTTGTTGAATTCCCTAGCCATGCGTAGCTTGTACAATTCCATCCTCAGAAGAGCATTACCTCGGATCAGGCAATTTGTCCAATGCCAAGCGCATCGCCGCCCAATTAGTCTCTTCTGAGTATAACATGACGCGCAGGGTGGGTTCTTCAACTTCAATGGGTAGGACAGCTTCTGTTCCATAGACCAGCATGAAAGGCGTCTCCCCTGTTGAATTCTTGGCCGTGGTTCGGATGGACCAAAGGACCAGTTGGAGTTCTTCCACCCAAAAGCCTTTGGCGTTCTCTAACTTCTTCTTTATACCTTCCGAAATACCCATTGAAAGCTTCTACCTGGTCGTTTGCTTGTGGATGTGCAACAGAAGCAAAGTGGGACTTAATCTCCCTTTTGATAGCTAATCTTTCAGTTTAGGAGTCTCAAACCGCGGGTTGCTGTCGAACACGACTTGACTGGGGCATCCCAAATCGTGTTATGACGTTCTTCCAGATGAACCTTTTTACATCCTTCGTCTTTATACTCCTAACGGCCTCAGCCTCTACCCACTTGGAAAAATAGTCTCAGCCACAATAACAAATTTTCTCTGTCCGGCCACCATGAAAAGGGCCCAGGATGTCCATCCCCTACTGGCGAACGTGCAAAGGAGTTAGAATTGGTGTTAGAAAATTTGAATGCCTTTAAAGAGAGACGACCATGCTTCTGACAGCTATCACATTTTTTTGCATAAGCCACGGCATCAGCATTCAACGCCGTCAGAAATAGCCAGTTCTTCGTGCCTTTTCAGCCAAGGCTTGGCCGCCAATGTGGATCCACAAAAAACCTCGTGCAAATCCTTCAATACCTCAAGACCATCTTCCTGGTAATACATTTCAACAAAGGACGATCATACGATTTCTTGTACAATGTCTCGTCCCAAACTTCGAACCATTTGTCACGAGCCTTAACATATTTTGCTTCTGCTGGGTCTTCTGGTAATTGGCCAGTCTTTTGTAATGAAGAATAGGCTCCATCCAGTTGTTTCCTCGGCTTAAAAACATCACCTCTTCCTGATCAATACTTTTCTTTTCTTGAACCTCCCAGAAAACAGTTCTTGGGTGTCGCCCAAAGTAGAACTTGCAAGTTTAGACAAAGCATCAGCCTGATGATTCTCAGTCCTAGGTACTTGTACCAAGGTGAATTCATCTAATTGCTTGATTTCTTCTTTTACCACCTGGACATACTTAATCATGCAGGCCTCTTTGCATTCATACTCTCCATTAACCTGGCTGACTACCAGAAGAGAATCACTTTGCCTCTAATTTTCTTGCTCCTGCTGCTCGGAAAATACGGATCCCGGCCAGTAAGGGCCTCATATTCAGCCTCATTATTGGACGCCGGAAATTTAAAACGTACAACATATTCATACTTGTCTCCTCAGGAGACCGACAAACCAGGCCTTCCCCCACTTCCTTGTGTGGTGGACGAGCCATCTACCATTAATTTCCAATACTGACTGCCCCTCAGAGGGGTCTTCCACCGGATCCACGAATGGACGGGTTAGTTCAGCAATGAAATCTGCCAAAGCTTGTCCCTTAATCGCCTTTCTTGGTTCGAACGTGATGTCGAACATTTTCAGTTCATTCGCCCACTTCAACATCCTTCCTGCCGCCTCTAGCTTCGTAAAACTTGCTTAAGCGGCTGATCAGTGTACACAACTATACTGTGAGCCAGGAAATAGGGCCTTAGCTTTCGGCTAGCAACTACTAAAGCCAGGCCAAATTTACAACTGTGTATCTAGTTTCAGCATCCTGAGTACTTGACTCACAAAGTAAATTGGGTGTTTGTATAGCATCTCTCTCGGCTAGCAGTACTGCACTGACTGCTTCAGGAGAAACAGCCAGGTAAACATACAACTTCTCCCCAAGCACCGGACTTTATCAGACGGGGGAGCTGTTGTAAAAGCTTCTTGATCTCAACTAAGGCTTCATCTGCTTCAGGGGTCCACCGAAACTTTGCGGACTTCTTTATTGTTGCAAAAAAATGATGGCATTTATCACCTGATTTGGACAAAAATCGTCCTACTGCCGCTAAGCAACCAGTCAGCCGTTGAACTTCCTTCACCTTGGTCGGAGGCTTCATATCGAGTATGTCTTGGATTTTTTCTGGATTTGCTTCTATCCCTGTTGATCTACCAGGAATCCAAGGAATCACAGCGGAAACTCCAAAGACGGACTTCTTTGGATTGAGCTCAGTTTATACTTGCGCAATGTCTCAAAAGTTTCGCGCAGGTCTCCGACATGATCTGTTTGTTCTGGCTTTTGACGATCATGTCGTCAATGTATGCCTCTAAATTTCGTCCCAACTGAGGCGAAAAGATCTCAGTTGATAAGCCTCTGAAAGTCGCCGGGGCGTTCCTCAGACCAAATGGCATCATCAACCATCCATACAATCCTTTTTCTGTTATGAACGAAGTCTTGTCCTGGTCCTCCGGCATCATGGGAATCTGATGGAACCCAGAGTAGGCGTCCATGAAGCTCAGTAAGGTATGACCAGCTGTCGAATCTACCAGCTGATCCAGCTTAGGAAGAGGAAACTGTCTTTGGGCAAGCCTGGTTCAGGTCCGTATAATTGACACACATCCTCCAAGTCCCATTTGGCTTGGGGACCATAACCACGTTTGACACCCAATCTGGGTAGTGAGTCTCCCTGATGAAGCCGGCTTGCAGTTTCTTGACCTCTTCGTCTACAGCCTGATTCTGACAGGTCCCAAATGCCTCTTCTTCTGCCTGACCGGTTTTCTGGCTGGATCAACATTTAGCCGATGAACGGCCACTTTGGGATCAATACCTGCATCTCTTTTGCCCCATAGGCAAAAATAGAGCCAAATTGTTTTAACAGTGCTTGCCGATAGCTTCGTAACTCGGGCTTCAAACCTGCCCCAATCTGCAAAGTCCTTTCTGGGCGAGACTCATCTAAGCAAACGCTTAGTGGGCCTCGCAGGCTTTGGGCGATCCAATGTCAAACTTGCGATCGTCATCAGCTCGGCTGAAGGCCTTGGCTCTTCTTTTACTTGATGAATTTTCTTCCGCGGGCAAATCTCGCCTTTTTCCCTTCAGGGGTATCATGTTGTTCACCTCTTTCTAGCTGAGCCCCTGCGGAAGCAGCGTTGGTTTGAAACTTCTCTTCTCGCACTCAGGCTGGTGGTACCATCTCTGCCCCCATCTCTTTGGGTTCATCTAAATCCATAGGCTCGACTTCATTCAATTTCCAGGACGAAGGTTTTAGGGTTGTAAGATAACATTCCCTACGGCCCTCTGATCTCCATAAATTGTGCTTACTTGGCCGTTGTCACACTCGAACTTCACCAGCATGAAACGGGTAACGATGAAAGCCTTAATATTATTAAGGGTAGGACGTCCCAAAATGACCTCGTAAGCTGTCAAATCCTTGACAACCAAAAACTTTGGCGAACATAGTTCTGCCTTTTCCTTCTCTCCGACTCGGACGGGCAACGACACTGTGCCGACCGGATGTATGATTCCACCTCCAAATCCTATAATAGGATGGTGGACTGGAAAGATCTTTCTTATCAAAACTTCAATGTCGAAGGTACAATCAGCGCGTCACTGTCAGTCGAGCTGCCAGTGCTCTATAAGGATCCTTCGCACTCTTAGATTGGCAATCTTCATTTCTACGACCAAGGGGTCATCAGCGGGAGTCCTTATCTACCCACGGTCTCCTTCGCTCACCGTCACCATGGGGAACGGGTCTACTTTGGATTTCCCCGTCAGCAACACTTGGCCAAGCTCTCTCACATAATTTTTGTGACCTCTCAAGGTTGGCCCTCCGGCTGCAAACCCGCCGGATATCACCAAAACCACGTCTTCGTCTGTACTGGAGCTTTCTTTTCTTTTTCTGCCGATAATCCTTCTTCTGAAAACGGCCTTCACGGGAGACGTATTGATTCATCTTTCCTTGCTTTGCCAGGTTTTCCAAAGCTCTCTCTTCAAGTGTTTGCATTCATTTGTCTCATGTCCACAATCCTTGTGGAATATCAGTACTTACTCTTATCTCTGTTCTTGTAAGGTGTTTTCATTTCGGCCGGAGCCTTGAGTTCATACTGATCCTTATTGAACTCAATGGGTTCAGCCGAGACAGCCTCTTTCTTTTCTTTCTTCTCGACGGGGCCGTGCTTGAAGACACTACCCAGGTCTCAGCCTTCTTAGGATTGTTCTTAGTTTTTCGAACAGGTTCCTCGGGCTTCTTGGACTCTGAGTGCTTGGCTTCAGCACACACCTCCGTCGCATGTATAAAAGCCTTGACTCCCCTTAAAGCGTCACGTGTTACTCACTTTCTTCTTGACTAAATCAAACTTGTAACTTCCTGGACGCAGTTCTTGAATAGCTACCGAAGGCTACACCAGCATTTAAGTCATGGATTTGGTGGCTTCAAGATTGAACCTCTTTACAAAACTTCTCAGGGATTCCTTTGGGGCTTGGATGATCTTCCCCAAATGAATACTAGTCTTCTGTTCCTGCCTATTGGCGACAAAGTGGCTAGTGAATGAATAACTTAACTCGGTGAAGTTGTTGATAGAATTAGCCGGTAGGTTGTTAAACCACTTCTGAGCGACTCCTTTCAGAGTTGCTGGAAGTTCTTACACCATGTAGCGTCGTCTTCACTGCCTGGACGTACATTTGATGTTTGTAAGCAGAAAGATGATCATCTGGATCAGTAGTGCCATCGAACGGATCAATGGTTGGTAATTTAACCTTGCCAATAATGGAGGAGTTTGCATTATTCTGGCTTCGAGAAAGGCGTCGGCCAATCTATGCGCAGCTCCCTAAAACGTTCATCAACTCAACAGGATTTATCCGACATTCCCTTAAGACTGGTTTCTGATGAACTGACCTCTTTGGACCCTCAGCTATGCACATTCTGCTGAGACGTCCTTCTGTAAACATTAGGCTGAACTACACTGTTCGATCCTGACGAGGCTCGTAAATAGACGGAGTCCTTCCATGCTCCAGAGTGTGA